>CM030360.1:283449997-283947115 GCA_017893485.1 Hemerocallis citrina | reverse complement strand
CCAGTCGCTCGCCGCTCCCCCTCCAGTTGCGAGCCTCCCGCCAGTCCCTGTCGTTCCCATTCTCCCTCTCTCTCTCTCTCTCTCTCTCTGGCTGTGAAGAAGAAGAACAGTATTGATTGGATGATTGTATTGGTGTTTTGGGATTCAAATTGAAATTGTTGTTTGTACAGAAGTGAAGTATTGTTGTTGTTTGTTGTTCGTGGAGGAGATTGGGTATTTTATTGATGTTTGGTGTTGTGGAGTGGATTGGGATTTGTGGAGTTGCTGTTGCTGTTGGGTGTTTGTAATGAGGATCCGATTCAGTGTGGTATTTTATGTGGAGGAGTAGGTTGTGTTTGTGTGTTGCTGTGTATGGAGTTGGGTGATTGTGTGTTTGGTGGTTGGGAGAGGGGATCCGTTGTTCTTTTGGGTGTTTGGTGTTTGGTGTTTGGATGTGTGCTTGGAGTATATTGTTCTGTGTGGAAGAGAAGAGTTGGAGTTTCGGTGTGCTGTTTGGCGTTTTGTGAGAAGGGGGTTGGTTGTTTTGGTGTTACTGTTGTGTAGGTTGGGATCCGATAGATGCCATTTGCTGTTTGTTGGATCCGGGGTGCCTTGCTATTTTGCTGGTTTGGATTGCACGCGTCTCGCACGTGTTATTGGGATTATTTTCCGGGATTCTGATCCCGTTATTCCCTATTAAATTATTGAATCGTCTACGATAAAAAGGCAAGTCCACTTGAACTCTTTTATTTATTCTAGTTCAAGATTAATTGACCTCTTATGCAAGTAGTTCCATCTTAATTATCATAATTTGCCTTATGTCCCTTCCCGTTAGGAGTATCGAGGGTTTATACGAGCTAACCGACGTATTCTTGACCTCTTATTATTATCCATTGACTCAAACCTAAGCCTAGATACACATTTGACATGAATAAAATAAATAGAACTTGTAAATAAAAAAACACGTCGTGATTAAATACATGTTGTTACTTGAGATCTTGTGACTTGAACTTGACATGATAAACTTGACTCGTATACTGAAAAAATTCACACTACTTGTTGTACATTAGTCTTGATACATGCATGATACAATAACTCGATAATTGCCCACTTGATGAACATTTATGTGATGCTGCCTTGTCTGTCTTGTACTGAGGTTTCGACCCAGTTATATTAGGAATCAGTTAAAATAATATAAAGAGAATTGTTATTTTAGATTTACTACTTCACGTATATTATTGTGCAATGCATCATGTTGCTGCATTCATATCGTTCCTTGACCTTCTTATAACCACTTGCATGTACATATATGACTTAGTAAGAAAATACTAAACAAGTCGGGGTTTCTAAGGGTTGACCTAGTAGTGGACTGTCTCAGAAAATGTACTCGGTAGGGCCATCTTGTTACATGGAAGGTGGAGAATTACTTGTGGAGACGTGAACTTGTTATCTTGTTATCTTGTTATCGTGATATACCCGAGTACACGCTCTGTAGGCTCCACCACAAAGTCTAAAACGAACACTGTTGTGCGTGCATTTTAACCTGTGGTATGGGACGCAGTAGTACGTGCATTAGATAGGAGAAACAACTTGATAATAGACCTAGTTGACATGTATTTATATACCTGAGTAAGACCATTGATATTAGTACCATTATTGTCCTTGAAATTTGTCTTGATTCATATGCCCACATGCACCTTATTCCTTTACTCTCTGTTTTTCACTACTTGCTGTCCGTACTTGCTCTAAGGACGTTTCTTTTTCTCCTCTAGTTAACCCAGCTACAGGTGAGCCAGGAGATTTGCCCGAAGGCATTGGTGAGCAGTTCTTCTACGATTGGAGCAGGAGTCTCTCGAGTTATTTGGTAAGTCCTTATATTCCAGAATTGGTTATTGAATTTCATTCTCGTTTATGCGATTATGATTCCTGCGTGGTTGTGATTCATTTTTTTATATATTGTTGAGCTAAGACTCGTACTGCTTATGGATGATATGAGTTGGCGTACTTATATCATTCGCTGGGCCTCAGTTACATGCCTGTGTTTCCGTATTCCGGGAAGCGGGGCGTGACAGGTTTTTAGTGGTATTAGAGCCCAGGTTAGGCTCTAACTATGTTGGAGTTTAGCTAGTTTGGCTAATGTGTTAGTCATGTTTGGTTAATACGTTAGTCAAGTTTGGATCTAGCCAGTCTAACTCAATAATATGCACACCACATTAATCACATGAACATGTAATTGTTGGATCCTGTAGGCAAGGCAATAAACACTAGAGGGGGAGTGAATAGTGTTTTATAAAAATTTAAAATGCGGAATTGAGATTTTCTTCTGTTCAGTCGACTTGAGGGATAAACCAGCACTACAACATATATAGCTTTCTATAGCGAATTTATTATAGCATTTAAGTGTTAATGCTGTTAAAAGTGATTAACAATAGCATTTCTGAAGAAAATGTTGTCTTTGATTTATTTTGAAATTTACTTTTACCTATGACAACGTTTTTGAAATGTTGTACTTTTTATGATATTTTAGAAACGCCGTTATATCCATAAATAAACTTAATAGATAGGGGTATAAAAAAAATCTAACTTAGAGCATCCACAGTCGTTTGCTATAATTCTCATATTCTCATAATTTGAGAATAATTTGAGAATTGAGCCTCTGCAATCGTTTGCTATTTTCTCAAAAAACAGCAAACGATGCACTGTGACTTCTCATATATGAGAAGTGGAGAAGCGAATATAGGAAAATAGAGGACGAGACATGATGTCTCGTCGCCTTTTTTTTTTTTTTTAATGGCTCGGACGATACATGATGTATCGTCCTTGCCGAATTTTGCAAAAAAAAATGGTAAACTCCTCCAACGGGACATCATGTCCCGTTTGATCATTGATCGGCCGGGACATGATGTCCCGTCCGAGGGCTTCCCAGTTTTTTTTTTTTTTTTTTGGTTTGTTTTTGGATTCATTTCTAGGGACGATACAAGATGTATCGTTCCAACCAAAAATAAGAAAATTTTGCCAAATATGACTGCAGACCATACAATCAATTCCATTCCTATTCTTTTCATTTTGCCAAAAAATAAGAAACCCCATTGTGGATGCTCTTACATATCTAAATCCATCTCAAATCCTTACCTCCTTCCCCGATCCAACTTTAAAAAAACCTTTCCTGACAAACCCTATTCCAAATTCCCTACCCGTTCCCCGTTCTCCGTTCCCTGTCGCCCACTTCTCCTCCCATGCACCCCGAAGCCCCACCCTGCCGTCACCCTCTCTTCCCCGTCGCCCTTTTCTCCACCCCGCCCCCGATACCCCGCGCTACCCGTCGCCCTCTTCTTCTCCCCCTCGCCAGCTAGCGTCGACCACCGCGCTCCTCTTTCTCTCGCGCCGTCGACCACCGCGCCGGGGATAAAACTCTTTCTCTTGCTCCGTCGACTACTGGGTCGTCGATTTGGGGGTAACAACTCTTTCTCCTCGCTCTTCTTTCTCTTGAAACCTTGTTTTTAGGTTGCAATTTTTTGTTTGGACCTATCAAACTATAGTTGGAGAAACATTCCATCATCCTGATTCAGCATAGTAAAATATTCATTAGAGTTTTAAGAAGGTTTTGTTTCTTTGGCAATTGAAACACTGAAATTTATAAAATTGTCAGATTCTGGTATAGTTACATTCTCACGGAATGCCTTTGAATCTAACATCAATTTAAAGGAGGTTGTAGTTTGCTAATCTCTTCGAGTCGGGGTTGAATGACCAATTTGGAATTTGTGCTTCTGAGCTAAAAACCCATCAATTTTATAGGTAGTTTCATCTTTATTTTCTCTTCTTTTTCTTTTTCTTTTTCTTTTTCTTTTTATGTCTCAATTGTGAGTTTTACATTATATTTTTTTCTTGCATTTCTTGGTGTGTATTTGTTTAGTGCATTTACTTGATTGAACATTGATATAGAAAATCTCCAATAGACAAAGAATTTGGTCATATTGTAAGTTGTTAGTTTAGTTTCTCTGTAGTGCATAAAAATTGGAGTTTCTCATACGTTTGCTAAATACATGTTATTGAATATAGGTTAATTATGAAGACAAATATGAGTGCTCCAGCCATCATGAATTTATTGCTTTCATGTGGATTGTTGGCTTATACCACTAATGAAAAGGTATTAACAAATTTTTGCATGAAATTTGTATTGAGGATTTCTTTTGTTTTGCATACCGTTCTTACAAAATTAGTACAAAAAATAACCTACTTGTCTTATTGTGTGCTCTATGGACATAGTTAACTCCTTCGAAGTCAATCTACCATAATTTTTCTTTCTCGTCGAAGTACAGTTTCTGGATTGATAACGCTGCTATTTTTTGTGTGTGATATAGATTGTTTTTTTAATATAGATTTATTTATGGTTTGATGTATATTTTTGGCGGAAAGTATATATATTTTGGTAGGTTGCTGAAAAATATATATCAAGCATATTCTTTTGGATCATATATTTTAAGCATATGGACCTAGTATATTTTTGTCAGTGCCATTGTATTCTCTATAGTTCATATTAATACCTATTGCGAAGTTGTCTTGTGTTTTTCTTTATGATTGTTCTGTTGATATGATTAGTTTTCTTTGTTCTCTCGGGGGTTATGAGTCATCATTAAGAGCTAGTGAAATATTTCAAATCAAAGGGGGTCTCCATCATAGTTCTTTTCCGAAGAAATTTCCTGTGTAGGTTCATCTCTGTGCTTTCAAATGATCATGACAGAAATGCAAAGCAACTTAATGGCACTCACAAGTCTCATGTCGATTAGAAGAAACAGGTCTGTCATGCATACACTTCCTTTATTTTGAAGTTCATTTTTTATTTTTTTATTTTTATAGGTTTGCTAACTTCATAGATGTGGATGAAATTTTTTGTTATTTGTAATGATACACCATGACACTGCTAAGTTTCTCTGTACTGATAGTGTGCAGCTGAGAAGTATGATGAGTCGCACAACTTTGGATATGTGTTTTCTTTTAGAAAGATTTAATTTGGGTTTTTACCACACTTGAAATTACTCTTTTTTATTTTCGGTTATTTTTGTTGTTCTATGTGGAAAATAACCTCAACTAGATCATTACCGATTTTGTAATTACCGATTTCGATCATTCGAGTAATGGAGCTGATTTAGTTGACAACATGATTGATTTGTAATTTAAATAATTTTTTAAAAGTTATGGTAGTACAAGAAATGCATGAATTAGATATTGGTATTAATAAATTTAGTTGTTACTCAAATCATTTGAGGAATTCTCACTCATTGTGCATCCTAAGGAGTTTCTGGGGTGCCTCATAAATCCTAGCCAGCATGAACCGATGGATGCATGCAATTAAGGAGTTAAGACAGGAAATGATCATCATCATTCGATCATATTCATTTAAGTTTTTTAGGAGTGATTTATAGACTCAGTATATATATATATATATATATATATATATATATATATATATATATATATATATTTATGTCAAAACTCGAACTATGTTGCAATCAGATTGATATACAGGTACATGCATGTACTTCATACTTATTCTTTCTTTACTTGTCACTGCTAGGATTTCAAACTCCAATATGATGAAATCTAAATACATACA
This sequence comes from Hemerocallis citrina, assembly GCA_017893485.1. Classification (NCBI taxonomy): domain Eukaryota; kingdom Viridiplantae; phylum Streptophyta; class Magnoliopsida; order Asparagales; family Asphodelaceae; genus Hemerocallis; species Hemerocallis citrina. The sequence goes on along the minus strand of CM030360.1, from coordinate 283,941,522 downwards.
TATGATATGATGTACTTCGGAGGAGAGAGATGGAAGAATTTCTTTGTCCAAATCAACTTACGAGAGGGGTATGTTTTGTATTCCACTACGAGAGAGACAAGTTTTTATCCTTCAGAGCCTTCAGTTCGAAGACAAAATAAATATCTTATCCTCAATGGACTACTGAAAAGAATCAGACCGAGGAGGAGACCATCTTCAACAAAGCTGAAAATGAAAATTCCGGTATTCCTTTTTTTGCCTATTAATTTCATGAATGCTTGTTATCTCTTTAGTAAAAGGAAATTAATTCTTTGACTCAATGTTATCGTTTGCTCGTATGTTAAGATTATTATTTTCGCTCATGACCAACAGAGCCTTCTAAGGATATTGTTATTTCATCAACTGATAAGAGTTTAGAAGACAAGAAGTTAGACAATTCTACCGATCACACTTCTTGTATTCCATTCCTCTTTAGTTTAATTTATAGGTATTATTTCAAAAACGAAAAGTTTCTTTCAATCAAATACTTTTTGAAATATCAATTGCTTTGTTTGAATATATTGATTCACTTCTCATTTTTAATTGTATTAATCTCTTCGAATTAAGGTCCTCAAATTATTCGGGAACGACCATTAACTCGTCTAATGAAAGGAAGAAGAGATCAATTACTGTATGTCTGAAGGATGGAATAACTTCTGCTGTCTGTATGTATGTCTGCAGGCAAACTTCTCTGTGAGTCTGTGTGTTTGAAGCTGGTGAGTCAATGGAGGAAAGGACATTACTGTTTCTTTCTATCGTTCTTTTCTTTGTTTAATTTAATGAAAAAAATGCTTTTGATTTGGATTCTGATTTCGTTTTTCCTGAAACTAGTCTGGCTAGTCTTTCACATGTTTGTTGATGTTATGGGAATCACTTTTCTGATACTGAATGTAGCATTTCTTTCATTGTAGATTTGGGAACTAGTGAATATATAATGGTTGACAGGGACTCCAATGATTACAACCTGATATGGATTGTTGATACTATTCCTGAAGTTTGCTTGTTTAAGCTTCCAAGGTGCGAAATATCTATCTGTGTATCTTCATTCAAGTCTTGTAGTGGTAAGAGATATTCCTGAGAAAAGTTAATATTCTTTAATTTGTTCTTCAAATTGTTCTAGTAAATAGGGTGGTACTAATCAAGTTGATTCTAAATATACACAGACATTATTTCTATTAGAATAAGATCAACTTTAATTCTCATATGATTTTGCATGCACGGGCATTGCATGCGAAATAAACCCTTGAACTTGGTATTTGTTAATCATATAGTATTGAACTATATCAGTAATTTAGGAATAGCTTTCTTATTTGCTTATAGTATTCTAACCACACCAATATCAATTTAATCTTTTTCTTATTTGCTCTCATTTACTATCCTTGAAGCCAGTATCTTCCATAGGAGGCTTTTGCACAAATCCTGAAGGTCGACATAAAGGGGAGTTTAGACTTAAGATTGCTTGTTAAACATTGTTGGCCCACACATTAGCCTAGCTGCCTAAGCCTTTGGGTGAAATGGTTTCTGACAACATTTTGTAACATGCTCTGAGAAAGTACATACAATATATAATCAGATCAGCGAAGAAAATTATAAAGATTTAACGATAATTTTTGTTTGCTAAGGTGAGAAAAGCATATGTCTATCTGAAATAATGATAAGATGATAAAGATTAAAACAGTTTTACCTTTTAAACTTCCTGTAACAAACATGCCCTTTCACTATGTTGTTCGTTTTTTATGAATGTCATGCAATCATTACAAATTATAAGTTGATCTAAACCTTATATATCTACAATCTTTCTTGATGTTGTTCGTCTTTGAATGTCGCTGAAATCATTACAAATTATAAGTTGATGTAAGCCTCATATATCTGAATCAATTTTTTTAATTCATGGAATTATCCTGCTAAGTACAACATATAAAATTTGGAAAATACCATTTACTGAGAAGTAAAATGAATAAAAATTTAGATAAATGACCATTGCCCCTGCTTCAAACTTTGATATCCATCTTTCCTGCTGGTTGAATCATCCATCCATCCATCATACACCTAATTTTAAAAAAAAGAAATATCTGACTTAATAGTTTAATAGAGTAAACAATGCTGACCAAAACAAATAAATAAATTAGCATACACAAAAATATAATACAATTTTAACCGACAATTCCTTCACATTGTCAAAGATATATGCTAAAGACCATTTCTGTTTTATATATACAAAAAAACCAGTCCAAAACAGCCTTGATACTGAAGCCCAAGGTATCTTTGTATGCATTAGCAAGTCCTAGTAAGACCTCATACATTACTAGTGTCATCCTCGAGTTTGTATGTTCAATCTTTCATGTTTTCTCCTAGTTCATGGTCTAAGACTTTTGAGACAATCTGACTCGTATTACTTGTACTTATTCTGGTAATACATTTTACATCCAGACATGTGTTTTGAAACAAATTTTAATATAAAGAACCTATTACATGTAAGTTGGATGGTCTGTAAGTTGGATGATAAATAGAGAAAGAAACTGGATTTTAAACTTTTCCTTCTTCTCTTTCAGGCTGAATTGTTCAGGATGGTTTCAAATCTGTTCAGGATGCAGTTTTGCAGAGTGCTTGGAGAGAGATGGTTTCAAATCTGTTCAGGATGCAGTTGGCTCAGATTGCATATAGGTTTAGTAGTGATATCTAGTGATATTTATAACTCAGTGTACAAAAAAGGAAATGTCAGGCTGATAAGGCACGGTATATGGCTTAACTTGTGTTGTGTAGGTACTGGATATTGGTTGAAAAGAAGATGAACTGTCTTAATTTTTAGCTTTAGAAAGTAATGACATGTTGGTTCTTCTGCATTGCCAAGCGAATTTTCAGGTGATGGCTGATATGCTATATTTCGTTTGTATTGAAACATATGAAAGTTTGTAATAGCCGGTCACCCTGAAATTGCAGTTTTTGCTGTATGTCTCCTGTATGGTCGTCAGTTTTAAGTTTATTGGATGAACATTTTTATAAGTTTATTGTGTAGATATTTCTATGTTGGTATATTTTTATATATTTGTACACAAATTTGCAAAACTTTTATAGTTTTAATGGTGAATTGATATTTTTGATAAATCGATTTTTTTTTGTATCCGTAGATTTTTTTTTTGTATACAGTTAAAACGAAATAGCATTCCTAAAATGCTGTAAAAAAACCACAAATATCAAAACGATAGCGTTTTAAAAATATTGTATGTTTGATTCTATTATTGGATTGTCTAACGATATCGTTTTTACAAAATGCTCTAACACTAATAGCATTGCCGAAACGCTATAGATTTTATAGCGTTTTAACAAAATGCTATAGAAACTATAGCATTTGCCGAACGCTATAGATTCTATAGCGTTTTAAAGCGTTCGGCAAATGCTATAGATTATATAGCGTTCGGCAAACGCTGTAGTTTCTATAGCGTTTTGTTAAAACGCTATAGAATCTATAGTGTTTCGGAAACGCTATACATTCTATAGCGTTTGGTCAAAACGCTATAGAGTTATTATAACGGGGCTTTTGATAGCGTTTGTAAAACGCTATCGTAGGTCTACTATAGCATTTTATGAATGCTATCAAATGTCATATTTGTTGTAGTGCAGTCGACTGAAACGACAAAAAAATATTTTAAATAAGTCAGTGAAGTCGACTTAGAGATGAGACAGTCGACTTGTCACACAAATAAACTTCAGAGTAGTACGAGTCTGACCAGTCGACTTATATGAGTACACAGTCGACTGTCCAGACAAGTTTCACAGTAAAAAATTATAAACTGAGAAAATAGAAATGCAAGTAGAGAGATACAACCACAGAGTGCACACGATATATCCTGGTTCGGTCCTCCCGACCTACATCCAGTCCCCAAGCAACCCACTTGAGATTTTCCACTATTCTTGAAAAAGAATACAAGAATACCCTACGGCGTTCAGACAATAACCTTATCCAACCCGTAGTCCTTTCTCTCAACCAGAGAAAGCAACCCACTCTTCCACCAAGAGTGACACAATCCGACTCTACACCCTAGAGTCCTACTCTCCAACCGAGAGGAAAAAGTAAAAACAATAAAATTGTTTACAATCAACCTATAGCCTTGTTGTGATTGTGATATAGTACGTGGCTAATTGGTTGACTTCCAAATCCAGTCCAAAACGAATTCAATGTTATGCTGGACTGAAGACAGAGAACCAAGACTTAGTGAGTTTTGAAAGCTTTTCTCTCTTGAAAGCATAAATCTTAAAATTATTCTCAAAAATTGCTTGGAACCTTTTGAAGGTGATTCTTAGGCTATATTTATAGACTAGAATCCCTGGCAGTTAAAGACAGTTACCCATAACCGTTTGATCAACGGACAAATAACGGATAGATCTTTTAAATTCGAAAAACAGCTTTTGAAATCAGAAAAACGGTCAAAATCACTTGAACAGTCGACTGGGTTGCCTCTATGAGTCGACTGGTCAGAGTTTGAATAAGATCAGACAGTTTTGTACAGACTCAGTCGACTGGTATAAGTGGCAGTCGACTGGTACTCAACAGCTGATCTAGTTCAAGCTGTTTCGACCTTTGGATTTTGTAAACTCACAGTTATAAAAAGTTATATGTGAGTGTATGTGTGTGTGACAAGGCTGTACATCATTTCTAAGACTCAACAAAGAGAAAAATATTACATTTTTACAAGACACACAAATATATGACATTTGAAGCTTTGGTCTTGACTTGAGTCTTGAGTGAAGCCATTGTCTTTATCCGGAGCCGTGCTTGATCATTTGTTCAGCTTTAGAGTAATAAGGCCTTTGTGTATCTTCTGATACAACCTGCAATTATATATACAGCATAGCACAGATACATTTTGCATTGTGTTGTAATCATCAAAATCAAGAATCAACATTCTCCCCCTTTTTAATGATGACAACACAATAGCTGATAATAAAAGAAAATAATACAAGCATTCATATGTTCCCCCTATCAATAATACATCATGCATAAATTATCACAAAAAATTAACATCACATCACAAAAATGTATGTCAGTCGACTTATCACAAAAATGTCAGTCGACTTATCACATCAGTCGACTTATCACAAAAATGTCAGTCGACTTATCACAAAAATTATCAATAGAGAGTAGATTATCAGTGTTCTCTCCCCCTTTGTCATCAACAAAAAACAGAAATGGAAAGAATATTTCACTTAAAAAAAATACCACACAACCAAAATTAATTCATAACAACTGAGTTTTTGAAACTAGTACAAAATACCAAAATACTAAAGTGCAATAAGAAAAATACATTGTAATAATAAAAAAAAATAAAAAACTCATCAGTCTTCGTCTTCGTCATCGTCATCTTCGTCATCTTGAGAGGGAGGTGGAAATTGAGTAGTGAAAAGATGAGTAAAATGAGAAAGTTGGGTTTCAAGAGCATCTTGACGATCCATGAGATAGTTAACAGCATTATAGATACTGCATGGATCATCAAAATCAGCTCGGGGGCGAGAAGAGCTAGAGGCTGAAGATGGTCGAGCAGAAGTGGCTAAAGGAACTTGGGTTTGGGGAGAAGTCCCAGTGGTAGATCTAGGTGGAGGATCAAGAAGCTTCATGCGTGCTAGACTTGCACGATCAAAGCATTCATAGTGCTTGACAACATTGGTCTCTGAATCGAGATCGATATCGTAAGCACAGAAAACAAGAGTAAGTAAAGCACCATAGGGAAGAAAAGTGGAGTGAGACTTATGAAGTCTAGGAAAGATGACACGACCCCAATTAACATTTATTTTACCAAAGATTGCATATACAGCTTGTTGCAATTCCATGGAATACTGATCATAACTCCCTATTTTAGGGATAATATTATAGGACAGTATCCGTGCAACAAGTTTTGCAATAGGGGTAATGGATTTATTAGACATAGGGGGTCCATGGTTGGGCAAAAAGATTTTAGACAAAATAGAAGCATCATCCATTATGATTTCTCCTAAATCAATTCCTTCATCATCTATACCCATAATCAGATTAATTCTTTCGGATGTGAGTTTCATCTTCTTATTTTTCATAGAAGAATAAATTATAACTTCACCATCATCCGATTGAACCACCCTTATATTTGTATAAAATAGATAAATGAGTTGAGGGTAATAATGGGGTTGATTTTCTAAGGACAAGAAATCATAAAAACTTCAATTTTGGAATAGAGACACAAGGTTAAACCTATCAAGATCATTAAAATTAACAAATCTACCCGAAAAATAAGCATGGTACAAATGATATACCATTTTTCCATAAGATCAGGGCTTCTAAGATATTGAGAGTAGTCCTTAGAGGAAGAACCTTCATCAACATGAGAGGTTTTTGATCTTTTTGGTGCCATAATAAGAGTGAATGTGAAAGAGAGTTTACCAACAGAAAATGCAAGGAATCAAATAGCAAAGGAACAAAAATACTGGATGAGATCCTCTCAAGACAGCAGCAACACAAGAGTCAACTTCTTCTCTTCTTCTCGTTCTCTTCTAGATCTCCAGATCTAGGTGAAAATAGATGGGGTAAAAGTGAAAAGAGGGGAGGCAGTGATTTAGGGTTTTAACTTGATGGGAACGGCTGAGATCAATGGGGAAATGAAATCAACAGCCAAGAATGGTCAAAGGTGAGTCAAAAGATGAATGGATATCTCAAAATCGGTGCGACGATTCGAAGTTGAAGACAGACTGAGTCGCGACAGTCGACTGTTCTTGGTATGCAGTCGACTTAGTCGAGAGAAAAATATATAATTATCACAACTGGTCAGTCGACTGGTTAAACATCTCAGTCGACTGTTCAGAGAAAAAATAAGTATAGAAAACGATATGTGGAAGTCGACTGAACAACATGTGTAAGTCGACTTAAAGAAAAATAAAATTCAACAAATATCAAGAAAATCACATATCCCTAGTTCTCTTCTGAATGTAATAAAGGTGTCTTCTTTAAGGGGTTTGGTAAAGATATCAGCTACTTATTTATCAGTAGAGATAAAGTCTAAAGAGATGTCTCCTTTTAAAACATGATCACGTAGAAAATGATGTCGAATATCAATATGTTTCGTACGTGAATGTTGAACCGGATTTTTAGATAGGTTAATGGCACTGGTATTATCACACATTATTGAAGGTCTTTCAAAAGAAATACCATAATCTAATATGGTTTGTTTCATCCACAAAATTTGTGCACAAGCCAAACTTGCAGCGATATATTTAGCTTCTGTAGTAGATAGGGATACCGAATTTTGCTTCTTACTGCACCAAGAAACTAGTGAATGTCCCAAAAAATGACATGTCCCACTAGTGCTCTTGCGATCAGTTTTACTGCCAGCAAAATCAGCATCACTATACGATAAAAGTTGAAAATTATCGGTGCGTGGATAGAATAAACCATAATCAGATGTGCCTTTAATATATCTTAAAATTTGTTTCAAAGCTTTTAAGTGAGATTCTTTAGAACTTGACTGATATCTAGCACACAAACATACACTGAACATAATATCTGGTCTACTAGCAGTTATATATAAGAGTGAGCCAATCATACCTCGATAGAGTTTTTGATCGACACTCTTACCTAAAATATCTTTGTCAAGGGTAGTGGTAGTAGCCATAGGTGTGGCTTTACTACTTTTGCTATCCATGTTAAACCGTTTGAGTAATTCCTTAGCATATTTTCCTTGATTAATGAATATGCCATTTTGTGACTGCTTAATTTGAAGTCCAAGGAAATAATTGAGTTCACCCATGTGACTCATCTCAAACTCGTTTTTCATGGTGTTAGCAAACTCTTGATATAGATTACTATTAGTAGAGCCAAAAATTATATCATCAACATATATTTGTATGATTAAAATATCATTCTTAATTCTCCTAATAAACAAAATAGTATCTACTTTACCTATCTCAAACCCTATTTCTAAAAGAAAAGTTTTCAATCGATCATACCAAGCACGTGGTGCTTGTTTAAGACCTTATAAAGCCTTTTTCAATTTAAAAACATGGTTTGGAAATTGTTCATGTTCAAAACCTGGTGGTTGTTTAACATAAACATCTTCTTTTATAAACCCATTAAGGAATGCACTTTTAACATCCATTTGATAAAGTGTAAAATTCATAAAACAAGCAAAATATAATAAAATATGAATTGATTCTAATCTAGCAACAGGAGCATATGTTTCATCAAAATCTATGCCTTCTTCTTGATTATATCCTTGAGCAACTAGTCTAGCTTTGTTCCTAACAACTGGTCCTGATTCATCAAACTTATTTTTGAATACCCATTTAGTACCAATAATAGTATGATCAGGAGGTCGTGGAACTAAATCCCATACATCATTCCTTATGAATTGGTTTAATTCATCTTGCATGGCATTCAACCAAAATTCATTCTCACATGCTTCTTGTATATTTTTCGGTTCAAAATCCGACAAGAAAGCTGTGTGAGATATCATATTAATATGTGATCTTGTCTGAATACCATGGGAGATGTCACCAATTATTAAGTCATGAGGATGATCTCTAACTTCAACAAAAGATTTTGGTAAAGTTTGAAATATCACAACAGGATCAGTCGACTTGACAGGTTCCTCAATCGACTGTTTTACATCAGTCGACTTGACGTCCTTATCGGTCGACTTATCCGCGAGACTAGTTTGTTCTAAAGATGTAATTACTTTATTTAAAGGTGATGAATCAGTTTCATCATCTTTAATTAAATTTGATGAAGGCAGAGATTCATCAAATGTAACATGCATTGATTCTTCAGTAGTCATTGTTGACTTGTTGAAAATTCTATATGCTTTACTCCTATTTGAGTATCCTATAAAGATACCCTCATTAGATCTAGGATCAAATTTATCTAACTTATCTTTAGTGTTCAGAATAAAACACTTACAACCAAATATCTTAAAGTAAGAGACCTTAGGAATTTCATTAAAAAATAACTCATAACAAGTCTTCTTTAGCTTAGGTATTATCAAGATCCTGTTTAAAACATAACAAGCTGTAGCAACAGCTTCAGCCCAAAAATACTTAGGTAAATTGCTTTCAACAAGTATGGTTCGTGCACATTCTTGCAAAGTCCTATTCTTCCTTTCAACCACTCTATTTTGTGGTGAAGCTCTAGGAAATGCAAATGAATGAGTTATACCATTCTTGTTGTAATATTCTGCAAACGTTTCATTTTCAAATTCTCCACCATGATCACTTCTAATAGTGACTATGGTTAGAGACTTTTGATTTTGAATTCGTTTACAAAAATTTGCAAATTCATCAAAAGCATCATTTTTATGTTTTAAAAAGAAGATCCAAGTGAATCGCGAAAAATCATCTACTAAAATAAAAACATATCTACTTTTATTTAAAGAAGCAACTCTAGTAGGGCCAAATAAATCTATATGAATTAATTCGAGCGGCCTACTAGTATAAATTACTTCTTTTGTTTTAAAAGTAGATTTGATTTGTTTACCTAGTTGACATGCATCACATAACTTATCATTTTTAAAGGATAGTCTTGGCAGCTCTTTAACTAGGTTGTACTTAGATACTTTAAAGAGATTTGTCATATTCACATGACCAAATCGTCTATGCCAAAGCCAAGAATCATTATTAGAAGCTACTAAACAAAAATTATTTGAAAACTCATTTGTATTCAAACATAATTCATAAATATTATTTTTCCTAAAACCTTGAAAAATAATATTTTGCATAGTGGAATCATAAATTAAGCAAGCATCTTTTTCAAACACAATTTTATAACCTTTATCACATAGTTGACTAATACTTAACAGGTAATGTTTAAGTCCACTAACTAATAAAACATTTTCTATAGAGGGGTTAGTGTCCTTACCGACCATGCCGATTCCTATGACTTTTTCTTTATTGTTATCACCAAAAGTAACTGTTCTTCCATCAATGCTTTGTATGGTAGATAGGAGGTTGGCATGACCAGTCATATGCTTAGAACATCCGCTGTCAAGTATCCAAGATCTTTCTTTGGTACCTATAAAATATTCAATGTGAATATGGTACCCTTTTCATTGGGTCCAAAAGATATTAGTTTGTGGAAAACCAAACCCATGATGAGTTTGATTTTCCACCATAAGCAGGAATGAAATTAGCAGAATTACATACATTCGGCATATATGAGTTTATATAGGCAATTCTATCTTTCGTACTCAAATTGACTGGAACCCATACATGTTTGTTCTATCCAGTCGACTTTATAACACCATTCAGTCGACTTCTACTATATGTCAGTCGACTGGATGGTAATATAGGTCGACTTATATGAGGTTTTGGTCTGATTGAATAAGGCTCAGTACCTCTGGACAGGCAACTGGTGGATGGATACAGTCGACTTGACTAAAATTTAGATTTGCTTTTATCAATCGAACTTACAAACTTAGGCTTTTCAAAGAACTCATACAATTTATGTCTAACACTAGAAATAGATACAGATTTATTTATACTAGTGTTATTAGAAGAATGATCTTTTTCAAGAGATTTTTTAAAATCAAGTCCAAACTTTTGACTAGATTTTACTTGATTTTGAAGAACATCGTTTAAATTCTCTTTTCCTTTATTAAACTTAGATACGTTCTTGGATATCTCTTCATAATTCTTCTTTAGAGATTCAAGATCCATATCTAAACTTGAAATACGAGAATTTAAAGATTTTACTTCTTTATCAAAGTTAAGATTCTCTTGAGAAAGTGTTTGATTAACTTTCTCTAAGTTCTTAACTCTAATCTTTTCCTTTTTCAGTTCTTGAAAAGTTTTATTGAATGCATCAAGTAAATCATCTGAATCACACTCATTACTTACTTGATTCTGTGATGCCATGAAGCACACGTTTGTAACCTCGTTGGTCTCATCAATTTCTTCTTCTGAAGAAGAATCGTTGTCATCCCAAGTTGCTTGATATGCCTTTTTGTTTTTGGCGAACTTGTTCTTTGTGTACTTATCCTTCTTGAAGTTGGATGTCTTTCCCTTAGACTTTGTGTTCTCTAGTGGACAATCCTTCTTCATATGGCCTACTTTGTTACACCTGGAACAAGTTGGAGGATCATTACAATCTTTAAATTTTGAATTGAACTTACATTTCCTTAGAAATTTTTTGAATCTCCTTGTGAACATAGCAATCTCCTCCTCATCTTCTTCTTCATCTTCAGAGTCTGACATGGCTTTGAATGCTAATGTTTTCTTCTTTGACTGCTGTGGTTCGACATCCTTCTTGCGTTCTTCAATTTGTACCTCATAAGCCATTAGATTTTCCACAAGATTCTCAAGAGAAAGTTGTGATAAATTATTGGCCTCTTCTATGGCAGTGGTCTTCATTTCCCATTCAGGGGTGAGTGCACGAAGTACTTTTCTCACCATCTCTGCTTGAGTGTATATCTTCCCAAGTGCCACAAGTGAGTTTGTAATGTCTGTAAATCTAGTAATCATCTCGAACACACTCTCATTTTCCTTCATGCGGAACATTTCAAACCTGTGAACAAGAACAAATATTTTAGATTCTTTCACTTTGTTCGTTCCTTCATGAGTTACCTCGAGTGTGTGCCAGGTTTAATGTGCGGTTGTTGCATTCGACACACGGTTGAACTCCTCCTTTGTGAGAGCACAGAATAATGCATTCATTGCTTTTGCGTTGTTCATTGTTTGGTTCTTCATGTCGTCATTCCATTGTGCATATGGAATAATAGGAGCGGTGTATTCTGTTTCCGTCATGTTCCATATTTCATAGTTGATGGATTGTAGGTAGATCTTCATTCTACACTTTCAATAATTGTAATTTGTTCCATCGAAGAAAGGTGGCCTTTGTGTAGATTGGCCTTCATGGTACTGATTTACATTTGAAGTAGTTGCCATTGCACTCAACCTTGCTCTGATACCAAGTGTTGGATCCTGTAGGCAAGGCAATAAACACTAGAGGGGGGGTGAATAGTGTTTTATAAAAATTTAAAATGCAGAATTGAGATTTTCTTCTGTTCAGTCGACTTGAGGGATAAACCAGTCGACTGAAACGAAAAAAGAAAAGAAAGTATTTTAAATAAGTTAGTGAAGTCGACTTAGAGATGAGACAGTCGACTTGTCACACAAATAAACTTCAGAGTAGTACGAGTCTGACCAGTCGACTTATATGAGTACACAGTCGACTGTCCAGACAAGTTTCACAGTAAAAAATTATAAACTGAGAAAATAGAAATGCAAGTAGAGAGATACAACTACATAGTGCACACGATGTATCCTGGTTCGGTCCTCCCGACCTACATCCAGTCCCCAAGCAACCCACTTGAGATTTTCCACTATTCTTGAAAAAGAATACAAGAATACCCTACGACGTTCAGACAACAACCTTATCCAATCCGTAGTCCTTTCTCTCAACCAGAGAAAGCAACCCACTCTTCCACCAAGAGTGACACAATCCGACTCTACACCCTAAAGTCCTACTCTCCAACCGAGAGGAAAAAAAAAACAATAAAATTATTTACAATCAACCTATAACCTTGTTGTGATTGTGATATAGTACGTGGCTAATTGGTTGACTTCCAAATCCAGTCCAAAACGAATTCAATGTTATGCTGGACTGAAGACAGAGAACCAAGACTTAGTGAGTTTTGAAAGTTTTTCTCTCTTGAAAGCACAAATCTTAAAATTATTCTCAAAAATTGCTTGGAACCTTTTGAAGGTGATTCTTAGGCTATATTTATAGACTAGAATCCCTGGCAGTTAAAGACAGTTACCCATAACCGTTTGATCAACGGACAAATAACGGATAGATCTTTTAAATTCAAAAAACAGCTTTTGAAATTAGAAAAACGGTCAAAATCACTTGAACAGTCGACTGGGTTGCCTCTATGAGTCGACTGGTCAGAGTTTGAATAAGATCAGACAGTTTTGTACAGACTCAGTCGATTGGTATACGTGGCAGTCGACTGGTACTCAACAGCTGATCTAGTTCAAGCTGTTTCGACCTTTGGATTTTGTAAACTCACAGTTATAAAAAGTTATATGTGAGTGTATGTGTGTGTGACAAGGCTGTACATCATTTCTAAGACTCAACAAAGAGAAAAATATTACATTTTTACAAGACACACAAATATATGACATTTGAAGCTTTGGTCTTGACTTGAGTCTTGAGTGAAGCCATTGTCTTTATCCGGAGCCGTGCTTGATCGTTTGTTCAGCTTTAGAGTAATAAGGCCTTTGTGTATCTTCTGATACAACCTGCAATTATATATACAGCATAGCACAGATACATTTTGCATTGTGTTGTAATCATCAAAATCAAGAATCAACAATAATAACCAACATATTATTTGGATACTGCTCTCATTTGATTTCTCTTTTGATCCCTTCACACTCAGTCCCTTCATCTCTTAATTGTTTCGTTCCTTCCATTCACTCTTCATTGGGTATAAATTTTATTCTTTTGTGCCCATATTCATTTGATTCTAGAGTTGTCCATTCTTTTCTTCCCGCTTGGTTCGTCGATCGGCATCGGTGGATCTTCAAGGACATGTTAGAGGCTCGTTTAACTCCTATGATACTGTGTATTTTATTTTTTTTGATATATTTATTGTGTAATCTGCTACACTACATAATTATTTTCTCATTCACATCTGCATTGTGATTATGCATGTTTCATTCCGTTTTTCTCCCTACTTTTATAAGTCATTTTCACTATTATTATTTTGTACTATTGTGTTTGATATTTATAATCTATACATCTATTTTGATATTTTATTGTGTGACTTTCAACTTCATTTCTTACTTTCTACTATGTTATATCACGAATTTCAAAATATAACATCATACTTAAATTGAATGTCCCATATCCCTGCGTATATGGGAGGTTATATTTTCCATTTCACCATTTCGGTGCAACCTAATGTCAAAATGGCGAACATGCAACTCGACGTCAATGGAGGTAAATTGCAACTGGACATCGGGGAGGCAAAATGTGCAACCGAATATCCAGATGGCAATCTGCAACTTGATGTCGTGAAGGCAAACATGCAACTTGATGTTAAGGAGGCAAGATTTTATACCTATTGGCTAATTGATATTTCAAGACTTTTACTTATATAATGAAACTATTGGTAAAGAAATATTTTTTTTATGACATTTTGTTTATACAATTACACTTTATGTTCCATACAATTTGAACAATTATAGTGGATTTTACTCTATTTTGTGTTTACAAATTTTTACATTTATGTTAAGATTGAGTACCGCAACTATGGTCTAAGTTTTCGTCCTTTTGTGAATTACTATTTATTGCCACCGTTTTTCAATTCTCTAACATTTTAAATTTCTCACTTACTTTTATTTCCACGTCCTAATGATTTGACTCTTACTTTTGTAATATTTAATGAACTCCTTTTGTGTCTCCTTGTATATATATATATTTTGGCCTAGTTTACTTGTTACCCTTTAATGTATTTTTTCGAGTATTGATTATAATGTCAACATTCACTAATTATCATATGTCTTTTACATTTATTGTTATTAATATTGACTTGTTACTTTCCCAAAACTATTCCTTATATATAACCTTTAAATTTTGTATTCTTTTGTTGTTTGTATGGTTATTAATCTTTTTTATATTTGGATTTTATCTTTTCACTTTTGACTTCCTATTCTATGTGAATAGTCTTCCTATTTTCTTACGATTGGGGATTAACAGTGTACCTTGACTTCACTTTCCTAGTTATAATTGATCGACTATATATATTCCTGTTTTGATTTATTTATAGAGTTGATAAACCAAATTCTTTTTTTGTTTTATAATATTGTTATTATTGCTATGGTTTTGTTATTATTATTGGTATCATTATTATTATTGATATTACCATTACTATTATTGTTATTTTCGTTATTTTGATATTGAATTACCTTCATACAATGTTGAACTCAAACTATATTGTGTCTTGCATTCTTATTCTTATCAGTTTTGTTAATATTATTATTATTATTATTATTATTGTTATTATTATTATTAGTATTAGTATTGTTACTATTATTATTGTATTATTTGCATGAATGTTTTGAATCCAATTTTGTCATGTATGTATTATCATGATTATCAGTATTGTTAACATTTTTATTTTATTGTTATCATTTCTACCAGTATGACTATGATGATTTTTTTTAAATTACTGTTACTATTATTATTTTTATTGTTATTGTTATTATTATTGTTATTATTAACATGTGTGTTATTATTATTGTTATTATTATTTTATTATTGTTATTACTATTATATTATTCTTGATGTGATTACTTTTATTATTAATATTTGTTGTTGTTATTATTTTTGTTAAAACCCATTTGTTTTGATCTATAGCATATCTTTAATTATTTAAAATTGAAGACAAACTTTATATTCATTTTGCATTGTTTAATTATATCTATCTTGAGCCCGTACTGTCTTTAATCTTGGTGTCTCATTTTTGTCTTCCTGCTCGGTTCGTCGATTGGTGTCATGTGGCCTACAATGACATGTATGTTGTTGAGATACCACCATCAGAGTAGCGCAGCGGAAGCGTGGTGGGCCCATAACTCACAGGTCCCAGGATTCTCTTGTTGTTCCTTCTTTTTTGCTTCGTTCAGATCTTGTTCGTCTTTTTCACTCGGCATCTTTTGTCGACCTATTTCGACATCGATATTATCTATGTCCTTTTCTTATCCTGGATCTTTCATCACTTAAGTTTTCTTTTCTAAATTTCTTGCCTTGTTATTTTTTAAATTTGCTCCTATTTTGTCCTACTGCCTGCCATAATGAATTTCGAGGACGAAATTCTTGTTGTAAGGTGGGTAGGATTTGTAACCCCTGTTTTCGATTATACGGATTTCCATTTTACTTATTTCTTCTCCATGTATTCTTGTATTTCAATTTTCATATAAATTCTTTTCGATGCATATAAATCTTCTTGAATCTCCTATTGAAACCCAAATTTATATTCCAAACTAGAATTGGTCTCTCTTCTTTTTATTTATCTCTTTTTGAAGCCCATTGATTTTTGATATATGTTGTATTATTTAATTATTTGGTTTGAAGCCCAAAGAGTAGCCCATCCCTTGTTGAATTTTAGCCAAACTCAAGCCCATCTCCTATTGGACTCTAACCCTAAACCCAAACTCACAAACCCATATTCTACTCACCCGTATACAATCACTTCACATTTCTCCCACCTTGCACGTTCCCCTAACCACATCCCCACTATCTCTAACTACCCCCTTATAATAATTATTTTATTAATACCCAACCACTCTCTTTCTGTCCCCGTCTCCCTCTCCCCCTATCCTGTTTCCCAAAAAACCCAAACAACTCAGAAATCCCCATTCTTTCTTCATCTTCAACATCACGACTGCTGTCCCCTGCTCACCTCCACCGAGCGCCGAGTCCCGCCAGCTACCCTGCCTCCTCTCGCACGCGCTTCACGCCGCAACCGCAGTGCCCCTCGACCTCGACAACTCCGCTCTCTCGCTCGAGTCCTCGCCTGCACAACCTCCGCCATCATCTTCTCCATCGCAAGTCACCGCTCGCCTTCTTCCTCTTCTCCCGCTTCATCCCTCTCGCCCCCTCGTCGACGCGCCGCCTTGCCGTCAAGTCACGACTTCGCAATCGCTCGCTCCCATCATCGTCTTCATCGCGTCAGCGCCTCCGCCATCTTCCACTCTGTCGTCGCCATCGTCGAGTTCGCCTGTGCATCGCGAGTCCCTGTACATCGACCCTGAGAGCACCGCCGCCTGAGACTTCTTCTCCGTCGCCATCTCCTCGCCTGAGTCGCCGCCGCACACTCCAGTCGACATCCGCCAGTCGCTCGCCGCTCCCCCTCCAGTTGCGAGCCTCCTGCCAGTCCCTGCCGTTCCTATTCTCCCGCTCTCTCTGTCTGGCTGTAAAGAAGAACATTATTGATTGGATGATTGTATTGGTGTTTTGGGATTCAAATTGAAATTGTTGTTTGTAGAGAAGTGAAGTATTGTTGCTGTTTGGTGTTCGTGGAGGAGATTGGGAATTTTATTGATGTTTGGTGTTGTGGAGTGGATTGGGATTTGTGGAGTTGCTGTTGCTGTTGGGTGTTTGTAAGGAGGATCCGATTCAGTGTGGTATTTTGTGTGGAGGAGTAGGTTGTGTTTGTGTGTTGCTGTGTGTGGAGTTGAGTGATTGTGTGTTTGGTGGTTGGGAGAGGGGATCCACTGTTCTTTTGGGTGTTTGGTGTTTGGATGTGTGCTTGGAGTATATTGTTCTGTGTGGAAGAGAAGAGTTGGAGTTTCGGTGTGCTGTTTGGCATTTTGTGAGAAGGGGGTTGGTTGTTTTGGTGTTACTGTTGTGTGGGTTGGGATCCGATAGTTGCCGTTTGCTATTTGTTGGATCCGGGGTGCCTTGCTATTTTGCTGGTTTGGATTGCACGCGTCTCGCACGTGTTCTTGGGATTGTTCCCCGGGATTCTGATCCCGTTATTCCCTATTAAATTATTGAATCGTCTACGAGAAAAAGGCAAGTCCACTTGAACTCTTTTATTTATTCTAGTTCAAGATTAATTGACCTCTTATGCAAGTTGTTCCATCTCAATTATCATAATTTGCCTTGTGTCCCTTCCCGTTAGGAGTATCGAGGGTTTACACGAGCTAACCCGACATATTATTGACCTCTTATTATTATCCATTGACTCAAACCCAAGCTTAGATATACATTTGACATGAATAAAATAAATAGAACTTGTATATGAGAAAACACGTCATGATTAAATACATGTTGTTACTTGAGATCTTGTGACTTGAACTTGACATGATAAACTTGACTCGTATACTGAAAAAATTCACACTACTTGTTGTACATTAGTCTTGATACATGCATGATACAATAACTCGATAATTGCCCACTTGATGAACATTTATGTGATGCTGCCTTGTCTGTCTTGTACTGAGGTTTCGACCCAGTTATATTAGGAATCAGTTAAAATAATATAAAGAGAATTGTTGTTTTAGATTTACTACTTCACGTATATTATTGTGCAATGCATCATGTTGCTGCATTCGTATCGTTCCTTGACCTTCTTATAACCACTTGCATGTACATATATGACTTAGTAATAAAATACTAAACAAGCCGGGGTTTCTAAGGGTTGACCTAGTAGTGGACAGTCTCAGAAAATGTACTCGGTAGGGCCCTCTTGTTACATGGAAGGTGGAGAATTACTTGTTGAGACGTGAACTTGTTATCTTGTTATCTTGTTACATGAACTTGACATAGAACGTGGAGAATTACTTGTGGAGACGTGAACTTGTTATCTTGTTATCTTGTTATCGTGATATACCTGAGTACACGCTTTGTAGGCCCCACCACGAAGTCTAAAATGAACAATGTTGTGCGTGCATCGAACCTGTGGTATGGGACGCAGTAGTAGGTGCACTAGATAAGATAAACAACTTGATAATAGACCTAGTTGATATGTATATATATACTTGATTAAGACCATTGATATTAGTACCATTATTGTCATTGAAATTTGATCTTGTCCCACATGCACCTTATTCCTTTACTCTCTATTTTTCACTACTTGCTGTCCGTACTCTAAGGACATCTCCTTTTCTCCTCTAATTAACCCAGCTACAGGTGAGCCAGGAGATTTGCCAGAAGGCATTGGTGAGCAGTTCTTCTACGATTGGAGCAGGAGTCTCTCGAGTTATTTGGTAAGTCCTTATATTCCAGAATTGGTTATTGAATTTCATTTTCGTTTATGTGATTATGATTCCTGTGTGGTTGTGATTCATTTTTTCTTATATTGTTGAGCTAAGACTGGTACAGCTTATGGATGATATGAGTTGGCGTACTTATATCATTCGCTGGGCCTTAGTTACGTGCCTGTGTTTCCGTATTCCAGAAAGCGGGGCTTGACAATGACACTAAAGCCTTCTCCCATTATATTTACATGTGCGATGCACGTTTTAATAATTTCAAAAAATAAAAATAAAAACTCTGATGCAGGGAGGATTTGAACCGGAAACCACCTTTATATTAGCTATGTATGTGCACATGTTGGTAGAATGACAAAATGACAAATGACACTAAAACCTTCTCCGATTATAATATTAGAGAATTAGAGATATTAGGAATTAGAGATTGTAGACGAGCTAGGATGTGAAGGTTGAATTATAGGGACTTACATATCATAGGGCCGTAGGGCTGGGTTGGGCCTGGCTTATGCAAATCCAAGCCCAACCCTATTTCTAAACGGTCTTGTTTTGAAGGGCCCTACCCTATCAGAACTTTTATAGGGCCATGGCCGGCTAGGGCTTTTTTTAGGGTCGGGTTTAGAGCAATTAGGATTAGCCCTAATCCACTATCATCCTTAAGTCAATGTTTTTTTTTTGTTTTTTGTTTTTTTTTTAATTTTTTTTTATATTTTTTTTAGATAAAAGATGACTCTCAAGTCATCGATTCATTAATGCTGAATTAACGAAGCAGAGTAGTACAACAACAAGTCTAATGCGGGGCGCAACTACAATCCCCAAAATACAACAAAAGATCACCACAAATCTCTATCAAATTACAATGATGAAAACTGACAGAAATACATAAGAAGGTGTACACTGAGTACCTAAATCTTCCGAAGGAGTGGCCGCTGTCCTCCCGATCCTTAAGTCAATGTCATCCATGCAAACGTACACAAGGTATAGCAAAAAACAAAAGATAAAAAGGCAAATGTGTGGACAATAATCAAAACACCTCTTTCGGCAATTTACTCGGTTAGTTTACTTTTATCTAGAGCCAGTGTGCCCAAATGTAAGGTGATTACTAGATATCTATTGTTCTATTAGTTTTTTTTTTTTAAGGAAAAATGTGGAATATGGCCACCCTGTTTCATTAATAAGAGTTTAACGAAACAAACCCAGAGTACTGAGCCCAAATACTATTGTTCTATTAGTTGTCACAATGTAAACCTTGATAAATCAAATGTTTTCTTTGGAGGTTGAGTGTTGGTTTGAATGCTTGGCTTAGTTAGATTTTTGCATATGGAGTTGGGCTCTGTAATTTAAATATCTGGGTACAATGATTAGAGCATCCGTAGCCCATTGGCTATTTTGCCAAAATTTCTAATTTTTTTTTGGTATTGCTATAAACCAAAAAATTAGGTTTTGGAGGAACAATCGTCTGTCGAATTTGATAAACGAAATAGAAATTTGAACGGTGCAATAAAATTTCCCGTAAGCTATTTCCCGTAAACTTAATAGGAAATCATTTCCCGTCCAATAGGACGAAATATCATTTTTCGTCGTTTCCCCCCCCCCCCCCCCCCCTATTGGATGGGAAATGATTTCCTGCCCTAATTTTTTAATTAAAAAAAAATCGTCGAACGGAGGATGATTCCACGTCACAATTTTTAAAAAAATAAATTGTCGGACGGAAAACCATCTATCTTCCAATCGATTTTATATATATATATATATATATATATATATATATATATATATATATATATATATATATATATATATATGGGGTCCCGTTCCGTTCCGTGATTTGTAAAAAGAAATTTAGGTTACAACGAGTACAATGCAAACTCATTTTTTTTCTTAATATATGCAAAATACCTAAAATTTGAGTCTCAACGACTACACATGCTCTTACCTCGTCATGCGTACCACTGAGGTCCGAGGACTATATTGAGGTGGTTGAAGGCAAATATTCTTAGTTTGGTGGGTAGGTTGGTTGTTCTAAATCAGTTATCGAGGACTCCAATTATACACGCTAGGTTAATGCATTTGTTTCTTGGGATCCAGGGAATTTACTTGGCAGCCTCTGTAATATAATAATTATGTCCCTTTTTTTATTCTCATTTATAAAAAAAGAATTCCTAAAGAGATGCTAATCAAGAAATGAGTTTCACAGACTATAAGTTTTAGAAATTATTCAATTGTTTGGAGCAATAAAATCTTTTCTGTGGACTTATATGGCAGTATGTCTTTTCAGAAATCAATATATAAAAATTATTTTAGTTTTCTTGCTATCTTATATAGAAGTAGTTTTATTTGCAGCCTTATTTTATTTATTTTATTTCCTTTGGTGACAGTTGTAATTTGGGGCTGCTATGGCAATAGTTTACAATTTAAGCAAATCAAATCGCTTGTTTGACTACATGACAATAATTCTTAAATAGCAATAATTTTAGCTTTATTTTAATTTTAATTTTCTTTGTCACAGAAGAAAATTCGTGTTGTTCATTGCAGTATATTTTTTTGTTTAGACAAATCAAATTTATTGTGTGGAGTTATATGGCAGTGCATATAAGGTGATCTTAATGAATCTATGTATATTTTATTTTTTCTTTAGAAAATATGGCAACGTATTGATTTTAAATATATGAAGTTGTCTTAGAAAAAGTTAATTAAATTTATTTATTTATTTAAAATAATCTATTAAAATTTGACCTTTGTACTCGAATTTTTTTAATAAAAAAGTTGTATTAGAATCTTTGATCATTAAAAGAATAATATTTTTTGAATTTTCCGCTGTTAGACGGGAAAAAAATTAAAATTTAGCGGTTTGATAATATTAACTTGTGCTTTTAAGAGTAAGAGTTGTATAGAAGTAGGGCTGCAAACGAATCGAGTTATTCGTGAGCTATTCGGCTCGAGCTCGGTCAAAGCCCGGCTCGAGCCGAGCTCGAGCTAAAAAATGAGCTCGTTTCGTGAACGAGCCGAACTCAAGTTTATATTTTTTTTATTAGGCTAATTAATCGAGCTCGAGCCGAGTTCAAGCTCGTTTTGTAAACGAGCCGAGCTCGAACCTGAAGGTATTCGGTTCCGCTCGGCTCGGCTTGATTGCAGCCCAGAAGTCAGATAGATGTTGCACATCTGAATTACTGCGTATGCATATTTTTCATGTAGAAATGATATATATTTTTAATTATAATTAAAGATTTGAGAAACTGAAAGGTATAAATTAGCTATTAACCAAAAAACAAGATATTAAAAACTTGCTATAAAACAAATGGAACAAAATTAACCCCCCCCCTCCTAATGCCACGTGGCTCCCACAATCGAAAAGCGCCTATAAAAGCACTCTCCATTAGCAAATTCCCGTCTTCAACCTCCCGAAAATGGAAACCCTAATCCTGAGCCTCCACTCGATCGAAGCGGTCAAGTTCGGCAGCTTCACCCTCAAATCCGGCATCACCTCCCCCATCTACGTCGACCTCCGCCTCATCGTCTCCCACCCCTCCCTCCTCTCCCAAATCGCCGCCCTCCTCCACTCCTCTGTTTCTACCTCCTCCTTCGACCTCCTCTGCGGCGTCCCCTACACCGCCCTCCCCATCGCCACCGCCATCTCCCTCTCCCACTCCATTCCCATGCTCATGCGCCGCAAGGAGGTCAAGTCCTACGGCACCGCCAAGTCCATCGAAGGTTCCTACCAGAAAGGCCAGACCTGTCTCATCGTTGAGGATTTGGTGACCAGCGGCGCCTCCGTTCTTGAGACGGCGGCGCCGCTGCGGGCGGAGGGGCTGATTGTAAAAGAGGCGGTTGTGGTGATCGACCGGGAGCAAGGGGGGAGGGAGAATCTGGAGAGGGAGGGGATAAAGCTGCACTCTTTGGTGAAGCTGACGGATATGGTGGAGGTGCTGGTGAGGAACGGGAAGCTGACGGAGGAGAAGGCCGGGGAGGTCAGGGAGTTCTTGAAGGCGAATCGGAGTGTTGGGGTTCCGGCTGTGGCGGTTAAGCCTCAGAGGAGTGTTAGGGTTTCGTATGGGGAGAGGGCGAGGATGGTGAGGAATTTGATGGGGAAGAGGTTGTTGGAGGTGATGCAGAGGAAGGAGACTAATTTGTGCGTGGCGGCCGATGTTGGGACTGCGAGGGAGTTGCTCGAGATTGCTGATAAGGTTTTTTTTTTTTTTTTTACTGTCGATTTGATCGAATTTTGTTATGTTAGATGAAGTTATTGTAATTATACTGAAAAAGACGTGAACATCAAGTTGGAAGACAAAGGAAGAGAGGGGGAATAATGGGTCATTGTCGTGATTATTTTGGTAGGATGAACAACATCCTCTACTTTTTAGCAAAGTAGATTCTCTGTTTTTTTTTAATGGGTAGTCTTAGTTTTATTTATACTATTATACTAAGAACAAGAGAAGTAGTCCAATTATCATTATCTTTTGAATTGCGCCCTTTTTGACTCCTTGATTTCATATCATTTTTTGCCGTGGCATCTAGTAATGCTAAGTTTACTTTAGTACTAGCTGGTTATTATTAGCAGTAACTGAAACAACAATAAGTTGGAGAGATTGGAACCTTACATAGTAGGGATAAAAATATGCAGATCTTTGCTAATGATGATTTGGACCGGTGTTAAACTAGCAAGATTTGTGTGAATGTTCACTC
Source organism: Hemerocallis citrina (assembly GCA_017893485.1). Lineage (NCBI taxonomy): Eukaryota > Viridiplantae > Streptophyta > Magnoliopsida > Asparagales > Asphodelaceae > Hemerocallis > Hemerocallis citrina. The sequence goes on along the minus strand of CM030360.1, from coordinate 283,918,089 downwards.
AATCTTATATTTGTGAAGAGAGTTTAGTTTGTATTGTGGAAGTTAAAACATCTCAGATCACATGTGAGTTTTTAATTTTTCTTTGAAAGTGCTTCCCCAAATCGGATAAATATGTACCTGTTAAAGTGGCAATCAATTATCATGTTACATAACAGTGTTAATTACTTGTGAAAAAGGTTTTGTTGTTGTTGTTGTTAATTACTTGTGACTAAGTTATAATGTTTTTTAGTTCTTTTTTTATGTTAATGACTTGTGTGCTGGCTGTGTTTTTTCGGGACATGAGTGATGTGTTAACCGTTTACACTGATTAACTTGCTTGCAGGTTGGGCCAGAGATTTGCATGCTGAAGACACATGTAGACATTTTGCCTGATTTTACCCCAGATTTTGGCTCTCAGCTTCGTGCAGTAATCTCTCTCAACCTTTATACTATAACATTGTTGTCTTAGATAGCATATACATTAATATTTGATTTATTTATTTATACTTCTGCTTTTTATATCTATACAAGATATACAGAAACAAAAAACCGGTCATATACGTTGGAGTTCCTTTGTAACGTGAAAAGATACTGTGTTTCTTTGCAATTTACAACTTCAATGCACTTTACACTTCAATGCTCAACATATGGATAATGTATTTCTTAATCTACATAAAATGATACCTGACCTGTATTAAATGTTTGCATCTAAGTTATTACAACCGTTGCCTACTTTAACGTTTCTTTTTCTCTCTTGTTAACATGGTGGTCGTGCTCTTTGCAAATGTTTTTTTCAAATCCAATGTCATCATCATTGTTTTTTTTGTCAACATCAATAACATGGGGTTTGGCTAAGCCTTTTCCATCACAATAAAGTTCACTAGGTTTTTTTGACAGCAAATTTGAGGAAATATTTTGACAAAACTTCATTTCTGTCTCAACACTTCATGCTAGTTGCCCATCTCAAGTGGTTGAGGCAATTTAAGCTTATATACCCATGAAGTAACATAGAGATTCCTCCAACTTACCCATTCACACACAATGAAATTAGGTAGATTATTTATGGGTGTTACACTTAAATCATGGCACAAATAATCTCAATAACTAGATAATCTTGCAGAAATTATTGCCAATATTCTGAAAGTAAACTCATATAAATATGAGGTTCCCTTTTCTTTTAAATATGCAAGTAGTCAGCATAGTGCAATACAATTAAATATGAGGTTCAATGCACATAGTCAATAATGAATTTAAATATTATGTTCCTTTTTAATAATGCATAATAGTTAATAATGTGATTCAATATGAGGTTCCCTTTTTCTTGATAATGTAAATATTCAATACATTATAGCTTATTGAGTAAAGACTTGCAGTGTTAGTCACTTACTGTTATTTCACTGAAGATTGCAGATAGGCACAACTTTTTAATATTCGAGGACCGTAAATTCGCTGACATCGGAAATACAGTAACCATGCAGTATGAAGGGTGAGTTGCAGATCCCTTGATGTTTTGTAGTTCTTAATGTTTTACCTTTTAAAGTCTAATCACCCAATGGTCCTTTACTGTTATTACAATAAGTTCTTCTTCTGTTATTTCAGTGGTATCTTCCGTATTTTGGACTGGGCAGATATTGTTAATGCACACATTATACCTGGACCTGGAATTGTGGATGGTCTCAAGTTGAAGGTTTCCGGAACTTCCAATGTATTGTAGATTGTACCTGGGACTTGGCCTTTTTCTGGTACTTAAAGTATTTGCTTGTATCTTACTATGTGCAGGGGTTGCCAAGAGAGAGGGGACTGTTGTTGCTAGCTGAAATGAGCTCCGCTGGTAACCTTGCCACAGGAGATTACACATCTGCTGCAGTAAAAATTGCTGAACAACATTCAGATTTTGTCTTCGGATTTATATCAGTCAACCCTGCATCATGGCAAGGACCTGCAAACCCAGCATTTATTCATGCAACTCCAGGGGTTCAAATGGTTTCTGGAGGGGATTCCTTAGGCCAGCAATACAACACTCCTTATTCTGTAAGTTGCCTTTTTGATGCTTATGAACATTTTGTTCCATCACTTGTATTTGTGATTAGAGTTAACTCCAGTTTTGTTAGAAAAGAGTCAGAATCATGATAGGAATGGGAAAGTGAGAAATACGTATTTTGCGGGAGGGAATGATTTTATTAGCATATATAAATCCTTGTAAGCTAATAAGATAAGACCTGAGGTTAAGGTCAGGTGGAATAGAATCTAGGTGGGTAGTTGGAGGGATAATGTTGATGGCATGTGCTTTCCACGTTCATATAAAAAGTCTTCGTGTAATCCTCTTTCATAATAAGCTGGAGGAAAATAGGTATATGATGTATAGATATATAAATTGTTACCTAAGTCTCTGGACCCAACCTTCGGGACAGGTTTCCTATGTCGTTTGTTCCAAAATGCTTTGCCATATCACATCTAAATTACGAGAGGTCCTTTTTTTACAGTGAGGTAAAAGGATCTGGGTAAATTTTTATCCTCCTTCGGCTGTCTGGCAATATACTCCTTTATTTTTATGATCGGGTAAATTTTGTGACCATTTGATGTTCCCGTTATGGTTTACTTGCGGTGACAGCAGATGAAGTCTCCACCTTGTAGTAGAGGTCAGCAAGTTTGTAGGTTCGCTGGATATCCGTATTGATCTCATTCGTATTCCTATTGGTGGCTGTACTTATTATATTGAGATTCTCCATATTGGACACATATACCATCGTCATCAGAGCCCTATCACATTGGGTTCTGTTATGGGCACACCACTCCTTTATCATTGAGTGTCACCAACTCTCTAAATTGATGTATCATTCAGGCAAGGAATATGTAAATGGGAGATATTGTCATACCCAATAAGCCATTTGCCAGACAATCTATCTCATTATAGAAAAATCACAATAATATTAATAAAACACTTTTTTGAAAAGCTTAAAAGCACTACTTTAGGTTTTTGGAGGAAAAATCTATAGGAATAGCAGTTACTAGAAAGTACGTTTGGAAACACTTTTAAGTAAAGTTTCACAAACACATATTTTGAGTCTAAAAGTGCCTTTATCCAAAAGCACAGCTAAACAAGGCCTTAGCCTAGGGAGAAATAAAATATTTTATAAAATCTACATCAAAATCCTGACTATCATCTAGGAGTGGATCACATGGAGTTACTTTTTCTCTGTTGTCTCAACTGAGAGCACTTTTCTTTGTCCAGTGACTCCATACAGAGGCTGAACCATGTAACCCTATGTTGTCTGTCAAGCTATGTATATGAGTATGGGCATGGGTACGATATAATACAGGTATGAGTATGTGATTTTACAAAAAAAGGCACAAGTACAGTTTCAGGTATTTCAAAAATAATATATTTTATATGAAATCTATAGAAAAGTTAAATATCTTGGTGAAGGTTTAAACATTTAAACAGTTTCATAAAAATCATCATCATCATCTAAGCTTTATCCTGTTAACATGAGGTTAAACAGGAGGTCGGCTAAGAAGTTAACGTTCCTAGAAGATTTGACAAAGTTATATTAATGGCTATCAACCCTCTCTAATTAGTTGATGCCAATAGTCAAAAACTATGATAAGAGATGTTTTTTCGTAGTTCTAGAACAGCCACTTGGCATCTTCCAAATTCTCCATACTACGGAAATAGTCTGGAAGGAGAAAACAGTTTCATAAAAATTGGTAAACAGAAGTAATTGTAGTAATTATTTCTGGAGACAATAATACGATAGTCTAGATGAAAATTTTAACTATATAATTGATTTTATTCACCTTAGAACATCCAATGAAGCACATCTTGGGTTTGTGTAAGCAGGGGTTTTTTGTGTATGAGATGATACAAATATGTTTGTGATTTTACAAAACGGTCGGTAAGGAATATGTTAGTACTTAATACTACATGCATAGTTTTTTTTATTTAAAGAATTTTTTTTTAAAATGTTCTCAATGGTTATAGAAATCAAATTTTGGTATGTACTTGTTCATGTTCAAGCAAATTGTAGACAAGTCTCTTAAAATTTACAATAAGGATAGACCCAAATGAGCAGATTGAGGTGGTTTGGGCTTTGGACACATACAATGAAGGCTGATAACTGCCCTAGTTAGGAAAATTGATAGGACAATAATTATGGGAGCAGAAAACACTAGGGTCGACCGAAACAAACTTAGTTGAAGCTATTCATGGGGATTTAAAAGGTGGTTAGGGGATAAATTCAACTTTGCCTTCGTAAGGGATATATTCGAGTTGGCCCTCGATTGTGTTTAGTGGAGGAGAGAGATTCATGTAGCCGAACCAAAAATTTTGGCGGTAAAGGCTTTTTGTTGTACACCTAGGCCCTAGCATTTACAAAAACATATTTCACTGTACCTTAGTATGAATCTTTTGAAAGTATATTAAGAAATTGGTACTCTTTTGGGTATGCATCCTATTGTGCCCGCATCCTTTAGAGTACATGTGCTTCCTAACGGTCAAAGTGTAGTTCTTGGTTTAGAGTACATGTGCTTCCTAACGGTCGAAGTGTAGTTCTCGGTTTAGAGTACATGTGCTACCAGCATCCTTTAGAGTACAGCATCCTTTAGATTTTATTCGTAATGATTCAAAGGAATGAAGTTTATAATCTTTGGCTTGCTGACTGATGAGGAAGTGTAGTTATCTGTTTACTGCTCTCTTTGGGAGATTGTTAATGTCGATTCAATATCTAGGTTTCACATTTATTTCGTTACATTTAGTTCTTCATTATAAACTTTGCACAACCGATGAAATCAACTAATCTTACTACAGCTTACAGATAATAGGTGCTTAGGAGCTAATTTTACTGTTTGCAAGAGTATACTCTAGTCTAGCTGTTTCCAAAATGATATACTGCTCGGTTTGCAGGTAATCCATGATAGAGGCAGCGATATCATCATAGTGGGTCGTGGAATTATCAAGGCCACAAATCCTGCCGATGCAGCTAAAGAATACCGAGTTCAAGGATGGGAAGCCTACAAGGCAAGTTGCTCCCAGTAAGCACAACTTGTGGGCTTCTCACTTTGCCATCAGAATATGATTTCCTTCCAAGTTTAGCTGGTTGCCTCAGTTAGCTTGCTTCTATGGTAAATTATGTTTTCTGTATCGATGAAGGAGTTTTGCATGTGGGTGTGGTTTAGTTATCATATGGAGCTTCTCAGTCTAAAGCATGATGGAGTTTGTTCTTGTGAATTGTCTGGTGCATTTGATGCATATTTAACAAGTTCTGCGGCCGTTATTTATTATTTTATTTGTATTTTCTTCTCCTGACTCTGTGATGATAATCTAAAAGCCCATTTCCCATGGTGACAAGTCTAGTGCATCAAAGGTGGGTCTCTTATGTTCCATTCTTTTTATCAAAATATCTGAATTGTCGTAATTTGATGTTTTGGATGACATGAAAATGGAGTACTCATTTTATCCAAACCGGGGGTTGTGCTTATATTGTGCAACTGAGCCTACAGGGCCTTTTAATCAATCCTAAGCATGAGTTTGACACTAGGTGCAAATTGTTTTCTGAATATTGCTTTTCAAGTTAATTCTTCCGGTATGTACCGGTACTGAATAACGTAAAGGTTGTTAACGCAAGAAATTTTGGTTTGGGGAAAGTGCTAGTACAGGGATTGTGTTGGGAAGTATGGGAATTGTTATGCAAAGTAATACGAGATGTGTGCTTGGGGTGGATTCTTGGCTTGATGTTTGTTACGGGATGCATCCTCTGGCCACCCTTTTCTCGGACACGGAACCAGATTTGTTAGCGAGTGATGTATCGCTGTCTTCTTAACAATGGTGGTACTTATTTTAAAAGCAAGTCATCCTGAAAAAGCTTTGCTCCGTACAAAGTAGAAGGTTGTTCTAATTCTTGGGTAATAGGCAATACAATTCCAAACTAAGGATTTTTATTTTTATTTTTATTTATAATACTAAGGATAATTTCGATTGGAGGAACATTCCTATTGATGTGTTCGGGTGAAAATATTTATCGGTTATATTCTTTAACTAGCACTGTGCCCGTGCGATGTACTAATGACCAAACAACAGTACACAATTTTATTCTGTCTCAACCATAAAATGCATCTAAATTATTTTAATTACATTTGTTAAAAAATATTTTATAGATCTCAACTTATCTCAAGAACCTATTTTACTTAATTCTAACAAAATAAAGATCATAATAAGAAAAAGAAAAAAAAGAATGAGATCTAAATGAAATACACTGAGTTAAATCTCTAATCTCTAATATTATAATGGTAGAAAGCCTTAGTATCATTTGTAAATTTGTAAATCTACCAACGCGTGCAATACACCTATTTTAAAGGAGGTCCTAGGTTCAAATCTAGACTACGTCTAAATTTTTATTTTAAAAAACTATATTTATTGCACGTGTAAACTACTAGTATATTTATATTAGGAAGATGACTAATCAACTATTGTATATATCTTTATCCTTTACCTAAAATTAAAACCATATCTTTAACTAAGTAAAAAATTATCAAAAACAAAAGAAAAAAAAAACTATCTATCATGCTTTTAAGAGTTGCTTGAGCCTTGAAGTACTTAGAAGTCATAATATATCTAGTTAATTATTTACAGACATCTTATCACAAAACATAAATACAATCTTTAAAAAACTTTGTCAATTAACCCTAACTCCAATAAGCCAAAAGAAGGGGCATATCTGGGTCCAAGCAGCACAAGCAATTCCTTTGGACCCCTAATTTTATAGGGCCCCATATTTTTAAGTATTTACAATGTTGAAAAGTAAAATGTAATATTTTCTAATATAATTACATTTTACTAACAGTTGGCTTGATAGCTTAGTTGGTTAGAGTGTTGTGCTAAGAATGTGAAAGTTATAGGTTCTCAAAACTTGCATTGGTCAATTAATTTTTCAATCATTTTTATTTTTAAAACTAATTATTTTTCACATAACCATACATGTCATTTTACCATTTTATGAATTTAATATTATTTTTCACTTAGCCCATGTATATCATATTTACCTGTTTATGATATTTTTTCAATGTTCTATGGTATATCATATTTACTTGTTTATGATAAATTTCTAACCAAATTATCAAGTGCATATGGTTATTCTACATTTTAAGCATCCAACTAGTATTCTCATATACATATATTCATCATCTTTTCATTCTGATCGTGTTCTCTAATATATCATTGTAACCCTTTTTAAGATGACATATTTCGTTTTTGTTGTTAGAGTTTGTCCGAGTTTTTTTTGGTATGAAGCATTTCATATAAAAAGCATACGTTAACAATTAAATTTTTTTTGGAAGCATATATATAAATTTGTTTTCATTTAAATAGTTTAATCTCCAATGCTCTAAGTTTGTTTGCATTTAAATAATTACAATTTTTATTTTGTTAACTGGCAAAAGGCCCTATTTCAAAACTTGCTTAGGGCCTCCTAAAATTCAGATACGCCCCTGGCCAAAAGGGAATAATATAGAGTTGGTAGCCCTCGGGGTGGGCAGGTGGTGCAAGCGCAAATGGCCCCCAATTTTCAAGGGCCTCCGATATTTAGTATATCATATGAATATTAATTAAGTAATAAAAAAAAACTGTTGGATTAACAGTTGCTATTTGTAGCTCGATTGGTTAAGGCTCACGAAGAATGTAAAGGGGATGTGGGTTTAAATCACGCCAGGTAGTTTTTTTTTCCTTCTTTTTTTAATGGCAACCCTATTATTAAAAAAAAGAAAACTAAAACTTCTCGTATAACCCATTCCCCAAGAGGCAAAGCCCTAGTTAGGGTTGTTCAATTTGGGGGAGTGAGGGCGTCGAGCGGCGGGGAGGAGCGTCGGGGTGGATTTGGGCATCGGAAGAGAGAAGGTGAAGATGATGAAGGTGGAGCTAGGGTTCAGTTGAAGTCAGAAGAGATGGAATTTGGGGGTGATTTTGTGAGAAGAGAAGAGAAGAAAGAAATGAATAAATGTCCAAGCTTCCCCTTTGTCACTTAGATTTGGGCGGAGCTGATATCAGCTATTGGATTGCGATCGAGTGGCCGAGATCTCTTGCTCACGATATGGATCTCTTCTCACCATCTCATAATAGACTTTTTATATATAGAGAGCAATCTTCCATTGCAAACGCAAATATTGTGCAAACGCGTGCAAATCACTTAACCCGTCATTGGCAATGACGGGATAAGTTAAAACACATAACCCGTCATTGTCAATGACGAACTTATGTGTTTTGTCTTAACCCGCTATTGCAAATAGCGGGTTAAGTGGTTTGCACATTTTCAAACGCTGCAGTATTGTTTGCAATGAAAGATTACTATCTTCCATTGCAAATGCAAATGTTGTGCTAATGCGTGCAAACCACTTAACCCGTCATTGGCAATGACGAGTTATGTGTTTTGCCTTAACCTGCTATTGCCAATAGCAGGTTAAGTGGTTTGCACATTTGCAACCGCTACAATAGCGTTTGCAATGAAAGATTACTTATATATATATATATATATATATATATATATATATATATATATAGGGTTTTTCTCCATTGAACATATATATATACTAGGTTTGCCCGTGACACGAGCCTACGGCACGTCTTCGGAACGGTGTATCTTGTTTGATCATATAAAATAGTTTTGGAGATCCAGCAAATTAATTGAAGTAACAACATTTTATATGAGAAATTTTTGGGGGTCCAGCAAAAAACATATTATATGATTTTTTTGATTTGATCATATAAAATAGTTTTGGAGATCCAGCAAATTAATTGAAGTAACAACATTTTATATGAGAAATTTTTGGGGGTCCAGCAAAAAACATATTATATGATTTTTTTGATTTTTTGAATTATTTTTAATGTTTTTTAAATTTTAATTTTTTTAGTTTTTTAGTATTTTATTTTTTAAAATTTTTTTAATTTTTTTTTAAATTTGAATAGAAGAGGGAGAGAGAGAGAGAGAGAAATAATTAAATAAATATAGGAGTTGTTTTGGGTGGGAGATTTGAATTTGAGTTTTGGGGGGAAAAATATGTTTTGTGAGGTTAGATCTGGGCCTTTGATTTTTGGGGGATTGAAGGAGAGCCACTTGATAGCTTTCTTTGTGTTTTATTATATATATATATATATATATATATATATATATATATATATATATATATATATATATATATATATATATATATATATATATGAGATGGTGAGATGATTTTTTTTTTTTTAGAGAGGAACGATTTGAGTCATCCGAATCTCGATCTTCACATCACTCTACATGTCATCTAGATGGTGTGTACAAAATTTCAAGCGATTTGGAGACTTCTAGCCTATGCATCAAAACGTTCAACACGTCATGAAGATGGTATGAAATTTCAAGTGATTTGGAGACTTTTAGCGTTTGCACGTTTGCAAACGCTACTGTAGCGTTTGCAATGGAAGATAGTAATCTTCCATTGCAAACGCAAGTGTTGTGCAAACGCGTGCAAATCACTTAACCCGTCAGTGGCAATGACGGGTTATGTGTTTTGCCTTAATCCGCTATTGCCAATAGCGGGTTAAGTGGTTTGCATGTTTGCAACCGCTACAATAGCGTTTGCAATGAAAGATTACTCATATATATATATGAGATGGTGAGATGAGTGAGAAGAAAATATTTTTTTTAGAGAGGAACGATTTGAGTCATCCGAATCTTGATCTTCACATCACTCTACATGTCATCTAGATGGTGCGTACAAAATTTCAAGCGATTTGAAGACTTCTAGCCTATGCATCAAAACGTTCAACACGTCATGAAGATGGTATGAAATACATATATATGCATTTATTTGAACAATTGATGCATATGCCACATGTCTCTGAATTGCTTGAAATTTGACACACATCATCTTGATGACATGTAGAGTGATGTGTACGGTGTGATCGAGATTCAGATAACTCAAATCGCTTATCTCTTCAAAAACATTTTCATCTCACCCATCTCACCATCTCATAATAGCACGATTCTATATATATATATATATATATATATATATATATATATATATATATATATACAGGGCCCTTCGATTAAGCACTCTTTTCTATGAGCATTTGTCCTTCTGGCCATTGTATGAATGATCTAAACTGTTCACATTGAATTACACGTCTAAATTAGTTTAAATATGTATTTCAAAAAAGAAGTATATATATATATATATATATATAGGGTAAAAGGGATATGAGCAACTTGCTCATTTAGTAAATGAGCAATTGATTATGTGGCATGCATGTGATACATTGGACAACTAACCCTTTTAAAATTTTTCCAATCACATGTATGCCACATCATCAATTGCTTATTTACTAAATGAGCAAGTTGCTCATACCGCTTTTTCCCATATATATATATATATATATATATATATAATAAAATACAAAGAAAGCTATCAGAGCATCTGTAGTCGTTGAGTGGTAAAATATGGATATATGGATAAATAGAAATAGGAATCCTAGTTTTGCTGCAGTCGTTTAAAGCTATATTTTAGCTTTCTATTAATATAAAAATAAGCGACGGCACATGAAGTGCCGTCTGAGAATAAAAAATACTAAAAAAATAACAAATTACGTGGGACGGCACATGAAGTGCCGTCCGAACGCTAAAATAAAAAAATAATTTTTTTTAAAGGTGGGACGGCACATCAAGTGCCGTCCGAGTAGTAAAAAAAAATTAGTTATTATTTTAATATATTTTTAATCGATCCGTCCAATGATATTAAAGTAACTTTTAATTAAATTAGTTATTATAATTTAGTTAAATAAATAAATAATTAATTAGTTAAATAAAGATAGTTAGATGCAGTAAGTTAGATAGTTAGTTAATTAAGTGTTAGTATTAATTAAAACTGATGTATTGTTAAGTGTTAGTGTTAATTGTTAGTGTTAATTAAAATGATGTAGTGTTAAGTGTTGGGGTTAATTTTTAAAAAGCCCATGGGACGGCACATCATGTGCCGTCCGGAAAAAGGGGGGGCGTGGGACGGCACATCATGTGCCGTCCGGGCAGGGGGGAATTTTTCGGGTTTTTAATTCGTTTTGGCTATTTATAATTCAATAAACTAATTAATTTATGAATGGGACGGCACATCACGTGCCGTCCGACGAAAAAAATATTAATTTTTTTTGTGGGACGGCACATGATGTGCCGTCACTCATATATGCATATAACTTATGCGGATTCTCAAATATAGCAATCTACTGTAGCGATTTATCGAGCGGGTTTTTTAGCCAAAAATGCATATTATGGATAAATAGCAAACGACTACAGATGCTCTCAGGTGACCTATATTCAATAGGGTTGAAATCAATGGTCCAGATGTTACCTCACAAAACATATTTTTCCGCTCAAAAGTTCTCCCCTAAAACTCAAATTTAAATCCCCTCGAAACAACTTCTTTATTTATTTATTTATTTTTCTCTTTCTCTCATTCTCTCTCTATTTACTCATAAATTTATATTTTCAGATTTCAGGTTTGTAAATTTTCAGATTTTTATGCATTTTTTATTGCTCATGTTATATTGAAAATAGCAAATATCTCATCAACAGTTAAATTTCATCATTTTCCACACTCAAAGTTTTAAGAAGTTGGATTTTACACCTTCATTTATAATTATTTTTCATCATATACTAATGTAAACATGAACATTTATTTATAACTAATTATTGTTTTACTATTCAAACTTGAGCAACATAATTGTTTTTTGATAAAAAAATGACATAGTCATCGCTTCATTAATGCAGAATTAACGCAACAAGTCGGATTACAGATACCTTACCTCATATTAGGGAAACCCCATCGAGTAAAAAACAAGCAACATAATTGTTGTTTTATTGTTTACAAGACTTTCATATGCTGTATCGTTCCGAAAACGTGCCGTAGACAAGTGCCCATGGGCAAATCTAGTATATATCTAAAAGTTGTCTGTTAAATGCTTGTCGAATTTTCACAATGGGTTGAAGAATACTGACAATGGCAATGTGAGATGGAGTAGATTAAGGTGGATGGCGGAGTTGGTCCAGTGAACCGTTCTACTTTTTATTACTCGCCAGAGTCATGAAGGGAATGTGTGTATTGACAGGACAGCTTGGTTGAGTACAGCAGACCACATCAAAAGCTACTGCAGCTTGGACGGGGACTCAAATGAGAGTTTACATTTCATTTGTCAACAAGTGCTTCTCGTAAGTGATTCCTTAAATGTAGTCACCCGGATTAACATCCAAGATCCTCATTGGCCTATCGACAATTCATTATCCACTTTCGCGAGTTGTTGAAGGCCATGCTAAAACATAACAATTTATGAAAGGCATCAGCTCAATGATGCTGCTCTGATTTTGGTGCTAGAATGAAGTTTCTTTTCCCAATTGCAACTCACTTGTAAATGGGATAGAATCGACAGACTATGTGAGAATGTTAGCTTTATTTAAATGAGTAAAAGCTAAGAGGCCTATAAAAATCAGTACTGCCTATAAAAATCTATTTATAATTTAATTGGACAAAACAAAAAAAAATAATAATAAAAAAATGTCCAAAAACGCCCACCGTGGGGCTCGAACTCACGACCACAAGGTTAAGAGCCTTGCGCTCTACCAACTGAGCTAGACGGGCTTGTTGTATCAAATTTTGTTCCATTTACTATCATAGCATTGTTATCACAAAATTCTATATCTTGACATTTTGATTTATTTAATTTTTCTTTTCTCCAGCTTTAGAATAGGTGATTTATTTCTGTTCGGTGCAAGCATACTTCGAACTCCGGAGCCTGTTGTTGCTAAGAAACGGTCACCGTTGTGCTGGAACAACACTTGTACATTGGCTTATTTTGATTGTAGTTTTCTGAATAACATATTTGTTATAACAAGGGCTCAAACGATGTTGGTACAAAGTTTGGTATTAATGAGGTATATATATAGTGATTTGTGAGGTGTGTGTGTATATATATATATGGTATTAGTGAGGTACCTACATATAGAAAAATTAAATAAATCAAAATGTAAAGATATATAGAATTTTGTGATAACAATGCTATGATAATCAACAGTACAGAAATTGCGACAACAAGCCCGTCTAGCTCAGTTGGTAGAGCGCAAGGCTCTTAACCTTGTGGTCGTGGGTTCGAGCCCCACGGTGGGCGTTTTTGTCAATTTTCTATTTTTATTTTTTTTTAATGTCCAATTAAATTATAAATAGATTTTTATATGTAGTACTGATTTTTATAGGCCTCTTAGCTTTTACTCATTTAAATAAGGCTAACATTCTCACATTGTCTGTCAATTCTCTCCCATTTACAAGTGAGTTGCAATTGGGAAAAGAAACTTCATTCTAGCACCAAAACCAGAGCAGCATCATTGAGCTGATGCCTTTCATAATTTGTTGTGTTTTAGCATGGTCTTCAACAACTCACGGCAATGGATAACGAATCGTCGATCGGCCAATGAGGATCTAGAGCTTGGTTGTTAATCCGGGTGACTGCATTTAAGAAATCACTTACCAAAAGCACTTGTTGACAAATGAAATGTAAACTCTCATTTGAGTCCCCTTCCAAGCTGCAGTAGCTTTTGATGTGGTCTGCCGCGCGTACTTAACCAAGCTGTCCTGACAATACACACATTCCCTCTTCATGATACTGGCGAGTAATAAAAAGTAGATCAGTTCACTGGACCAACTCCGCCATCGGCATTAATCTTCATGCAAAATTTGGGTTTACTCCATCTCACATTGCCATTGTCATTATTCTTCAACCCGTTGTGGAAATTCGACAAGCATTTAACAGACAAATTATATATATATATATATACTATTTTTTGAAACACATAATCTTCTGTAGTTAAGAAATTCAAGTAAATTAGATTTTGCTGCACGTGTATTCAGTTTCTTTAATCTATTTTTTTTTTCTTTCTTTCTAAATTTCAATATTTCACACATAGGGAAACATGGCCAAATTATTATGCATGGTTTGGTTTGTGAATGACTGCTTAAAACTTAAAAATCTGATAATGGAAAGAATTTCAAATTTAAAGGAATACTGATAAACACGTGCTAGATGTGGGGAAAATAATTACTGATAGTTGTACACAAAATCAGCCCTATTTTTATGCTTTTCATTTGTTTTAGTAAAATATCAAACAAATTGATATGGTTCCCTAGAAATATATATTTCCCATGGATGCTAATTGTACTAAATATTAAAATAAGGGAAATATAACATAGGAAGGAGTTTATAAGAGCATCTGTAGTCGTCGGCTAATTTTTCAATTTTTTCAAAATTTGAGAAATAAATCGCTGTAGTCGTTGGCCAAAAATCCAAAATATGGGTTTTTGGTAAACAGTAAACTTCTAAATATGGCAGAATGTTTGGAATTTTGAAAAATATAGCAATTGAAAAAAGTTTTTTCGTCTGTTGCATTGGACGAAAAAAAATAAAAAAATCGTCCAAGATAATTTTATTGTTCTGAAAAGTATCGGATGAAATTTAATTTTCCGTCCCAAAACATAAATTTTTAATTAAATCGACGGACAGGAAAGGAATTCACGTCCGACCGAAAAAAAATAAAAAAATTCACCAATTCAAGGGACGGAAGAAGGTTTACTATCTCTTCAATTTTTAATTTTTTTTTATTTTTAAATTTGGATGGATGGCCCGTACCATTCCATTGTTTCATTAAAAAACACACTTCATATGAAAATTCGTTTTTCGTCTAAGATTTTGAAATTTTGACATACCTATTTTAAAAATTTTGGTATACCTATTTTTTGACAATCAACGGCTGCAGTACAAAGCAATTTTTGCCTTTTTCATTTGCTAAATACCCAAAATTTAACTCAAGATGCTCTAATATCAGAGATATTATAGCCTGTAAAATATCTTTCTAATAATCATCAGTTACAATCAATGGTTTCTCAAGCTGTAACTGCTAGCATAAGGACTCTGCTTCTAGACATTATCTAAACTTGATTACCTAAACAAGAAAGAAAAGCCTACCATTTGCATGTTTCCATACAATAAGCTCCTCAACCTTCTCTGCTTTCTTATTCCTTCGTTGTTCACATCATCGATCAGTCATTGTTCCTTCCAAATCCTTCCTGTAACCCTAAGTTTGAGCTCCTTGTGGTCCCCGCCCGAGAAGAAGAGCGGAATGTTGCGCTGGATGATGAGGCCATCATAGCTGTCTCTAACCTTGCGGTGGCTGTCTCTTATGCTTCTGGGGATCCCTTGCCACATCATGTATATTCTTGTCTCTTCCTGTGCTTCTTCTTCGTCTTCTTCTCTTCAGTAATGGAGAGAGATAGATAGATGATGACTCATCAATCATCATTCATCTCTCTCACTCTCATCATCATCATCTCTCTATCTCATTCATCCTTAATCTCCCTCCTCTCTCTCTCTCTCTTCATCATCCATCTCTCTCTATATTTAATATAGAAAAGAAGTTGAAGAAAAACAGGAAGAGTGAAATAATTATTTTTTTATTATACTGATGCCGCTTTTTACAATAGCGGCATTAGTTATCAGCATCAGTTATAAATATTTGTTCTTGTAATTGTTTTCTCAAGTCATAAAGTTACTAAGCAAGTGCGAGGTGTACTGATGCCGTTACTTTCAATAGCGGCAATAAAGTTTTTTTTAACAGGTGCCGTTGTTGGCAACAACGACATCAAAATAACAGATGTCGTTATTGCCAATAATGTTTTATGTGGACATATCCAAAATTGAATTAGTTGGATAAATATTTTCAAAAGTGGGTCCGTTTGGTCAATATTTTCGGATAGGGATTTTTTTTGCCTTACTGACCAACTTTTTGAAAATATTTAGCAATTTGACCCACTTTCAGAAATATTTACCCAACTGACTTAGTTATGGATACACCAGTATTAATCGTTATTGGAAATAACGGCATAGATTATTTATATGTTGTTGTTTTCAATAACGGCATCTATTATAAAAAAATTCGCATGCCGTTATTTGGAGCAACGACATCAGTTAGCTTATTCTCAATCATGTACTCTCTCTGACTTGCAAAAAAAAGAGGGAGAAAATCATATAACCGATGCCGTTGTTTGGAACAACGGCAGCAACATTACAGATGTTGTTGTTGGGAATAACGACATTAGTTATAATATTTATCGTTAGGAATAACTGATGTTGTTTGGAACAGCGGCAACAGTTCATTTTATTACTTATACTTTTTTTTTGAGAGAAAAGGTGAAGGCCACCCTGTTTCATTAATAAGAAGTTAATAAAACAACCCCGGCGTACCGGGAGAAAACAACAGAACAAAACAAAAGTACAATGCAGAAGGAAAATGGAAGGAAACCACCATACACAACAAACCCTGGGGGGTGGGTCTAACCACTAAACATCCAGTAACCAGAGAGTACAGTAGGAGAAACAAAACACAAGCTGTCAAAAGCACTGTCCTGATTGGTCAAGCCAGTCCCTCAATCCAGCGTCGGCCCAATCTCTACCTCCTCATCATCAAACTCCTCTACCTGGAAAACTCTGGCTATCCTTCCTCTTGCCCCTGTGGTTGCAGCTGTAGCCCAAAAAGAGATAAGATGCATGATGTGAATCAGGTTACCATAAATACTATTACATGAAGCACGAAAATAAAAATTATTTCTGTCAAGCCATAACACCCATGTTGTTGCCGCTATTGCGATGTACCACGCATCCTTCATATCATGGCGGATCGTTGCAAATTTGGGCTCAATCCACAAATCCTCATATACGCAGGGGTAGTCGCCTGCTCCTAAGGCTCGGAGTACCTCAACCATAGTTGCCTTACTTCTTGGGCAGTGAATGAACAGGTGATTAAGATCTTCTACATGAATGTTGCAGAAACCACAGTTGGTCGCCACCTGTGGTTGTCTTTTGGCCAGATTTTGTCTAGTGAGGATAGCATTATTGAGCACTAGCCAAAGGAATACTCTGACTTTAAGTGGGGTTTTCGCCTTCCACAACACCTGTGCCCAACTGGGTCTGCATCCTCGAAAGTGGATCCGGTGATACAGTGATCTCACCGAGAAAGCTCCCTTGCTCTCGAGTCCCCATCGCTTCTGATCTGGGCCTTGAGTGCACCTTGTGCCTACCTGTGTGATGTGTGCTTTCAAGTCAAGCAATTGATGGTTTAAATTTGGAGTGAGCGTTCCTCGGAATACCGGTCTCCAGCCTCCCCTTTTCCAGCCATCGGCAATAGACATATTCGGTCGGCTCGACCTCTCATACAACTCTGGGAACGTTTCTTTCAGGGTATGGGCTCCACACCACCTATCCCACCAGAATCTGGTGGACCGGCCATTGCCGACAGTTGACGTAACTGCCGAATTGAAGGGGGCGCTAGCCTTTGCAATTCCTTTCCAGAGTCGCGAAACTTTAGCCCCGACCCGGAAGCCAAGGTTCCTCGTGCCTTTGCCCCTTAGGTAAGGTTGAATGAAGTCCTGCCAACCTTCCCTGCTATTGTGGAATACCTTCCACCACCATTTCCCCAGCAGGGCAAGGTTCATGTCTCTGAGGTCAATGATGCCTAGCCCTCCATGCTTCTTCTTCATGCAGGCGAAACTCCATTTGATGAGGTGGTACCCTCCTTTATCCGAGTCAGCCCCCTTCCAAAGGAATCATTTTCGAATCCGATCAATCCTCTGGATCACCTATCTTGGAAGCTCAAAGAATGACATGTAGTAGATTGGCAGGTTAGACAATACTGAATTGATGAGTACCACTCTGCCCCCGAGGGACAACGATTTACCTTTCCAACCAGACAGTCTGTCCTCCACTCTGTCAATGATTGGCAGCCAGTCTGCTTTAGATAATTTTCCTGGTTTGAGTGGTAGTCCCAGGTATTTGATAGAGAAGCCACTCGTCGTACAGTTCAAAATAGTAGCGTGTTCCCCTCCTTCATCATCGTTTAGGGAAATTGGAGTCAGCGCTCTCTTGTGAAAATTAATCCTAAGGCCTGACCAGGCCTCAAAGCAGTATAGGGTCCCTTTAAAGCAGACAGTTTCTCGTGTAGACCCATTACCGAAGAGTAGGGTGTTATCTGCGTATTGCAAGATCGTACACCCTTTAGTAGATGCGGAACTGGCCACTGGCGTGATCCAATATTTTTCCTGGCAATTCTCTAGCATCACCCTCAACACATCCGCTACGATAGTAAACAGTAGTGGTGAGAGTGGGTCCCCTTGTCTGAGACCCTTCCGGCAAGGGAACGGCTGCCCCAACATACCATTCACTGAAATGGCCGTTTTGCTAGTCTGCCGGCATTGCCTGATCCAGCCGATCCATTTATTCCCGAAGCCCCTACCCCTGAGAGCTTCCAGCAAGCACTCCCAATCGACCGAGTCATAAGCTTTCTCAAAGTCCAGCTTAAGCAGAAAGCTCTTAGCGTTGGTCGTATGGCAGCGGTGGATAACTTATTCTGCCGTTGCCACGCAATCTAGGATATTTCTGCCGTTAATGAATCCCGATTGAGACTTGTCGATAAGGTTGTCCATAATATTCCCCAAGCGGATAGCTAGGATTTTTGTAATAATCTTCGCCGAGCAATTTATGAGGCTGATTGGCCTAAAATCGCCCACTTTCGATGCCTCTTCCCGTTTGGGAATAAGTACTACATCCGCAAAATTAAACATACCCAACCTGAGTTTGTTGTTAAAAAAGTCATCCAGCAATGCCATATAATCCCCTTTGATTTCTTCCCAGAAAATTTGGAAGAACATCATTGGGAAGCCGTCTGGCCCTGACGACTTGTCCGCTCCCATGTGACTGATAGCCTTTTTAACTTCCTCCTCCGTGAACGGAGACTCCAGGCAGGATAGCGGAGGCGCTGACTCGGTCTGGTAAGTCTGCCAGAAATCATGCCTAAGTGGTACCCGGAAGTCATTCTTCTTTCCCAAGAGGTCCTTATAGTATCCTTGGAAGGTTGCGGAAATCCCATGTTCATCTTGTACTGTCCTCGAGTTTGTTTCTAAGGATACGATAAGATTAGATCTGCGCCTTGCACTTGCCATTCGGTGGAAGAAGGCTGTGTTCGCGTCTCCCTCTTTGAGCCACGAAATTCTAGATCTTTGTTGCCATTTAATTTCTTCCATCTTATAGAGATTGGCAATATTCTCACGGAACTCCAGCAGTCTATTTCTTTCCTCCTGTGACAGGTCTCTCGATTCCTCCTGTCTTTCAAGTTCATCAATTCCTTCCAACAAGGAATCTTTTGCACGCCAGATGGTCGAGAACCTAGATCGGTTCCATTTATGAAGCCGCTTTCTTAGTCTGCGAATTTTTTCACACCATCGTCCTGCAGCATCCGTGCTAGTCACTGGGAGCGCCTAGTTTTCCATAACCAGGTGGTGAAAACCCTGAATCTCCAGCCAGGCCTTCTCAAATCGGAATTTTCTATGCCTTTTGGCTCCCTAAAGCCCAATGTCAAGAAGGATTGGAGTATGATCTGACGTTGGTCTGGGAATCATTCTAGCAGATGCAAGAGGTAACTTGTAACACCTCGAATTTTAAAATACCAAAAATATTCGTTTTCATATTTTTATAGTGATGAGAATTATTTTTTTTGAGTTATATCTTATTGTATCTATTTTTAAATATTGATATCGGTATGGATATTTGTGGTAGATTGGCGTTATTGATATATTGGAGCCACGAGTTGAGATTTTATGTGAAGAAATATGATTTGCTTTATTTTATAATTTTGGAGGATTGTTATGAGGTGATTTAATGTATTTTGTATTATTAGAATTATTAAAATATAAAGTTGGTGTTTATTTGAAATATTTAGGGTATTGGGGGTTTAATTGCTAATAGCTTTTATTTAATTATAATTAATATTATCTTTTTACAAACCCCCCCCCCCCTCTCTCTTTCCTTCTCCTTTCTCTCTTCCTTCTTTCTTTCTGTTCCCGATCGACCGAAAGGAAAAAAAGAAAAATCCCCCGAACCCAATTCCGGCCTTCTCTCTCTCCTCCAATCCACTTCGTTTCTCCACCAAATCCGAATTAAATTGGGGGATAGGCAAATTGAAGGGCTCTCTACATCGTGGAAGCGTTGGATTTTCGAAAGGATTCCGAAAAGGTAAACCCTAAACCATTTTATTATATGAAATTGAGTTGGATTAATTTTTATGGAGTAGGGTTATTTTGGTAGAGAGGTTTAGAGATGTTAGGAGTGGTAGATTTGAGGAATTAGTAGATTGTTACGGAAATTGTAAGTTGTTGATAAATTAGGGTTTTGGGTTTGCAAAAGAGAATTATATATGTAAGAATTAATTCTCGTAGGATAGTGGAAAATATAGTTGTGCCATTAGAATAATTTGGGAGTGGTTCGAGTAATTGTTTAGAGGATAAAAACCCCCGTAGGAATTTGTCTATTACGTGCAATGCACGTGTGTATCCCAGACGTTCAATGAACGCTTGTGTGATGTTTGGAATAGGGTTATTGACCTTTGTGATTGATTTGGATGATTTGAGTCTTAATTGCGTTGAAATTTGATAATAGAAAATATTGGCGACTTTGGATGCGGGATGGCGAGATGGTGCTTCGAGTTTTCACGGACTATTATGTGAGTATGAATGTATTTATGTATTTGTTATTTTGAGAAAAATTTTAGTATAATTTGAATGATGGATATGAATCCCGGGATAGGGTGTAGGTGTAAGGGGAAATTAGTGTTTGGTGTTGGTACGCGATATAACGATTAAATACTCGTCTCGGGGATTGATATAAATTATAGATGATGAATTATATATATATATATATATATATATATATATATATATACGGGGAGGAGTTATATTTATATAAGATGTCGGTGTGTGGTGAATTGTTGTGATTTTGAATATCCAGTGTGATGGTAAAGTAATGGGTGTATTTATATATATATGATGTTGTGATGTGTTGATCTATTGGGCGTGTGCAATCATGTAATATTGAGATAATAAATAGTACGGTATACTCATGGTGTGTGGGGTAATGATAAAATAAATAATACAGTACAGTTGTGATGTGTAATATTATGATGTGATGATTTTTATGTTAATTACAGTGATATTTCTTTTGTGTGATGCATTGAAAGGGGTAAGTGAATTGGTGATCATTGTTTATGCAAATAAGTAAATAAAAGATGAGATGTTATGATGATAAAGGGTGATGTTAATATGAAAAGTAAATGTTAATAACCATAATTTCGGTTGACTTGAATAGATACCTCCGGTGGGACCGGAGAGAGATATGATACCTCAGGGTAGACCTGAGAGAGATATGATACCCCAGGGTAGACCTGGGAGAGTAGATACCTCCGGTGGGACCGGAGAGAGATATGATACCTCAGGGTAGACCTGAGAGAGATATGATACCCCGGGGTAGACCTGGGAGAGTAGATACCTCCGGTGGGACCGGAGAGAGATATGATACCTCAGGATAGACCTGAGAGAGAGATGATACCCCAGGGTAGACCTGGGAGAGTAGATACCTCCGGTGGGACCGGAGAGAGATATGATACCTCAGGGTAGACCTGAGAGAGAGATGATACCCCAGGATAGACCTGGGAGAGTAGATACCTCCGGTGGGACCGGAGAGAGATATGATACCTCAGGGTAGACCTGAGAGAGAATTGATACTCTAGGATAGACCTAGGGTAAAATGAATATGATATGAAATGTGATTGAGAAAGAGAAGTGTTTGGTATAAGCTGAAATGAAATAATGAAGTAAGTGTATTATGAGTTGAGAATAAAGAATAAATAAGTGTTAATAATAAATGGGGTAGTAAAGAAAGGGAATAGTGAAATGTGAATTATGTGTGGGAAAGAAAGTGAATAGTGAAATGTGAATTGTAGGTGAGAAAGAAAATAGTGGTGAATGAAGTAAATGTGAAAGTGAACGTGTTATGAGTTGGTGTATGGAAAGAAATGATAAATGCAACATGTGATTAATTTAAACTGATAATAATAAAAGAGACATGTGTTATTATGAATGGTACGTATAATTGTATTACGTATGGGGTCATTAAAGTAAATACAGATTGATATGAGTTGTACCTTGGAATTGTGTCAAAGAGCTACCTGCCCGCAATTTCTGTGGAAGTTTTGGGAACTACCTGCCTTGGCATAATTCACAGGGTGAGTAGATATAATAGTGGTAATGATTGAGAGAAATGAGAAATAAAGTGAAGTGAAGATGAATAATGATTGAAGTGAATTAATAACTCTTGAGATGTGATGTGATATTACCCAGACTAGGCGTTTGGGGTGTGGTGATTATTACCCAAGCTATCTGCTATGGCGTGTGATATGTTGTGGCCCCAGATTGTGTTTGGGGATTAAGTGAAAATGATAATAAGAAACATAATGCTTATAAGAATGAGAATTACTATGTGGAGTAATGAGATGTGAATGAGTTATAAAATATGGCTTTGATGTAACGAGTATAAGTATTCCATTAATGATATGTTAATGATGTGAGGAAATGTGAGGGCATTGCAATAAGTGAAAAGATGTATATTTACATCATAAGACATGAATAAATGTGGTATTATGAGAATAGAAGCATTTGTAAGAAGTGATACTTGACAGGGCTTAATAAAATAAATACCCGCATGATGGGATTGATTATATAAATGGTTATTAAGAGAGTGTGTTGTATTATGAGTTGTATTTACATAAACGGTGATTAATGAGAGGAGTAACAACATCATATAGTTATATTCATACAATGCTATTATGATGATACTTGTGGAAGAATGAATATTTTGGATAAAGAATTTAAATTGAAAAGTAGTGGTTTGTGTGTATTCATACTATGCGGACGTAAAATAAGAATATATATATATATATATATATATATATATATATATATATATATATATATATATATACGTGGTTGATGTGAAGTATATTATGAAATGTGGGAAGTTATGGATAATTAAATAGTTGAATGCGGGATTGGCAGAGTATTTGATATATCATGGTATTGACGATGTTGTTATGTTCAGGATTCAGGTTGCATTATCTTAATTTGGCATTCGTAAGTTTAAATTATTTTCTTTATACTATTTTAATTTGTTATTTGATTAATAACTATACTCACACCAGAAATGGCTAACCCCTTAGTGTTTGGGGGGTTAGGGGAGTCTGAGGACTACCCTAGATCCCCCACTGTTGCAGGTTCTCATCAGTGCAGAGGTGAGGCGTGGATTGGTAGTATAAATTTTTGTTTTAAAAATTTGTATTATTTAGTTATAGGAATAGTGAAATTTATGATTTAAATTGTATTATGGGTGTATAAGCATGTATATGACGATGATGAGTATAGTGCGGGGTGACGTGGTATGTTTGTGACCCGTACCCACCTCGTTGTGGAGTACTGGGCTTTGTGGTAGGTTTTACAAAGGTTTTTCTAAAAATTCTACCTCATTTTCAAAGAAATTTATGGTTTTTATTTGATATTTGAAATTCTATTATGAGTTTGGCCTCCAGAGCATGATATTATATTGCCTGTGTGATTCTACTCATTTTGGCCTGGGGAGCCCATGATATTATTATGTGGATTGTGAGCTACGGAATTTTGAGCAGAATTCCGTAAGCTTTTTGTGTTTCGGGGCAAAATTTACAGGGGAGACTTTGTCAAAATTTTTCCTGAAATAGAACTTTCTTAGTTTATAATTAAAGTGATATAGAAATTGAAAGATTGAGTTTGGAGTCAAAAAAAAAAAAAAATTGGGGCGTTACATAACTTAGCCTCCCAATCCATCGATACGAGAATCCTGTCCAATTTTGCCAAAATCGGAGTAGACTGCATGTTAGACCACGTAAATAGTCTATCATTAATAGGGATATCTATCAACTCAAGATCCGTAATCACCCTATTGAACTCAGCTCTGTGCCTGTCGCTGGAGCCTCTACCCTTGTGTTCGAACGCAAATCGGGTAATATTGAAGTCCCCTCCGACAATCCAGGCCCCCGGCCAACGGAGACGGATATTGACCAGTTCTTGCCAAAAGGCGTCATGCTCAGAAGCCACGTTTGGCCCATACACGATTGTGATAGTCTGCATATACTTGTAAGATCGTCGTTCCAGTCGTGTAGTAAGGGAGAATGTACCATTATACACCTCTGAACAAGTGAGCAGGTCCGAGTTGAAGCCAATGGCTATACCCCCCGATGCTCCCGCGGATGGGCGTAAAACCCATTCCTTGATTTTGTTCCCCCCTATTCTCTTGAGTTTATTACTTATACTTGGCTAATCTATTTCTGTGAACTCTTGCCGCTATTTCTAAGAATGACAACAGTTATCTCATACCATTGTTTGAAAGAACGATTGTGGAGGAAGAGAGTTTAATGAGTATTATAACTGATGCCGTTTTTCCAAACAACGGTATGAGATAATTGTTGCTAATCTTAGCAATGGCAGCAACGATTCACAGAAATAGATTAGCCAAGTATAAATAATAAAATGAACTATTGCCGATGTTCCAAACAACGACATCAGTTATCCCTAACAATGAATATTATAACTGATGCTGTTATTTCTAGCAGCGGCATTTGTAATGCTGGTTGCCGTTGTTCCAAACAACGACATCAGCTATAAAAAAATTTCACACTTGCATGTTTTTTCTAAGTTAGAGAGAGTACACGATTGAAAATAAGTTAGTTAATATCATTACTCCAAATAACGGTATGCAAATTTTTTTAACATATACCACTATTTGAAAAAATGGCATGGTATTAACCTATAACGTTAGTTAATGCTGACGTATCAAAAATTTAGTCAGTCGGATAAATATTTTTGAAAGTATGTCAAATTGTTCAATATTTTCAAAAGGAGGGTCAGTACGAAAAAAATCTTCAAAAAGTGGGCCAGTACGGAAAATATATCGGGATTTAACCTATCATCTAAGCCTATTAGAGCATTTGTAGTCGTCTTCCAAATTTCCAAATTTTTTAAAAAATGAGAATGAAGATGCTGTAGTCGTTGGCCAAAAACCCAAAAATTGGCTTTTTGGTGAACAGTGACGATCCAAATTTGGCAAACGATTTGGGATTTTGGAAAATATAGCAAACGAAAAGGGATTTATCGTCAGTCACATCGGACGAAGAAAAAAAAATTCGTCGGAGATAATTTGGTAAATCTGAGAAGTATCGAACGATATTTAATTTTTCGTCCAGTCGAAAAATAAAAATAAAAATGGTACATACGGGATTTCGATTTTCGTCCCTATATAAAATATAAAAGAAACAAAACACCCCCCCCCCCCCCCCCCCGATTCCTTGGACGATGTTTGGATTTCCGTCCATGGGATTTTTTGCTTTTTTTTTTATTTTAAAAAATTTGATGGATGGGAAAAGATATCCGATCCGTTCCAATAATTTTTAAAATTTTTGATTTTCTTTTTCCTTCAGACGATAATTCGTCATTCGTCTAAGATTTGAAAATTTATGAATACCCAATTTTTCGACTGCAGTGCAAAGCTATTTTAACGGTTTTCATTTGCCAAATACCCAAAAAAAAGTTGTAGATGACCACCATCAACAACATCCCTTGCATCAATCCCTTCTCTCCTTATGGTGCTCTCAAAGTGGGTGCTTGCCACTTTGATCGTTGCTTCAAGGATGATTCGTTCGTGAGAAGATTTCATTCGTTGTGGTTGGATTCGTTGTTCGTAGTGGATTTCGTTCGTGGATTTTGCTTCTCTTCGTGTTTGCATCGTTCTTCATCCCCAAATTATGGTAAGTAACTTGTACTCCAATTCATTTGTTTGATACAAGTCAAAAAGTTCACCTATAGTGTAGTTGGGTCTGGAGACAACCATAGATTGTGTTTTCCTTGATGAATTTTATCTCTATTGTGATAATTTGGCCATAAATGACTCATGACACAAATCTTGATATGATATAACCTAGGATTCGCCCGTTCTTGATTATTAATCATGTATGTGAAAAATGGTGTGAAATTGTGTTTTGATTGAGATCCATATGATATATTTGGTGTGGACATGTTAATAACCCTAAATCATGATGTTTAGACACTTGGTAGGTTGTATTTCAAGTTTGGATGTGTTTGGATCAATATTCTTGAAGAAATGTTATTTTTGTTATGAAGGATGAAATCTGTATTTTCTGGATGTTCTGTGTTGTTTGCTGTATTCGACTGTGCTACAGTCAGTATCTTGATTTCGGTATAAAACATGAGTTTTAGATAATTTCGTCTGTTTTCAAACCCCTCTGACCTTGCTTGATTTTGATTTTGTATGACTAAGTTATGGCTGTTTTAGTACAGATGTGTCGATCTTTTCCAGATTTGGTTTTTGGGTAACTTTGATGACAAACTATTTTCAAGAACTATTCTATACATATTATTTTGATTTGAAACTTTAGTCAGTGTTCCTTTATTGAGTTAGGGATTCCCCAGAATTTTGGTGCATTTTATTGATAAGTTTTATTTGATGTTTCATGCTCGTTTCTAAAATCTACTCGTGCTTTATTTTGCTCGCTGTTCTATAAAGAATCATATTTTCACTATGATTCCTTATACTGTATGAAAAATGTTTGTGAAATGTGAAAGTTATTAAATTCTATCTATTTTCATATCCCTTTGGTGGAATTGGATTTCGATTCACTGTTTGCGAGATATCTTAGTTTTCGTACAGCAGTGTTGGTATTTCCAGATTCGCTAAACTATGTTTTCTTGATGCTTTCGTATTTTTGATGACTAATCTATTCTTACTGGAATATTTTTAAACTTTATATTTTGATTCTAGACATATAGGGGAATACCCCAGATTTTTTCGGGATTTAATTGAGAGTTTTTTATGCGGTTTTCCTGATTGAGAATTCGTTTTCCTGATTTCTGACTGAACATGTTTTCTGTCTTCGAATCTGTTTTGAGTTAAGATGTTGTGAAGCACTATAAGACTGATTTATATTCTCTGGATTCGGGTGGATTTCTATTTTCCAGATCCTTCGACGGATCCAGATTTGCATTTCTGTAGAGACGAGAATCACTGTTTTAGTACTGCACTGTCTTGCTGTCCTGAATATGAACATACACTGTTTTGCTCGTTTATGTGACTGTATATCATCTATGCATGTTTATTTGTTTTCCTGAACCTAATACTGATTATACCATGTTAATTTGAAATTATTTCTTACACATTCATGCCTGTTTGATGACCATAATAAAAATAACCAAGCCGAGATTTATGAAAAAGATCTAGTAGTGGGAAAATATAGAAATGTGTACTTAGAAGGGGGCTCGTGTTTTCCATATGATTATTTGTTATCTATTATCTGACCCTATCTACATTACTGCTTATATGAAGGTGTAGAGAAGAACAGAACCACTAGGTTCTATCTGTCTGTCTGAATCTGTTATCTGACCCTGTCTACATTACTTCTTATAGGAAGGTGTAGAGAAGAAGAGAACCACTAGGTTATATCTGTCTGATCTGATTATCTGATATCTGTCTGAACCCTAAGTACACGGCCCTATATGATCCCCTACAAAATCTACAAACGCAACTATTTTGAATGAAGCAACCATGTGATAAAAAGATGGCAAATGAAGTGCTACCTAGTTAGTAATTAATACAAGACTTATAAAAATCTGAATTTGTATATGTATCTGAAATCTGAATCTGAATATGCATCTGTTATACGTATCTAACTATTTGTTATCTGATTATCTGATTATCGGCTATATGTCTGACACTACCATGTGACACCATTACTTGACCTTATCTGTATTTCTGTTGCATACTATCTGACACTTGACACTTAACACTTGACACATGTTAGTATACCATGCTAGGTCTGTTTCTACTATTAATTAGATTTGTTAGTTTTCCCCAAGTGCTTGTATCCTACATTATTTGTGACCCGTAACTTGCAATTAACAGGTACTTGTTTTTCTCTTTCCTTCTCCTGCAAATTTACTAATTGCAGATCAGGATGGACGACTGCCAGATGGTATTGGCGAGATGATGTATTAGTGCTGGAGATTCTGCTTTATTATTATTATTATTATTGCTTGAACTTAAATAAAGTGTATTTGATTTCTTGGATATTTATTTGTATTTGGGCGATGTGACCCAGAATATTTGATTCTGTCCAGACTCTGATTTATTTGAGAATATTGTATTTTGTTTCAAGTAAATTTCTGCTGGTATCTTGTTTCAATTATGCATGTTGGTTGTACCCTTTTGCTTCTGACTCTGATTATTTCTGTGATGTGTTGTAAAGATTCTTGAACAACTTATGGATGGTGAAAATCATTCGCTGGGCTTTTTTTACGTTCTCGTATTCCGTATTTTTAGGAAGCGGGGCGTGACAACTGGCTATTGCAGTAATATCTTGCACAATAACGATAACACTGGCCATTGAGGCAATTTCTTGCACAATGAAGATAACGATATTTTGGGAACGAGGCCCACACTTCCGAGTACAGTCACTATATTATTAACTACTCTAGTCAACCCTTAACCTAGCTTGATTAACATTCTTTATTAATTTAACATGCAATACTAATAGGGAACAATAAGGACAAAAATATCAATGGGGAAACGATAAGGCGATTAATAAGGGACACTAGAATGATGACAATACAACCATAAGATCATGCAATGTACTCCATACAATTAAATGCACCAAATATAACATTATAGATTCAATTATATATTATCAAACATGGAAACTCAATTCTGGATAACAGTAGGTTGTTGTACTAAAATTGAATTTCCCACTGCTACAGAATAGAAAATGTGGATCCGTCAGAAGTTCTAGAAACTAGACTCCTATCCGGTTCCAACGCATATTAAAAGTCCAAAATTCGACGACAGTAGCTAGGTGAATTATAGTGTTCTTTACAGGTTACAGGTTCTGGCTGGTTATCAATGTTAACTAGTTTCAGCTATAAAAGCAGTAAATATTCATTTTAAAAATCAGCAAAAATAGTTTTCATTACCTTAAGCATGTTAAATATCCATCTGGAAATTATCATGGTAATATTTGATCATTATTTCATCTATTTAATCAGGTTAACATGGTATATGCATAAATCTGGAAATAAAATGCAGCATCAGTAAAATGGTCATAACTCATACAATATTAGTCGGAATTTAATATTTCTTGACGTTCTGGAAACTATACAACTGGGGCTACATTTCATATTCAGAAATTTATTGATTTTGATGACAGTATCTATGTCGAAACAGCATGACAATGTTCAGGTTGACAGTAAATTTCAGGATCTCAATATATTTTTCATGAATAAAATAATTAAAATTTTATGAACAATGAGTTAGGGGTTGAAAACATAAATCACTGCAAGTTACATCTATGTGAACATAGTATTAAGATGTATAATGTCCATAATCTTACTAATCACAATCAACCAATACACCAACATCAATCATATAACAACCAACACTAGCATACAATCTACAATAGTTGTGTAATGTCATGACATAAATTACAATAACAATCCCTATTTATCCATTCAAAATTTAACTACATGAATGCATGCAAGATCTCTATAAATCAGAGGCAAAGACGACACGAAGTCAAGACTACTACTTGGATTCGCTCGTGTAAATCCGTAGTATCTCAATGATAGATAACAATATATGATATACGATAATCAATATAGATTTACTTGCAGAATTCAATAAACAATCTCGAATACGATACAATACAATTCGATGGTGAGATGACTTGCCTTTAACAACGACGTTAGATCTGATTATGCGAAGAATAACGGGATTGGAATCCCGGTGACACGGCGTCGAGCAAACGACCATGATGACCACGATTGGGCACGGATCTTGATGGGAATCAATATCAGATGATCGGACGACTGAGATCGGAGATCAAGATCAAGACATGATCACGATGATCAAGGGAGATCCGACGATCGAGATCAAGTATCTTGATGATGATGACGATGATGATGATGCGATTGATGGCCGAGATCAAAGGATTAAGATGATGATTACGATCGTGATGATCAATAGGAGGATCGGACGGGTGAAGATCGCTTTGATGATGATCGGACGTCCAGGATTCAAAGTGATCAAGAAGCTTCATGACGATGATGTTGCATTGGTGGTGGTCGGTTTCGACTCCGACGGCGGGTTATGTGCGACGGTAGTGATTGGTGGTGATGGTCGGTGGTCGAGGAGGTCGATGAGGTGTAGGGAACGGTGTAGTGATGGGGGTCGCGAGGGAGGGAGAGGAGGTGTCGACGAGGATGATGGGTTCGAGCGACTGCGGAAGTGGCAGACTTCGGCAATGGCGGAGGAAGAAGAGGGTGGTCGACGGCTGCAGCGGCAATGGCGGTCGACGTGGCGACGGGGAGACAGAGGTGCAGTTGGAGGGGCGATGGTGGTGAACTGCAGTGACGACACTCGACAGTGGAGGAGGGTCGAGCTCAGGGATGGAGGTTGCAGTGGCGACACTACGATGGACGACGGCTCGGTGAGGAAGACGACGAGGCTCGGCAAGGTAATGGTGGAGGCAGCGTGGTTGCGGAGATGCGGATGGGGGGTAGGGCGAGGAGGTGCGGGCTGACGCGGCCATGACTGCAGCGAGGGGGGACGGTGAAAGTCGATGAGGGCGTAGATGGGCGAAGACGAAGGGTTTCGGAAGCGGCTCGAGGAGGAAGATGGTTGAGGGTTGAATAGTGAGGGGGGGGATGAAAGGTTAGGGGTTTGCACAGGATGAAAAAGATGAAGGGTTTTCATTGGGGTTTGTTTTAGCTGATTTTAAGAAGAGAGGGAGAGAGATTTGAGGGGTTTTAATAATTAATTAATAACGGTAATAATAATGGGGAGAGATTATAGGGATAGTGGAGAGATATGGAGAATTAGGTTACGGGATTAAATAATGAGATAGTGGGGACCAGAGTATTGGGTTAATGGGTAGACTATGATCTAATAGGAGAATGAGCTAAAATTTGGGCTTCAAATTAAATAATTAAATAATACAATATAGGACAAAATCAATGGGCTTTAACAATAATAATAATAGTAGTAGTAATGACATTGGGATTTACAGTAATAATAATAATAAGAATTATGACAAAAAAATGCTAATAATAATAATGGTAACAACATCAATAATAAGAATAACAATAATAATAATACTAACAATAACAACAACAAATATTGATAAAAATAATAACAATGAAAATACTAAAAATAATAATAATGATAGTAGTAATAATAGTATCACTGATAATAATAATAATAGTAACAACAATAATACTCATAATAATAATAATAATAATAATATGCATAAAAATAGAATTTGAGATTAACAAGTTCATTAAAATCCAAACAAGAATAAAATAAAATATAAATAGTTGATCAATTAAAAATAGAAAATATATCGTTATTCAAAGTGAATATAATTGTTGATTATAAAACACTCAGTAAAAGATCCAAAATGAATTTAGCGCAAAGTAAATTTATAAATAATTAAAATACCGAAAATTTTCAGGAAATACGTATTTACGGGAACGGGGGTTACAACCTGTTACGTCCTTCTCTCTCCTACTGAGCGCACAAAGCTCTCTGCTCGTGCAGCTAAATGCGTTCACCTAGGTCTCAGTCCCGAACACAAAGGTTATCGTCGTTTTGATTCATCGGCGGGTTGTGTCCGCATTTCTCGACATGTATCCTTTGTGGAAGACTCTCCCCCCCGAGGATGCTAGATTTCTCGATTCCCCTGTTGTTGCTAGCTCCCCGACCTCATCTTCCTACATTACTTTTGATCACACTCCTCTGGCTCTATTCACATCGCCTGCTGTCCTTACACTATTGTCCCCCCTAATGAAACACCACCTGCATCCCTAAAGCTACCAGCACCCACCCCACCTGATTCTCCACCGATACATGCACCCACTCCACTGCCCGCACCCCCACACCCTGTCAGTCCACCACCGCTTCGTCAGTCTACACGTTCCACTTCTGGTATTCCTCCGGCACGTTATACACCTGATGTCGCTGATCCTTCTGACCAGATTAGTTTTGCCACCCTAGCTTCCTACTCACCACAGTTTCATGCATACTCAGCACAGAACCTATCAGGACGCAATTCAATATCCCGAGTGGAGGAAAGCTATTGCAGAGGAATTCAGTGCATTTGATCAGACTAGCACTTGGAATGTCGTTCATTTGCCAGAGGGCGTTCAACCTATTTAGCTGCAAGTGGATCTTCAAGGTCAAATATCAACCTGATGGATCTATTGAACGACACAAGACCCGTCTAGTAGCCCGAGGATTTACTCAGGAGCATGTCATTGATTATAATGAGACATTTGCTCCTGTTGCACAGATGACTACTGTTCGCACTCTTCTTGCTGTTGCAGCCATCCGTCAGTGGCCGTTATACCAGATGGACGTGAAGAATGCTTTTCTTTATGGTACCTTATCTGAGGTTGTTTATATGGATCCTCCTCCTGGCCTCCCTACTCCTCGTCATGTTTGTCGGCTGCGTCGGGCTATATATGGTTTGAAGCAGGCCCCTCAAGTCTGGTTTGAGTATTTTCGCCTTGTCATCACCAAGGCTGGTTTTAGTGAGAGTTCTCAGGACCATTCTATGTTTATGTGGCCATTACCGCATGGGAGGGTACTTCTACTACTTTATGTTGATGATATGATCATTACGGGGGATGACTCTGCAGGCATTACATCCACCCATAAATACCTTCACCAGCAATTCCCTATGAAAGACCTTGACAGACTACGTTATTTCCTGGGTCTAGAGATTGCTCATGGATCTCGGGGGATACTCATCTCTCAACAGAAATACACATCAGATTTTATCTCCGCTGCATGCCTCTCTGACAGTCTATCAGCCGATACACCCTTAAAGCTTCATGTGAAGCTTCGTCCCACTGATGGTGAGCTCCTTTCTAATCCCACTAGATACATACAGATTGTTGGACAGCAAATCTACTTATGCATGACTAGGCTCGATATTGCTCACGCAGTCAGTGTTGTCAATTAGTTTGTTTTTACTCCTAAGTCAATTCACTACAGTGCTCTTCTTCGGATTCTCATATATCTTCGAGGTACTATTACTCGCTCATTATTCATGCCTGCTACTCCATATTAGAGCTAAGTGCATATTCTGATTCAAATTTGCTAGGTGATCCTACTACCAGACAATCTACCAACGATTTCTATCTATTTCTTGGTGATTTACTGATCTCATGGAGAAGTAAGAAACAGGCAGTTGTTGCATGTTCTTTGACCGAAGCTGAGTACAGAGCAATGTCAGCTACTACTAGAGAAATTGTTCATGTTCATTGGCTGTTATCATATATGGGTGTCACTCTTTCAGAAGCTACTCATCTTCATTGTGATAACCGGAGTGCACTACACATTGCAAGCAACTCGGTCTTCCATTAGCGAACGAAGCATATAGAGATTGATTGTCATTATGTTCATGAGCGCTTTGAAGCAGGGACCATTTTACTTCATTCTATTACTTCGTCATAGCATATGACAGACTTCTTCACCAAATCTCATACTATTCAGAGATTTCGATATTTAGTGGGCAAACTCACATTGTTTGACCCACCGTGAGTTTGAGAGATGGTGTTAGATATTATAGTCCCACATTGGATATTTGGCTAGTTTTGTATTTTATTCCTCCTATATATAGAAAATATTGTACTCAGTTATTTCTCAATTCAATATTCACTATTCAGTATTGTTTTCATTTCTCTGATTTATATTAAGTTATTAACACCATCATTGCCGCCATTGCAGAAGCACGAGAGCTCTTCTTAGCCATGAACAACATGGAATATGGAGAAAGGAAGGTGGGAGGTTGAAGAAGGTAAGGAGTAGAATCAAGAACAACTCAAGAAATGGAGAGGAATTGGAACATGAAAACACACAGCGCTCTAAATGAGCTGCTGTCTTTATACTTTTTCAACCCGTGCAAAGCACGTACAATGACAAGCTGTTTGGCTGTTAAGCTGCAGGTCCCACTCTTTGAGATCTCTACCGCACCTTCCTTCTAATCCAACGGTTCACATTACAAATGAATCATTATTTATTACATTTTACAAAAGGCACCCTGACTGAATGGACAGAAACACAAAAACATATACTCAGATACATTCTCCAACTGATCTTCATCTTCAAGCTTAGGAAACATTTTGGCATGTGATAATTCAGCAGCGTTTTGTACTCGTTAATTCGGGCATTTGGGCAAAAACCCTTTTCTATTGTTTTCAGAATGGAACGTTGGATTGCTTCAAGATTAGCGTGACACTAGTTTCAAATATGACTACAGAGTATAGAAGCTGAAAACTCAAGAATTACTAACAACAATTAATATATATTTACGGGAATCATAAGCTCTTTGTTTTGAATTATAGTCAAATCAAATTTTCACTAGCATCTACCAAGAGAAATCAAAACAGTAAGATAGCAGCTGAAGAGAAGCACACAATTAGAACATTATAAAATAGCATCCTAAACTAATTAGTTAATACAGGACATGCTGGTGAGCAAAAGATTGCATGTTCAAGTCGAACTTGCAACTTGAAATAAACAAAGGTAATTCTAACCAAACAGAACCAGCCATCATCAAGCTCATAGACATCCCAACTCCAAGTCTTAATTAAACATAACATAAGAATATTCACACAAAAAAAGGACTTGGTTTAAACAACATTGATAGCAAGCTGCTTCTAAAGATAAATTAATCTTCTGTACATAATTCAAAGAAAGAACACAAAATAACTAGTTAGTGGACATACTAAGAAAGATTGACGAGTAGAAAAAAATCTCAATATTTGAAATGTTACATGGCAATAAAGCTCAAAAGGCCTAAGAGATTCTCAAATCTGCGAGCATGTTGAACCTGATTTTTAGCAAGCTATATACGGCTGTACGAAACCCTCCATAATATCCAGCGCACATCAAATATCCAGCTAGTCGAAGCTTGTTTAAGATGTGGTTTTCCAAATACAGAAATTGTCCATGACGAAATCCACTGGGTGTCCTCGTCATTCATCGCATGATTCATATTACTGTTCTCCAAGTAGAGAGGACTTGAAGGCACGCCTGGTTATTACAAAGTAAAACTCAAAGCTTTTAACCGATAAATATTTTCGTTAACATGCTTCAAATATGTAAGAAGTTTGCACTAGATGAAGTAAGATTGTTGCACAAGAGCCTGCACTCATAAACATAAATCTTCCTATGCTGTAAATTTGGATTTTATAAGCAGTTAACCACATTGAACAGACTTTGGTGTGAGTTATATATAGCACAAATGAATCTAACCGCCTACAAATCTGCACTCCCTTTGAAGTTGAATTGAACCATTTTTCTACAGAAATATCTAGACAAACTTATGTATGATAGTAGCTACAACATCATAAGAACAGAGACATACAATATGGATGTCCACATACTAATACTTTTTCCAAATTCCAATAGGACTTTGTTGATCTCAGCAGTGTAAACATACACTGATACACAAGTACGATCAGTGGCATAGAGTAGGAAATTTGCTCCTAAACAATCTATATGTGGAATGGTACCATCACAACCTTCCCTTCACCCTATCAGTAATTTTGGTCTGTTTGTTCGTCCAACAACAATACTTCGCCAAATTACTGAAAATAAATTGTAAGCATAGCAAAAACTAAGGAAAACTGGCTTCACTTGTACAGTTCATATCAAACCAATCTCTCAATTGTAGTAATATTGTTAGACAATTCAGGAGGCATCCATCAGAAGAATATGATACATTATAATACCACGATACAATCATGAACAGAGAAATTTCAAGCCAATCAAGTTGTGAACCACCATATAATATTAAAACCGGTGACAATTTTTTTCTCATTTCTCATTAGCACCAATGCATTGGAACCGGGAACAGATCGCATGGTCAGCTTGGGTCAACAAGAACAAACACGAAAAACTAGAAATTTCCCAAAAACTCCACTGTCCTGAAAAATGTCTGATCGGAACCAGATTATTCAAAGATATTGCTAATTTTTATTGGGAACTGGGTCTAGAAACAGTTTTCACTAGAATTATCTCAGTTGGTTTTGTGATTGAGTGCCTTAATTTATTGATTTTGATGACAGTTTTCACTAGAATTACATAATTCTGAAACAGTTTTCACTAGAATTATCTCAGTTGCTCAGTGAATAACGCTTCCCTGATCATTGATACTGTTTCAGTACATTCCTCTATCCATTGAGCGACTAGATCTCTTTGACACCCATAATAAGTTAGGCATACAATGTAATTAGAACTTCTATTCACCCAAAATGACAAATGGTCAAAAGCAAATAAAAAAAAAAATGGAGGGTTAACCTTTTTAGGTATCTAGAACATATTCCTGTTCTGAGGTTATTGGAACCAGAGAAGCAGATGCGCATCCCAGTTATATGTAGTTCAACCACAGATTCTTTTGGTTGAGTGAAGCCCCTGAAGGCGATCGCGAAGGTGGATGTAAGCACAAAAGTTCACTAGATTCAATCTCAACATGAGAAAAACTCAACCCAATCTTATTAACCATCACTCAAAAACTATCAACTAACTTCACATGGAACAATACAAGTTTTATAAATACAAGAAAACTAAGTCCCTGAGAATGTTAAATACATAAACTAACTAAATATCCTTATCCTAACCAAATTGAAACTAAAATGATCTAATATTTAAACTAATCCTACTTTAACTCATATTTCACCCTTAATAAGGCTTGTAAAGAATCAGAATTACTAAATACTTAAAGTCAAACAAACTAACTAATTTAATATACTGAAATTTAATCCTAATCCTAATTAACATAGGACTTGGTGAAGCCAGACTCCAAAAGCATCATACTCAAAATAGTTATGTGCACTGTTTTAAAGACCTAAAAAATAATTTTGCCTCCCTAGTTGTGGTTTGAAACACATAACTGATGTTCGATAAGGCTTTCTTCGAACACCTCTAGAATGGTCGTCTAGTGGCACACTTTTTTGGGTGCATGAGGTAGACAAATGATGGAGAACAGTATAACGTGAAAGATGGAGCTTTTTTACTCCCAAGGAGGTTCTATTGTTTCCACCTTAAGAGACCGGATCAATTGCTAGCAAAAAAAGACTATTGAACAAGGGTCCTAAACAACAGACACTGCATAGGCCAACCAGTCATAAATAACTGATTTATATATGAGACATAACTCCCCATCAGTTGTGCATAGGCATAACTCCCCATCAGTTGTGCATGTTTCATGGTGCTTCAAACCATATTGTGGCCTGAGGTTGGTGGTTTATACTCAAGAAAAATTGCATGATGATGAATCTACAGCTTACATGCAAAAGGACGATGTTGACTTCTGGCACACAAGCTGTTTTTGAAAAATGCAAAGGACTTT
This sequence comes from Hemerocallis citrina, assembly GCA_017893485.1. Lineage (NCBI taxonomy): Eukaryota > Viridiplantae > Streptophyta > Magnoliopsida > Asparagales > Asphodelaceae > Hemerocallis > Hemerocallis citrina. Next base: position 283,880,668 of record CM030360.1, on the reverse strand, counting down.
TCCCCCAAATTTCTAAATTGGCAATATCTTCCCAGTGAGAACCTGGAGCATCGCAATTAGCCCATATTAAAAAGGTGTGACCATAACAAAGTTGCCCGGAATGAGGTTTGCTTGGACATGAGTATACAGTCAGTATGCAGAGCGTTCCCATCCCAGAACATGGAGGCTTCATAGGATCGCTTTGATGGAATTAAATAAATTTATCTAAAATATAAAATTGACTTTTATAGAGATACAAAGAAGTCGTACCTTTACATCTCAAATACATATTCACACTCATAATAATTTGACTGTCCAAAGTGTAGCCAACGTGCCTCATTTTTTGTTGTTAATTGAAGCTTGATGTTTGTGGTGTATTTTAGTGCACCAATTTTACTGTTGTTTAAATAAATCAAAACAGATGCTTGACTACTCACAGAATGTAGATCCACTCCATGAGTTGTCAAAGTTCTGGAACATTGGTTTGACTGTTCCAAATCATTAGCATGGTACAATAATAACTGCAGATTGCAGGGAGTTTGGCAATTTCTAGTAACATAGGACCAAGACTTAAACATAAAAACCAACTGTACAGGTTTCTCTCTTAAACCAAAATACACCATTCATCATCAAGAAAGTCTTGCTACCCTAGTGAATGAGCTTCTGCAATAACAATACGGTCTGGTTATCCACTAACAAAACAACCCTCCCTGGTTCATAGCTAAAAAATTTCTAATTGTGCAATTCACCTGAACAATAATACAAGATCCACCATGACTCATCACAAGCAACCCAATGTAACTTTTGTGGCCAAGCAAAATGAATATTCTGGCATGGGCACTGAACCCAAAGCCTGCAATTTCAGCATAATGCAAGAATATACGGAATCTCTCACGATAGCATTTTTTTAACTCCTGTAAGTATCTTCACAATTAAACTTAAAAGAAATATAGCCCAGTATATCTTTGAGCTAAACCGAGCAGAATGAAAAACCAGGAATTGTAGCCGACCCCAACTAGTTGGGAAAAAGGCTTTGTTGTTGTTGTTGTATATCTTTGAGCTAAACATTGGTACCTACTTTAGAAAACTGACATATGCATCCCTTTCGAAAATTAAATGGACAAATTGTTGAAAACTAACCTCTAAATTGTTTTCGAGTACTAGCCAAATCCGGTATTTACAACTGACTTCTGCCCAATCATAAAGCTCAACTGTTCCAAGAAACAATCACAGATTTGAAACTAATGAAGCACTTCGAGAAGGCTGAGAAAAAGAGAAGCAGAAGTTAGAGAGAGAAAAAAAAAATCAAAATGCTGAAAAGATTAGGATACTCTATGATATCTAGGGCCATACTGTTGAGATTTTGCAAGTTAAAAGTTTCCATCTTACCTGCAATTTTGTGGTATCCTCCAAGATATATCTGTAGTCTTCTTTTCACTTGGTGGAATGGACATAAAATTCCTCCAATCCTCAAGTATAACTTTTAGATCATGAATTTTACTTCTCAAACCAACACAACAATTTGAATGCATCGTACAAACTTTATTAAAATCTCTGCTTGGCTCACATATTCCACCGAAATAAGCAGTACTCAAGAATCTCATTTTCAACCCCAATTCTGAGATAAAAGGGTCATGTTTAATGAAATTGAGCACATCTTGGTCATGACGACCTGGGTGATTCTCTCTTGACGAATACCAGAATTTATAAAATTCTATTGTTCTATTGTTGGACTTCACATAGTTGAATCCTCCATTTGGTATGTTCTCTAAGTCTAATTCATTGCCCAAAAAATGATCACAGGCAATCTGAAAATCTCCATCTGGATAGAAATGTGGCATTGGATTACGAAACCACATAACATCCGTATCCTACATATTAAGACAGAACCATAAACAAGTTAATTGACATTTTGAGGAATCTGTTCTGGGAAATATCTCGAATAAACATAGAAATGAAAAGTTATTCATCAAACATAAAGAGTGCTGGAAATTTTGAATGAAGGGGGAAGTTAGCTAGGAATATCTTTCTATCAAGTCTGATATAGCACAACTTGAAGGAAATTACCATCCCTTGCTTTGCAAGAGTCAACATGTCAATTAAGTGTGGCCAAAATTAGGATGTTAAGGTGGATGAGTGAAAACTTATTGAAGAACAAAATAAGAAATGAATGCATCTGAAAGAAAGTATAGGGGGGCCCAATTGAAATTAAAAGGCGGGAGAATTGAGGTGGTTTGAACACATACAAAGAAGACCAATAAATACCCCAAGTAGCAAAAATGATGAGATTGAAGTTAGGCGAGCAAAAGGATTAGGGGTAAACCGAAACAAACATGGGTACAAGCTATTAATACGGATTTGGAACATGTTAATTTGGTAAGGGAGGTGGCCCACAATAAAGCTAAATGGTGGAGAAGGATTCATGTAGCCGACCAAAAAAATTGGGATAAAGGCTTTGTTGTTGGTGGTGTTGCTGCTTTTGCAAGAGTCGGAGATTGATTTCATTAAAATTATCCGAGCTCAATTTGACATGTTTGGACTTTGATTGAACTTCATTATCTGGTGGAATATTTGTGAATTTGAATTTCATCGATCATATGTAACAAAGTGTTTGTCATGAGGACAAGAAACCATATATGAATGGAATATGCACCCATGCCCGAACACAACATAATAGTCCATTCATGCAAAACAATTCTTTTGGCTGTCTACAAAATTTGTATGTTCTTATATACAAAAAAAGAATACATCTAAAAACAAGTAAATGTATATGAAAAATGTCCATGTCACTGCACCAGGTTTTGACTTGTATGTATGAAAAATGTATGTATTTTCATAATCTAATATACCAAAAACTCTTCTAATATCAGAGTTTTAAATGTGAAAGGCAAAGTCAAGGCATTAGACTCCACTATTGCTTGAGGCAAGAGACGCCCAAAAAGGGAGCTCGCATTGGTGAAAAAACGTGCAAAGAAATAAAAAAAGAAAATAATAATACTATGTTATTTGTAGAATATACCATAATTAATTTATTTTATTAATTAGAGGACAACCATAATATAAAAATAATAAGTCAGAACATAATGGGTATATATATGCTGCCAATGTACAAACTACACGTCATAATCATACAAAAATATGTTTAAGAGTATTGACTATCGTACTAAGTGATTACAATTTATTAATTTCTAAATATCAAACTATCTAGTAGAAAACAATACATAATTGCACAGCCACTCACATAATCATATATATATATATATATAATGATCCAAAATTAAAAGTTAATATGACCTGAAGTATACTCCAAGCTACTAAGCATTTCACAAACATAACTAACCAACCAGGTCATAAGAAATAGAATGAGAAATGTTGGAGGCATAGGAAGGGACATGGGAAAGAAACAAAACAAAACAATAGAAGGAGAAGCCATATCTCCTTGATAATCTAAAGTAAAACTTACAGGGGTGTTATTAATACTAAACGAATTAAATACAGAAAGTTAAAAAGAGGTGATGCCTTTTACACGCCTTGCCACCTGCCTAGGCGCCCACTTGAGCACCTAACCCTCGCCCAATTGAACTTGACCGTTTGGTCAAATACATGGGTGAGGATATTGGATTTTCTATCGCCTAAATGCCTGAGAGACCAAGGTGCTCGCATTTTAAAACACTGTCTAATATATGACAAGCTCTATGTTTAAACTACAAATATACAGAAAACATACCGTGAAAATGAAGTTATATCCCATTTCAAGAATTAAGCGCAAGAAATCAATCCTCCTCCACATCATTTTCAAATATCCATCAGTCATGAAATACTTTTCTCCAGAAAAATCTACTCCCTCTGTTGCAAGAGCAAAACAATGTTGATGTACGGATAGACACCTGTCATAAGCCCTATTATCCAAAGCAACCATTACAAGGTGGTCAAGAAGGTTCCGCGTGCCTTCACCAATACGGAAACTCTCGATAAAAATGTCAATAATTGAATTAGGAGATGCCCATGCTTCATTCAAAGTGGTTAATATCACTGTTTTGTCTTCCATAGCCGCCTCTTCTAGAACTTTCTCCAGGCTAGTTTGCACATCATCCTACCATTTATAATATGTATCAGTTAGCATGTGCAGAGGGAAAATGCACACAAACTATCCAACAATTAGCATTATTCTATCCCAACTCCCAATTAGGAAGCTCTTTCATGTAGGATATACTTTCCTTTTCTTTTACTGAGCTACTTAAAGGTATGGTTTCTTCGCACTGATTGAAGGTACAGTTTTCTTCAATTTTTTTTGGCATTCATACGCTTATAATGCTTTATGTAATGCCTCGAGCCCAAATTACCCGGATCCGAGCGCATTAGTAATTTCAATCAAATAGATGTACATAGCAGCTAAATCCAACATATTAATACAATACAATTCTTCCCACCTTATTAAATGTTGTCCTTTATTTGATGGAAATTACTAATGCACTCGGGGCGTTAGTGACATTACACTTGGTATCAGAGCAGCTAAATCCAACATATTATTAACCTCAAGTATTCGGGGGTATTACACTTAACCCATCTGACGTAGATAATTTTGATACGGACACCCACACAGGAGTGCAAGGAACATGTCATTACACTAAATGTAGTTATAATTACAAATGCATACAATGACCTAGCAAAGTATGGGCCAGGGTTGTTCAAAGGCTATCCTACAATTTGTAGTGTTAGGTGAAATTTGGCGAAAATGACAACAACATGATAGTGTTTTTTTAAAAGAATAAAATAAAAACATAAAATAAGATGGTGATACCGACCAAATCGACCGCCTCTTGTGCTTGGGGCAAAAGCAAATGGGGAGGAGGAGGGTCGGAGAAGATGGGGCCCACCGAGGAGCGGTAGGAGTGGCGGAGGTGGGCGATGGGGAGAGTGGCCTTATAGAGGACGGCCAAGGGGAGTGTTACGGCCGCGATGAACAGTGGGAGCTTTACCCACCGTTGGATCCACCACGCTGTTGATGATGGGGGATAATAATGATCCGGCGCGAATCTTGGCGAACGCCGGGGAGTAGAGACCCGAGGAGACCTCGTCATTTCTTTCCTCAAATCAACAATCAAAATCAATATTTGTTCGTTCCAGAAATCGAAAGGGAGACAATCAGTTAGATGGGTGAGTCTGTTCAACAATCAACAACCAAAATCAATTTTTTATTTCTAAAAATCTTATATCATATAAGATCTTTAGAAGTTAATAAAATGTGATTAACATTTTATTAAAGAAGTGGCATTGTCACCATTTTATTGATGAAACAAAATATCTCTAATCTCTAATATAATATCTCTAATCTCTAATCTCTAATCTCTAATATTATAATGGGAGAAGGTGTCATTTGTCATTGTGTCATTTTGTCAACACGTGCAGCGCACGTGTTGGTAGATTTTTTTTTTTTTGTCCTTTTCATTCCCCTTCCCATTTTCCCCACGTGTAACGTACGTGTATAATACTAGATTTTTTTTGGGTCCTTTTCATTCCCCTCTCCATTTTTCCCACGTGCAACGCACGTGTATAATACTAGTAATAATATTATAATGGGGGAAGGGCTTAGTGTCATTTGTAAATATTTGTCATTTTGTTAACACGTGCAGCGCACGTGTTGGTAGAATTTTTTTTCTTTTTTGTCCTTTTCATTCCCCCTCCCCATTTTCCCTACGTGCAACGCACATGTATAATAGTAGATTTTTTTTTCTCCTTTTCATTCCCTCCTCCCCAATTTCCCCACGTGCAACGCACGTGTATAATACTAGTGATATATAACATCAAAGGCTAAATATAAAAAAATTACACAAAATTTAAGACTAGTTTAAAAAAAGTACACAAAATTTTTTTAAAAAAAATAACACAATGTTTAATTAATTCCACTGGGTTAGTTAGGGTTAGGGTTGGGTTAGAGTAGGGTTTAAAAAAACCACTTTCATCTTTCATTTGTGTTTAAAAAAATCACATTCATCTTTTATTTGTGTTTAAAAAAACATCACTTAACTAATCAAATGTTTAAATAAACCTTCCGAACTAACCCTAACCCTAACCTTAACTAATCCAGTGGAGTTAATTTAAACAATGTGTCCTTTCTTAATAAAAAAAAACTTTTGTGTACTTTTTTTAAACTGGCACAAAACTTTGTGTACTTTTTTTAAATATTGCCTAACATCAAATATTACGAGTGTACATGTTCAAAGATCACCTAAAGATCTTATACATCAATTACAACAATTACAACTACCAAATCACTACTCAAAAGTAACAATGACACCGGTGGTCGGAAACTCCATCCTTCGAATCCCCCTACCTGAGTTGCTCCATCTGTGGTCTACTCCTCTTCCTCCATACGTAGCACCTTCCTTTTGCCAACCTGACCTGCCCAAGCATTAATAAAGCTAAAAAATATATGCATCATGACATAGAATCTACTATTAATTTGGCGAAAGAACAACTCATTTCGGTCTAGCCATAAACTCCACATAGTAGCCGCAACAAAGATGTCCCACACTAATCTATTTTCTTTCTAATCACATTCACTCTCCACTGACCCCAAACCTCTTGAGTAGAGGTCGGGCACACTACTAGACCAAAGCCTAAGCACACAACCTCCCAAGCTGACACTGCTTTATAGTAAGAGAATAATAGATGTTTTGTGTCTTCTATTTCTACCAAGCATCTAGAACATCTATCACCACCGGGATGTTGCATTATTCAGGTTACTCTGAGAGAGAATCACATCATTCACAACCAACCGTAGGAAGATTTTCACTTTCATAGAAGCATTGGTCTCCAAAATCATACTAACCTCCCCGCTTCTAGCTCCTCCGTCATTAAGTCACTTGTACATCGAAGTCACAGAAAAATTGTTACTCATTTCTAATCTCCAGTACCTCACGTCCTCCACCCCGTCAAACCGCTCCTTTTCTTCCCGGATGAAGATTTTCAACTGCTATAGTTTCCCTAGACATTCCTGAGACGGTTGACCTCGCATTTGAATTTTAATCATTCCATTTCTCCATACTTCGGCTACTAAGGTATCAACACTTGTGGCATGGAAGCTTTCACCTACTTTCGCCACCCATTTTCATAAGCAGGACGCCTTACCAAATATGCTTCTCCTCCATACCCAAAATTTTTCCTTCTCCGATAAAGTTCGAATGACTTGCACCACCAGTTGTTTCTTCTCCTCTGCATTTTCCACCACCATTTTTCATTAATGCTTTATTCATATATCTCAAATCCAATATTCATAACCCCTGAATTTCTTTCTCTTGCACACACTGCCCCAATTTACTAGGTGTAAGCCTTTACTGTCCTCATTTGCTCATTTCCATAAGAATCTCATCCTGCTTTTATCAATTCTGTCACTAACCCATTTTGGGAGTTCGTAGATCGACGTAAGATACGTCGGAAGTCTTCTCAAAACCGAGTTAATAATCGTGATTGTTCCCCCTAATGACAGGAATCGTCCCTTTCAACCAACCAAAAAAATTTCAACATTTTCTACTAACGGCATCAAATCCTCCCGACGCGTACCTCCAGGGGAACTCACCTACATCGCAACTTAGGTAGGCCTTAATGTCCACAACTGGAGTAGACGAGTCCTCGCCAAATGGGATAACACAACTCTTGTTAAGATTAACCCTCAATCCTGACCAAGATTCAAAATATCTAATTACCAACCCCAATGCTATAGTTTCTTCGACTCTTGCTGCACCAAACAATAAGGTGTCATCCGCATGCTGAAGGATAATGACAGTTTCAGGTATTCTTGTAATTTGTATACCTCGAATAATGTTAGTTTCTTTTCCATTCTTGATCATTTTTGTTAACTCACTGGCAATTAGTGTGGGTCCCCTTGCCTAAGACCCCTACATCACCGAATTTCTCTACCCATCAGGCCATTGAATTGTATGAACAATTTCCCTCCTCTAACACACATCTTTATCCACATTCGCCACTTTGTTCCAAAACCTTTAAGTTCTAGTGCTTCATCTAGACATTCCCGCTCAACTATATTATATGCCTTTTCGAAATCTAATTTCAACAGAGACCGTCAACTTTTTATTTGCAACCTCTAAAAACAATTTCATTAGCCGACGCTACATTATCCATGATATCCCGACCCTTAACAAAATCGCTTTGTGCTTCCCCTAACATATCCAATAGGGCAAGTCTATTCGCCAAGACTTTAGTGATAATGTTAAAGGAGTCATTCATCAAACTAATCAACCTAAGGTCCGAAGCCCTTAACACCTCCGATTTTTTTTGGGATCAGGATGTTGTTTGCGTACTTCAGTGTATCAATATCTGTAACACCCCGTAATTTCTAAAGGCATATATAGTGGTGTATATATATATATATATATATATATATATAGAGAGAGAGAGAGAGAGAGAGAGAGAGAGAGAGAGAGAGAGAGTGTGTGTGTGTGTGTGACATATGTGTAAATAATGTGAACAGTAAGTGAGGGCCCACAGAGAGAGGAAACAGCAACGCTGCTGCTGTGTGAGTGTTGACGTCATGTGACGTCAGCGGACGGAGCCCACCCATTTGTGAAGGAGCCGCTGTGTGTTCTCTTCATGTGTGACGTGGCATGACGTCAGCGCAACGGGAAAAAGCAGCGGGGTGAGTAAAAATAGTCCCACATTGGGAATTGCAATGAAATAATTAACTATAAATAATAATGCCTATGATCAAGAGTTACCAATCCGGTTAACCACCTTTTGAAAGGCAGCCGGTGGTGGGCAGTTATACTATACTATAAATAATTTGTCTGATAAATTGTAAAAATTGTCTGAACTGGGGCAGAGGCGTTACAAATGGTATAAGAGCCGAATTTCGACACCGAGTTTGGGGCATGTCTATATAGTTGGGTGGTGGATTTCGGGACTATAGACCCAGTCGGGTGATGGATTCCGGAACTGTGGTGAGCCCTCAATTAAATTCTGGATTGTGATTGATCGGGTGATGGATTCTGGGATCATGATTAGTCGGGCGGATAAGAGGGCAGCTCAATTAAATATCCAGAATTATGATTGATCGGGCGGTAGATTCTGGGATCATGATTAATCGGGCGGACAGAAGAGCAGATGCTCCACAACGGCTAGAAAGTAGATCCTATTTCTGAAGGGGGGGTGTATGTAGCACCATATATATATATATATATATATATATATATATATAGTGTCATATGTGTAAATAATGCGAATAGTAGGTGGGGGCCCACGGAGAAAGGAAACAACACCGTTGTTGCTGTGTGAGTGCTGACGTCAGCAGATGGGGCCCACCCATTTGTGAAGGAGCCGCTATGTGTTCTCTTCGTGTGTGACGTGGCATGACGTCAACGCAAGAGGGAAAAGCAGCGGGGTGAGTAAAAATAGTCTCACATCGGAAATTGCAATAAAATAATTAACTATAAATAATAATGTCTATGATCAAGAGTCACCAATCCGGTTAACCACCTTTTGAGTGGCAGCCTGTGGTGGGCAGTTTTACTATACTATAAATAATTTGTCTGATAAATTGTAAAAATTATCTGAGCTGGGGCAGGGGCATTACAATATCTGTCGTACCCCGATAGACCTCTTGGAAAATATTCATCAAATCCCCTTTGATGATTTTCTAATATATTATGTTGAAAAATATCAGGATTCCATCCAGGCCAGGTGTCTTGTCTTGTCCCAACTTCTTGATGGTCTGAAGAACCTCTCCTTTAGTAAACACTTCTTCTATTCGGTCACTTCCATCAATCGTTGACTCGATCCACATTTCCAATCCTAGGCAAAGTTTTTTGGGCTTCTTTTTCCAAATATCTCCCTAAATTTGCCATCAATATGGTTTCTAATCATCCCCTCATCCTTGCACCATAAATCATCCACAAACAGGCCTGATATATGGTTATGTCCCCGCCTCCCATTAACCACCTTATGAAAAAAACTAGTATTGACATCACCTTCTTGGAGTCAATGAACCCTCAATCGTTGTCTCCAATAATGTTCCTCCATCTCTCCAATTTTTTGGATCTTGAGTCTACTTTCTGTCAACTCTTCGAACTCTTGGCCCAACAGTCTCTTTCTTCTTCCATCTTTTCTAGATCCTGGACCCTCTTCCCTAGTATCCTCACCCCCCTTCTCACTTGACCAAATTCAATCTTTGCCCACTCATTCAGGCATTTTTATAGCCGTATCATTTTAAGAATCCATATGACAGTTGCTCCAGTAGCGCCAATGAGGCTATTCCATCAATCTTCAATAATTTTTCGGGCATTATGGTGAAGCATCCATGCCTTCTCAAAACAGAACAGTCGTTGTTGCAATCTGGTACTAAACCCACACTCTGGGGCCAACGGCACATGATCAGACGTGAACCTAGCAACAGACTTAACAAACACTAATGGATAGGAGTCCTCCCAGTCAATGGACAGAAGATTCCTATCCAATTTGGCTAGGATATGAATGGCCTACATGTTGGTCCAGGTGTACCTCCTGTCCGAAGGATGGATTTCCAACAGTTCTAAATCGTCGATGGTTAGGTTAAAATTGCATCTATCCCGAGTACAATGCCCTATAGCCCTGTGTTCGTTATGGAATACAGTAATATTAAAGTCGCCCCCAACCACCCATGGCCCCGCCCAGTGCCATCTGATCTTTTTAAGTTCATCCCATAATTGACCCCGCATTCTAGAATCATACGGCCCATAAATCGATGACAACATATACTCCTAGTCGTCACTCCTACGTCTAATTCTAACAGCCACAAAAAAAACTCCAACAAAATCATCAGCAATCTCAAAAAATATATGGTCAACCCCAATTGCAATTCCTTCTGACAAACCTACAGCCAATTTGGATCGCCAATCAAAAGCCATAAAGGATCTAAGACAATGAAAGTCCTCGATCCTAGGATTCTCAATCCTCGTCTCTTGTAAGGTGCAAATAGAATGTTTGTTCCTTGCTAATGTATCATTAATAAATCTACATTTAATTGTGTGACACATCCCCCTCACATTCCAGAAAATGTATAACATTGGACACAAATAAACACTCCTAAATCTCTCACATTAAAGAGAAACACTCCAGAAAATACTAACTGGGCTATAAACATAGTCTATTGGCCTCTCTATGTCTATAAACATAGTATATTGGCCTCTCCTTTATGTTTAGTGACCCTCTCTCGCTGTTTAGTCGCAGTGGAACTCATAGTTAAGCCGAAAAGACTTGCATAATAGATATGTGTATTGTATGGAATAAAATTCAAAATTGATAAATTACTGGTGGACATACCTCCACAGGCTAACGATGGATCTTTGGCATTTGTTGCCGCTTTGATTAAGTTTTCTTCACTCGGCCCCTTTGATCCCCATTTATCAAGTTGTATCTTACTCTTTCATTGGTATTCCACCGTAGTCTTAGACGCACTTCCCAAAATACAACCTCTAGCATCTCCTCCAGCCAGCTCCCACACTTTCCTTTCCCATCTTTCAGTTGATGTGTCTAAGACATTAGCATCACTTTGTAGTCCGTCTAAGGCTCCGATCATATCCACCCCCAAGGATGTGCCCCCTTGACCATGTTGATCATCATTGTATCTATCAAAATCCTCCCCTCAACAGCCTCTACATCTAGTCACTCTCCTATACACTTCTCCCTATCCCTATGAGCCCCTTCATCTGAGTGAAAACTGTGCTATTAAACCACCCTGACTCCACCTCAATTTGCTGCAACTCAGTAATTTTAATTCCCTCTCTATTGAACTGCTCATTGTTAGTGCCCTAGCCCATTACTGAAGTTTTTTGTTGATTTTTTGCAGGACCAACCATATTTGTATGGACTTGGCCTAGCCCAAAAACCGTCGACTTCTTCGCGAGTTCCAAGACTATCGCGTGCACATAATCCTCGAAATCTGCTCGCGATAACGTGGGAATCTTGCCTCTCATTGGTCCACGTGTTCCTCCCTCGAGCCCAGCACCTACGTTCCCCCTTTAGCATTCCGCTGCTTCGATCGTACAACGTTGGAGGCGACCCTTGTACTACCACGTCGCCTGACCCCGTCTTCTCTTGACATGTGGACTTTCCCTCCTTTACACACAAGCATTGGTTGGCTTTCGAAACGTTCGCGCTCCTCTTTTGGAATGAACAATCACGATTAATCTGCTTCCTATCCGATGGCCGAGAAGAAGCATCGAGCTTTAGCTGCGATGAACGTTTCAGATCCAATCTCCTCTGATTCTACAGTCCTCCGTTATCTTCAACCTCTAGATTTCTAGTATCCTCAGTCTCCTCATTCGAATCTCGCACCATTTTCCCTCGAAAGGATATGCTTTTTTTCCTTTCGGCAATCACCTTAACCTCGTATGCTTCGTCTTCAAATTCAATATGTATCATCGAAGGGATCTTCGCTGTATTCTCTGCTCCAACTCTTATTCGAGCAAACTCCCAATGCTCTTGTAACATAGTACTCTTGCCGATATCAGTGACGTAGCCAAATCCCCTCACCAGGTTATGCAGTCCCTACCGAACCCAACAGTGAAACGGGAAGTTATAGATTTTAATCCACACCGATGGAAGAGCTCCAATCTTCAAAGCCCCAATGCTACGCGACTAACGAGAAAATGAAATGTAGAAATCATCACTCCCCAATCCAACGCAAGACAACACCTCCTTTAGTCTCTCTTCATCATGACAATGCATGAAAAATTCAATTTTGGCTTAATCGTTGCACTTTCCAACTCCAGTTCGGAACAATACTAATGTTATCTTTCAAAAAACCTGCAATTTCTTCCGTGGTTGGATTTCCGGTTTGTACCTAGATCATCACACACATTCGGAAGCGTTTCTCGAATTTCACCATAATTGGAGTGGGTGTGATCATAACTTTTATCACAATTGTCCCATTAGTGCTATTCTCCTGCGTTTTGCTTTGTTCGGAGTTCATGGAGTTCACTGGTTTATGCAGTGGTTTCTCTGGTAGCTTGACCTGAACCTTGAGCTTAGCCCAATCCTTAGAGAAGTGTCCAAATTGCTTACACGCATAACAAAACCATTCATTTGTACAATCATGGATCGTATGACACTTTTGTGCACATTTATGGCATTGCTGGCCATTCTTCGACCTCGCTGAGTCCGGCAAGCTCCTGACTGGCTTCCCCTGACTAGCTTCCTCTCTGCTTTCCTAAGTTTATTAGGGTGTACTAAAACCCATTCGCCCTCCTCATCTTCCCTCTTCTTAATCTCCTCTAGCTCTGGTGACTTCTCTCCCCGAGACTCAGATTCGTACCTCGCTCCCCCGTCTTAGTAGCTTACACATAGGATCTTCTAAGCCTTTCTGAAGGTCAGAGCTTCTTTCTCTCTGACTCTGGTAAGCGTCGCCTATGCCTCTCCTTTTGTTTCCTCGCTTCCTAAATTCTAATATTCTCACTTGAGTGCCCTCTATGGTCCGCTCAAGGAATTCTCGCCACCGAGAGGCCCATCACTCTATCAATGTCGCTGTCACTCATCCTCTCTCCGAACCTCTTAGTCGGACGTCTCTCCGCTTCAAGTTCTCTGCCTCGCTTCACCGTGGCAGCCCAGGTGCTTGACGAGTGTGTGTTGGTGCTTTTGGAGCTGTGGTGGTAGTTGTTTCCTTCCATCTATCCTTTTTACCATAGAAGTATTACCCACTCAGAATAAGGTTGTCGTTTAGTCTATTCAACTTTGATCGATTAGACTATAAGGGGTTAGAGCATCTAGCAGCTGCAGTCGTTTGCCATATTCTCAATTTTTTGGTTAGAGTGGAACAATATGCTGCCGAATTTGGTAGCGCAAATGACCAAAGACATATTATAGCAGATGATCTTTCATCTGATGGTTTTTTTATTTAAATATCGACGAACGAAAGGTGGCAGATGATCTTTCGTCTGATGTTTTTTAAATATATTGTTACTAGTAATTTACACGTATGATGCACGCCTTAATAAATATATTTTTTAAAAATTTAAAAACTCCAATGTAGTTTGGCCTTGAACCGAAGACCTCTTTCATATTAGTTATGTACACGCGATACACGTAGGTTAGTATGTTTACAAATGGCAACTTCAACTCTCCCAATATAATATTAGAGATTAGGGATATCAACTCTTCTTATTCCCCCTTAACATATTTTTGGCCCACAAAGAATTCATCCCTTTCTCATCTATTCTTCGCCTCCAAGTCAAAGTAATATGGTTAGGTGGTGGTCGGGTTGGTCATATGCTCCAAACATTAACATCTTGGAATTGCTGTAGATACCCAAATGATTCTGCATATGTAAGTTGAACATAGTGTTAGTGAGTTATCCAACCCCCCCTCTAAACCACAATCCAGATCTTGTGCTCTAGTTGATGGTGGGTTCTCCATCTGGATCTTTAAAACTAGTGATCAACCATTCATATCTCTAAAACTAGTGATCAACAAATGCATTACTTAGTTTCTTCAAAATTAACACCTTTATTGATTAAATAATGAATTTTTTTCTTCAAATTCTCCCAATTAGTTATGCAGATCAATCAGATTAATTTACCAATACATCTAACTAATGTTTTTATAAATTAAATTTTCTCGTGTTCTCTATCTGTAAATGCGTGCACACACATATATATTTATATATTACTTAATGGGAACCCCAACTCTTCCTCCCTCCTCCGTACCACATACCACACAAGGGAATCATGATTTTGTACTCGTACCACGAACCTAAACGTACTGCGAACCTGATAACATTGGTTGAACATATCAAACTTTGGGTCAACAAGGTGAGCAGTGTCATGCCGATCCTCATAACTGTCCTTCTGAAGTAACATTTATGGGGTGTTTGATATGCGGTAATGTACAAAGGAATCTAGAATTACCCTTTGGATTACCTGGTTTAGTAAGATATGGGTATAGTTTTGGAAGGATTTTTAAATTCCCATGGAAATCAAAATTCTTTGTTGGGAAGGATATACATTCCCCTGTAAGGGGGCAATTGGTACGTAGATTGGAGAGTCCTTCGAATGGGCGGATTCCTAGGAATGTGTTGGTTTTGAATCATGATTCTGGGAATGTTGCAATACTGCGTTTGGTACAAGATATTACATTCCATGAAATATTTTATTACTGTGTTTGAAATAGATCAATCTATTCCCATCAACTATTCGCTATAGTAGACATTACGAAAAATACTCTTTTGGCTTTATTTTAAATATATAAAAATTAGTATAATTGTTATCTACTTTAGTAATCGACGCATACGCGTGACATGTGCAAAACCAATATTGCTATATATCTTATAAAACCTGAGTACAATAACAAATAGATGACTCAAAAAGTTACATTAAAATTCTAATATATTTCAACCTGGTAGAAAAAAAAACATAACAAAAATAAAAAGTAAATAAATGCACGCATTACAAACACATGATCTTAGGCAAGGATTAGTAATCCTTTTTAGAAATCGAATGGATTCGGTTTTATACATATGCGAGGAAGGTAATCACAAAAGAAAGAAGATGGGTTATTCTTTCTTTATCACTTAGGAGCCATACATGAATTATAATTATCAATAAAATATATTATTTATGACTTAGTAGATAGAGGGTTTCCCGTTCAATTTTTTTTATTAATAATGATGGGTACTATTGTTAAAATTGATACATTATACTGAAACATATGTCATATATATTTAATTCTGTTCATTCTCTAATTGGATGTTCCTCTTTATATATAACCTAGATTTGCCCGTGGGCACGTGCCTATGGCACGTCTTCGGAATGATACAGCACACAAAAAGCCCTGTAAACAGTAAAACAACATTTATGTAGCTCAAGTTTAAATAGTATGACAATAATTAGTTGTAAATAAAAGTTTATGTTTCCATTAGTATATGTTGAAAAATAATTATAAATGGGGGTGTAAAATCCAACTTCTTAAAACTTTGAAGGTGGAAAATGATGAAATTTAATTGTTGAAGAAATATTTGCTATTTTCAATGTAACATGTACAAATTAAAGCATAAAAATTCTGAAAATTTACAAACCTGAAATCTGAAAATCTAAATTTCTAAGTAAATAAAGAAAGAATGAGAGAGAGGGAGAGAGAGAAAGAGAGAAATATGAAAAAGTGAAGAGAGAATAAAGAGATAGTAATAAAGTAATGAGTTTTTTAGATTGTTAGTTTTTTATTTTTTTTTTCGGGGGGGGGGGGGGGGGGGGGGGGGGGGGGGGGCGGGGAAGGGGGTTAAATTTTGTTTTGGGGGGTAAACTTTTTGGAGGAAAAAATATGTATTTGGAGAGTGAATTTGAACCGTTGATTTTGTTTCAATTGAAGGTCAACCACTTGATAGCTTTGTCTTGTGTTTTATTATATAGATATGCACAAATCTCATCTTGATAGGTGGAGTAACTAATTTGTTGGAGGGAACATAGAGCGATAATATGATAAGACCGAAAGATTATCAAAATTCCGGAGGGTGATTTAGTAACGAGATAATCTGAGTAAAATTTTATGTGGAGGAATCTACAAATCCAACCCTTTTAAGGAGAATTGTATATTTTTCTCAACAAAAGATCTTGATTCACATGAGAATTTAAAAATTATTTCAAAACTATACTCATATCTTACCAAACTAGGTAATCCTAGATTCTCTAATATTACAACGTACCAAACCCCTCCTAAAAAGGTAGAATTTGTGGATTCCTCCACATACAAAATAACTAAGATTATCATGTTTCAGATTTTTAACGATCTTTCTAACTTATCATATTGCCGCGAACTTGCTCTCTCTATCTCCTCCTCGTTATCAGCTCAAAAGATTCATCTTTTCCTTTTCGAAAGATTTGCTGTACTGACCCACTTTTTGAAAATATTTGGGGTCTGACCCACTTTCGAAAATAATTAACGATCTGAACCAGTTTTGGACACGTCAGCATAAGCCGTTTTAGAAATAACGACATAGGTTATTTATATAACGTTATTTCCAATAACGGCATCATTTTACAATTTTTTTTTGCATGCTGTTATTTGGAGTAATGACATCAGTATATTTCTTATACGAGCGCGAATCTTCTAACTTGAAAAAAAATCTAAGTGTTGAAATAACTTATAAATAATACCGTTATCCCCAAGAACGACATTCGAATTACTGATGCCGTTATTGGAGATAATGACATCAGTTATAATAAAATGAACTGTTGCCGCTGTTCCAAACAAATGCAACAGTTCATTTTATTATAACTGATGTCGTTATTTCCAATAACGGCATCAGTAATTCGAATGCCGTTCGTGGGGATAACGACATTATTTATAAGTTGTTTCAACACTTAGAAATTTTTTCAAGTCAGAAGATTCACACTCGTATGAGAAATATACTGATGCCGTTACTCCAAATAACAGCATGCAAAAAAATGTAAAATGATGCCTATACCGTTATTTTCAATAACGACTTATATTGACGTGTTCAAAACTGGATCAGATCGCTAATTGTTTTTCGAAGTATTTTTAAAAAGTGGGTCAATACGACAAAAAATTCTTTCTTTTCCATCTCTCTCCCATCTCCCTTTTTCTCTCTCAGATCACCGGCAGCCCGACCCACGCTCTCCATCTCCTCATTATTATCACCTCCAAAGATTCATCTATTTCTCTTCTATCTCCCTCCCAACTCCGCTTACTACATCAATCAGACCAAAAGCCATTTTTCTTTTTAGTATGCATCTTTATTTTCATACTCAGTTTCTCTTACTAAGCATTTTGGCCATGAACCAAAACGAACGAAGGCGTGGGTGGAATTCATTCCTAACTGACTGACTAGTCTCTGGTCTCCCACAGTTTCACCCTCAAGGTAGTCTGTCAGTCACTCTTTTATCATTTCTTTCTTTATTTATCTTTAACTCAATTGTTTATTTTAATTCTTATTTTATAATTAATGTTAGAAAATGTGAAGAATCAGGTGTTTTTTATTGCTCAATTTAGTTCATAATCTCATCTCATGTGGGTATTTCTTAGATTGAGATATAGAATTTGGGTTTGTGAGAAATGGGTTAATACTTAATAGTTAGAAGATGTGATATAGAATTTGTGTGATATTTTTAGTGGCAAATTATTGTTATGATCGTTGCTGTGTAACTCCTACTGTAGTTTCTTCCTCTTTTGTTGTTTTTGTTGGATGCATTAAGTAGGTGGTCGAGACCATGTGCTTAGTGTGTTGGTATTAGTCCCTTCTTATGAATCTGTACTGAGGATGTTTTTCCGTTTGAATCATGCCTGAATCGTGCAGAGCTGATGGCGGTATAGTTCAATTACAATATCATCAATGCGATAACGATGGTTTGTTTAGTCATTTCATACTCAAAGAAATCGTTATTTGAAGTTGCAAGAGCAGCCCAACTGATCTAATCCATTTACGACAATATTTTTTCGCTGATTGATCCATTTGTAGCTGTTCGAAAGAGAAGTCCAGTAAAGCACTTAAACTTCGATGTGGACAGTGGCGGAGCCAGATATTTAAAAATGGGGGTCTCATTTATTTTTCTATGTCAACAAAGTTGTCACCCACAAATAATAAATTTATAAAAAAAACTGATTTTTTTTTTTTTGATTCAAAATAAAAAAAACTAACAACAAAACTCTATGTCAACAAATGACCAAATTTTTTTTTGTGTGTGTGTGTGTGTGGGGGGGGGGGGGGGGGGGGGGGGGGGGCATTTGTGGGGCCATTTGTCCCCCTACCCACCAGGTGGCTCCGCCCCTATATGTGGAGTTGAAATTTGCACCACCTAAAACTTGTTGATCTAAAACTTGTTGAAATATTTGTAGTTGAAATTGTATGTACTTCATTTGTTTCATTTGTATCTATTTAAGTACCTTTTTTGTGTTAATGCATACATTTTATTTGTTATTTATGTTATGTTTTTCATCTAAATGGTTGAAATATATTAGAATCATAGTGTAACTTTTTTAGTCATCTATTTGTTACCGTACTAAAGTTTTATAAGATATATATCAGTATTGTTTTTGCACGTGTTACGCATATGCATCGATTACTAAAGTAGATAACAATTATATCGGTTTTTTTTAAAAAAATAAAGCCAAAAGGGTATTTTTTGGTAATGTCTATTATAGAGAAGGATTGATGGTAATGAATTGGTTTATACTAAACACAGTAATAAAGTATTTCCAGGAATGCAATGTCTTGTACCAAACACAGTATTGTAACATTCCTGTAAATCATGATTCCTACTCACATTCCCAGGAATCCGCGTATTCCTAAGAATTTTTCAATCCGTGTATCAAACGCTCCCTAAACGTAGTACCTACGTACATAATCCTACCAACAAAAATCTAGACCATATTCAAACACAGATGAGAAACCACCCGAGATTAAACATACAACGAAACAAGCAGCAATTTGCTAAAACAACGAAATAAGAGGCGTACATGAAGGCGAGAGTTGTCAGATCCAATTGTTCCAATTGATCGTCAATCAAAGAACCGGGGGGGGGGGGGGGGGACGGTGTTGAGGTGGTCTAGAGGTGGAGGTCAGGTTGCCATTAGCATGGGGAGGGGGAAGTGAGGTTGATGGTGGTGTATGAAGGTGGAAGTTAGGTTTGATGGAGGTGCCAGAAGGTTGAGGTGAGGTCAATGGACACATTGGGAGGTGGAGGTGTGGTCAATGTCAGGAGTAGGAGAGGCTTGGAGTGGTGCAAAAAATTTCTTCTAATAACCTCGAATTCGCAAAAAAGGTATAAATTATACTTTTATGTTCACAAGCCATAATTCTAGCATACGGAAGGATTCGAACCTCCAAGTGACTGGACCAAAACTTGCTACATTACCACCAAATGGGTCCGAATCCTACTGAGTGGTCCACTAGAGAGCTGAAATTTTCCAAGAAAAAATATGATGTTTCATTGGAAAAATTGGGTGTTATTATAGTATTAGCTAAGTTCACGTACAAGCTGCGAACCTTGATTCGCCAATACTACTAGAAGAAAGACACGGCTAATATATATAAGTTGATACGAGAGAATAACACGCTTGTTGTTTCCTCTTTCTGATTCCCGAAGAATGATGCGAGAGGGGGTTGATTGAGAAATATCTCCTGTTCTTGTTAGATTAGAATTTAAACAAGCCAAAATTTTGTAGTCTAAAAGTGGTTTGAGTGTGGAATGGAAGGTGCCTTCAATTTTAACGGCGCCATCAACAAGGCATTATGTTGATATACTGTGTCATCTTCCTTAGTGGCTGTATAGCGAGGGAGGATTAGGTTTAGGGTTTTGGGGATGAGGGCGGCGGAAGGGGAGGAGGGGATTAGGTTTAGGGTTTTGGATGGAGGCGGCTGTAGAGAGGACTGTTTCTTTGTTCTTTTTTTGTATTTTCTATACATATAAAAGAAAGATGAGAAACAAGAAGGGTTTTAAGAGGTTTGGAGGTGGAATATTGTTGTGGGATTTTTCCGCTCTAATACCATGTTGATTTTCACAGTATAAGAAAGAGATGAAAAATATTTTTTAAAACTTTTATCTAAAGAATACATATAGGAGAGAGTACAAAGCAAAAGACTAATTTATCTGATGTGGGATTAAACTTAACTACTGCTGACACCACTATATTACTTCTAATTTACTGAAATATGCTGCCAGACTAGAATGCACCCTCTTACAACCATTACCATATTGCCTCCAGGTTAATGTTTAAATCTTTAATCACACTAATATAGCTACAGATATCTATCAATAGTATAAACCTAGTATAGAATCTTCCTAGATCTTTAATCATAAGGATATGAAAGTCAACTTAATTACCTCTTAACTGAGCTAAATGAAGATAGAGGATTCATGCATGTTTGTAACACCAAAAATTTGCTATTAAGGTATGTTGTTTTTGTTATCATGTTATCAAATCTCAGACACCGAGATTCAATATTGGTCAAGCTGGATTGAGAATTCTCCTAATGATATACCAATGTTTCTGATATTACGGAAAAAATGGCAACTGATACCCGACTGATTGAATTTTGTAATCATGCATGGCTGTTAGACAATTTTAATTGGGTAATACGTATCTTCCATAGTAGACCATCTCAGCCCTCGGATAAATTTAACTTCTAGAATGGCCATAACCCATAATTTCTTGGGCCTTCCTTATTAATGTTTGATCATTTGTTGTTGGTTTTATTTATTTATTTATTATTATTGTTATTATTATTCTTTTATTAATGTTGCTGTAGTTCCATTTGTCGTTTGGAGAAGGTTGCTAGTATAGTATTGCTGTCTACTTTATTTTCATAAATGGTATGAAGTGCTTCTTCATACGTCAGGTGTGTTCTTAGTATTATCAAATAGTTTAGTCAGGCAGTTATTTTTAATCCTCCAAGTTCATTTTATTAGGTTCTTCAACCATCTTTTATAGTCATCATGTTTTAAGCCTAACTCCCGATACGAAGGTATAGATAAAGAGGTTTTTTTTTTAAAGTTTGCATTGAAGTTTAACGGCCATTGCGTTGGCTGGGAAGAGAACCTTAACTAGTTTAGTAGGGATCCATACCAAAGTTCCTGGTACAACTATGTAAACTGCACAATTAATGTCTTTCATAAAGTTGTAATGTTTTATCTTAAGTAGCTATCCTCATATTACGCATTTCTCAATCTCGTCTGCTAAGAGTTTTCATTAACTAGCGATTCCACAAAAAAATGCACAACAAACTGTGGAGAGCATTTTAGTCTTACAATTTTTTCTTATGTTTACGAAAATAGAAATACACGGGTGTGTATGTGTGTGTGTATTGGTTGGGATTGTGTTGTATAAAATGTCTAGGAACGTGCCTTGGCCTCGATAGTGGCTTCCATAATTCGAAAATGTTGTACTTGTTATATCTTCAGTAGACAAAATTAATTTTGTAATGAAAAAATAATAAAAGAAACTAATTAAATTCCTACTCGAATTTAATTACAATTATACTGTTACAACAACAGTAAAATTCACTATCAACAAAGAACTAAAGGAAGATAATATATCTTCAATTCGAACCTTGATAATTGTGAATTAAGGAACTGTTTCGCAAACAGTGTATATCACTGTACACAATGCACAAAGCATAGAAAGAAGATATGTTATCTTCAATTCCGACCTTGAATATTGTGAAGAAAAATAGACAGACAAAGGATTGTTGAAACAATGTCCTTAAGACGTTTATTTCTGCCACTGCTCTGATGTATACAATTTATTTAGCAGTCGTCTCCCATGGCGGTTTTTGCAACTGTTCAGACAAAACTGTCATGACAGTTGCAACTGCTCGTATCCAGCCCGTATCAAATCAGAACTGGATTTTTCAAAAAATAAGTTTACTGTTTTAAGCCTAGGCCCGGGCCCGGCCGGGCGGGCGCGCATGTGTTTCACACCGACACCCAAGTTGGGTGTGTTCTCCCTCCGGAGAAAATATTCGTACCACTAAGGGCACACCCCTTTGGCTCAGTTTTTAACTTATAACTTCGTTTGCTTTTTGCTCCTTTTCGATATGGGACTAGCTTTCAATGCCACATATCAAGCAAAAGTTCAATTCTTCATTTTAATAAGCTAACTTCGGAGGCGAATATTTCATTCATTTGAAATCCATTTTAGACATGTGAGTACTTCATTTTATACGTCTTGATGAGTAGAATACGATGGAACCGATTTCCAACAATCCCCACATGAATGATACTTTTCGTCTCCCACCTTATGAAAGGTACATATCACAGAATGCAACTGAAACAATGTCGCATCGTGGATAGGTAGATATTTCACTTTGAACCAACCCTAGTTAAATTTTATCGGACATACTTGGCTAATTGGTGAAATATGTCATCTTGAACCGTCAGCCGTTAGTGTATGCCCAAACAATAAACTCCACAACATTGTGTTCTTCACATCCAATCTCTCGGTTGTGTTCATTTTGGTCATGAAAAAATCTCAGTTCTACGAGTGTTTTAGAAAACTTCAGCCTTTTAAAATTCTCATAGAGCCGACCCAGCTCACACTTACATAGGTGATTGCATCCATAAAGAGTATCCTACAATACTCCACTTGTGAGTTTCAAGATATGGACGTCATTAAAAGCATAGCTTAACCTTTTAATACTTATGTGGGCATGCATTTATTGTTGCACCATAGGAATGAGATGGGACTGAGTCCAAATGCATTACTGATTGAGTTACTCATAACTGGTTGTCCTATTGAACCTGGTCCATGGAATCTCCAGTCGGCAGGTTAGGTTTCCGTATAAGGTAACTCGTATTGTTTTAGGCTTTTAAGCCCATTCCTTTCAATGCACAGTTAATTTTCTCTCTGGATAATCCCTTAGTAAATGGATCCGCTAAGTTATCCTGTGACCTTACAAAGTCAATGGAAATAATTTCATTCAAGAGTAACTGTCGAACAGTATTATGACGTCTACAAATATGTCTCGATTTGCCATTATATACAGAATTATGTGCTCTGTTCAACGCAGCTTGATTCTCACAATGGATACATATGGCCGTTAAAGGTTTAGGCCAAAATGAAATATCTTCTAAAATGTGGCGAAGCCATTCTGCTTCTTCACCTGCTTTGTCTAAAGCAATAAACTCGGATTCCATCGTGGATCGAGCAATGCATGTTTGTTTAGAAGACTTCCAGGACACAACAACTCCTGCTAGGGTAAAGACATAACCACTTGTGGATTTTGATTCCTCTAAATCCGATATCCAATTTGCATCACTATATCCTTCAAGAATGACAGGATATCTGCCATAATGCAATGAACATTTTGGGGTATTCTTTAAATACCCAAGCACTCCTAACAGTGACGCCTAGTGACATTATCTTGGGTTACTTGTGTATCTGCTTAGTTTGCTCACTGCATAAGCAATGTCTAGTCTCGTACAGTTCATGAGGTACATTAAACTGCCTATTACACGAGAATACTCCAGTTGCATTATACTTTCACCAGTAATTTTGTGCAAAACTGCAGATGGTGAAAAAGGGTTTGATACTCCTTTAATCGCATGTTCCTTGAATCTTTCAAGCACTTTTTCCACATAATGTGATTGAGATAATTCAATGCCACTAGGTGTTCTTATTATTTTAATACCCAATGATGTGAATTTTTGCAAGTGTACAAAATCGCACAAGTAATATAGTTAAATGAGTAGAGTGTCGAACCCACAGGGACTAGATATTTTACTGAGTACCGATATCACTAGATTAATCACTATTTGGAAGATCGAATTTAATTAAGGATAAAACAACTAAATTAAATTAATCTAATTAAATCTAACTAAATTGGTGAAGAGGGAGAGGGCTGTGAAACTGTGAAGCTCTTGTACTTTGTTTAATGGTAAAATTAGTTCTAGGGCTCTTGGTTCACCTTGTTTATCACACACACAAATTCTAACTCCTTATGAATTAAAGATATTATCTTTCCAAATTGTAGACCAAAATCCTAAAGATATTAATCACTCTATCCACATAGTCTAAAAATTATTCTCAACTAATTCTTCGCCTATCCATCAAATTATTAATTGAGAATTTGGTTTCTTAATGGTCACGTCATCCAATATACGGTGTTAATTTTTATTAATCACAAATAACCTGTTCGGTCTCTTTATGATTTGAAAAATCATACAAATGTCTATCCACCATGTTGTACGCATAAATAATAAAAATTAAAACACAACTAGGAAAAATAGAGTAATAATAAGGAATTTAAATTTGTGTTCTACAAAACTCGGCTACACCTTAGCCTCTAGAACAATAAATTTAGTTCATGTTAAATTTGTTTGGAATTGCATCAAAAAAAACATAGAGAAGAAAAGATACAAAAGAATACAAAATTTAATTCAAATCCCTTTTCTGTCTCAAAAGTCGGAGCCAAAAGTGTTGCTGTCACGCGCCGTCACATCAACGCGTCAGTCTGTCACACTGCCGTTGTCGGGCCGCGTGTCCCAAAACCAGAGGCGCCGCGTTAGGATGGAAGAAGAAAAGAAACGCCTGCCTCGATCCCAGCGCGCCAGGTCAGAGCTATCGCTGTCGAGACCTGAGCCGAACGCCACGTCAGCGTCGTGGGTCCTGCGTCTGGCCTGGACCCTGTCTGCTTCGATCTGCACGCGAGAGGAGAAGAAGTCGCACGTGTGGTCCCAGCTGCGTCCGCTCTCTCTCTTTCTTTGTTCTGTGCCGAACGCGTCAAAAAGAGACAGAGAGAGATGGTTCTCTCTTTATTTTTTTATTATTTGTTTATGATTAGTTGTAGCCGTCACCTCTTAGATTCTTCTCTCCCTATGCTTGTATTTATAGAGAACGGAAGAGGAGTTAGGGTTTGCACTTTTTGCAGAATAGTCCATTCTCCATATATTTCCTTCCTTTTTAATCCAGAATTTTATTTCTTTCTCTTTCTTCTTCTCTTTCCTTTTCTGCCAACCACGTGCTGCTGCATACACAAAATAATACCAGAAATTAGGATTTTTAAATAAAATAAAATTAATTAGTTTAAAATTAATTAAACTAACTACAAATCATATTAGCTTATAAAAATCCTTTTAAAATTATTTGTCGCACTTTTAACTCAACAAAACAATAAAAATTGATAAATCCATTATTTTACTTTGTTTGTTGATTTTTTCCACAAATCTTTACTTTTTGCATCAAAAATATTATTTCTTCAAAAAAAATTAATTAATTGAAATCGTATAGAAATAAGATGAATTATAGACAATATCAACGAAAACAAGCAATTTTAATTGGTAAATGAGTACAAATATTTGTATATAAATTAGACACATCACCCAAAATAACATCTGTCACACCTAAGTTTTTAGTGTCAAAGTGGTTGATTAGCATTTTCTTTGCAGTCTTGATGACTTTCAGGTTAGGACCAAAGATTAGCATATCATCCACATACAGGCAAACAGTCACGCATGACTGTTCCATTTGTTTGTAATAAACACATTTATCACATTCATTAATTCAAAACCATTTTTCATCATGACACTGTCGATTTTTTCATGTCATTGTTTAGGAGCTTGTTTAAGTTCATATAGGGATTTAACAAGTATGCATACTTTGTTTTCAGCTCCCTTTGAAACAAACCCTTCCGGTTGCTCCATATAGATCTCTTCTTCGAGATCCCCATTTTAAAATATCATCTTGACATCCATTTGATGAATTTCAAGATTATAGATAGATGCTATTGCTATCAACATTCTTATATAGGTTATCTGCGAAACCGGTGAATAGGTATCAAAGAAGTCTAAGCCCTCATTCTAGCGATACCCTTTAGCCACTAATCTAGCTTTATATTTGTCAATAGAACTATCTGGTTTCATCTTCCGTTTGAAGATCCATTTACATCCAATTGGTTTATGGCATGGTGGAAGGTCAACTAATTTCCAGGTGTGATTGCTTAGAATCGATTCAATCTCACTATTGATAGCTTCTTTTCAATAGCGAGAGATTGAGGATGAGACTGTCTCTTTGTAAGTCTAAGGTTCAGCCTCTAATATGTATGTTAGAAAATTTGGACCGAAAGACTTAGAGGTTTTAGTTCTTACATCCTCTCAGTTCGGATTCACCATTTTCATGATGAGTTTCATTATGTTTCTCAGTTGACACTTCTCTTGTTCTTTTGAGATCAGGGTTTCCATTATTTCTTTTGTGTGGAAACACATCTTCAATGAATATGACATCTCTTGCTCAATGATTGTGTTGACACTGATGTCACATACTCCACACTTGAAGACTAAGAATCCGTACGCACTACTATTTTCAGCATTGCCTAGAAAATAGCATTTTACAGTTTTTGGTCCAAGTTTGGTTCTCTTGGGAAGAGGAACCGAGACCTTAGCCAAACACCCCCACACTTTGAGGTATTTGTAATTAGGCATATGTCATTTCCATAACTCATATGGAATGGAATCAGTTTTCTTGTGTGGGACTCTATTTAATGTGATTTGACATATATACGGCTCCCCTCCACAAGTTTGTAGGTAGACCAGAAGTTATAAGCATGACATTAATCATATTTTTTAATGTTTTGTTCTTTCTTTCTGCAATTCTATTTTGCTAAGGTGAGTATGGGGCAGTTGTTTGGTGGATAATTCCATACTCTTCACACAATGGTGCAAATGGTGACTTATATTCTCCACCTCGATCAGACCTCAATACTTTGATCTTTTTGTTAAGCTAATTTTCTACTTCAGCTTTGTATTTTGTGAATGCTGCAATTGCTTCGTCTTTACTATTTAGTAAATAGACATAGCAACACCGAGTGCAATAATCGATAAATGTGATGAAATACTTTTTCCCACCTCTCGTAGGTAAGGATTTGAAATTACATAAATCAGTGTGAATTGAGCATAACGGCTCATTACTCCTGTCCACCGTGTTGAATGGTTTCTTCACCATTTTTCCTTCTACACAAGTCTCACAGTTGTGATTTTTATCAAATTTAAATTTTGGAATTAAACCTAGATTTGCAAGTTTTTTCATCTTTCGAAAATTTATGTGTCCTAATCTATCATGCCATAAAGTATTTCAGACTCAAGCAAATAAGAAACTGAACTTTTATTAATCATAGAATCAGAGTACATTAGAGTTTTGCCGATTACGACATATTGGCTTTGAATAATCCACACAGAGATATCCCTTTCCAACATAAACCCCAGCCTTGGTCAGCACCAACTTGTCTAACTCAATCATAATCCGAAAGCTTTTCTTGGAGAGCACAGATCTAGAAATAAGGTTCTTGCGGATGTCTGGCACGTGAAGCACATCGTTCAGCGTGACGTTCTTGCCAGACGTGAACTTCAGGATGACTTGTCCACAGCCTTCGACCATTGACACAGTAGAATTGCCCATATAAAGTTTTTCTTCATAATCCAGTTTCTGATAAGTCGTGAACAATGACTTATCGAAACATGTGTGCCGAGTAGCACCTGTGTCTACCCACCATTGTCCAGGATGTTGGACTAGGTTACATTCAGAAACAACATCAGACAAGTTTAGGACATCGATGCTTGAAATGATGTTCTCAGTGACATTTGCTTCTGAAGTGCCGTAGTTTTCTTGTAACGGCAGTCTCTGGCAGAGTGACCAGGCTTCCCACAAATCCAACAATTTTCATTGAAGTTCTTGTTGGGCTTCTTGTCTTTGGATCCTTGATTTGAAGCTTTCCTCTTCTTGAAATTCTTCTTGTTGTTGTTGGAGTTGCCCTTCCGATTGTTGGAGCTTTCCACAATGTGTACTTTAGCCTCATCGCTTTTGAACTTGATTGTTCCTCGGTTGACTGCTTCAATTTTCAACCTAACAACAAGATCTTTGATGTAAAACTAACCCTAAATAGAGAATTTTCAAGAATCTTAAAAGATTAATTTTACCAACATGTAATGCGGATCAAAGTTAAAATTTTAAATAATTAACCGGTTTGATGGATTTTCAAGAATTTAATTAAGTTTAACAAGCCCAATTAATAATTCCGTTCTAACAATCAATAATTAAATTTCTAAGCATTCTTAGCAAGTAAAAGATTCAATATTGATTCGTACTCTAATTAGGCAAGTGGAACACTCAATCTCGATATTTGTGGTCGACAGTTAAATTAAATAATATAGTAGAGATGATAAAGCAGTATAATACAAATATTTGAAAAGTGGAAAGAATATACTGGGGTTCGAGACAACTAATGTTAGATCTCAGCTTGGTAGAGGAACAACACAAACAACAAACAGTGATACACCAACAACGGATCAACCCAACAATAAACAATGAGATCTCCAAACAGCAAACACTGCAAGAACAACGACGACTGGGTCTTGTGGCTACGGCTTCGACGGTGGTTTGAGAAGGTTGCAGCAATGGAGGGGAGCGACGATGACAGTCGACGGTGTTGGAAGAGGGTGAGCGGCTCCGAGGATTGATGATGGTTTCGGTGGTGCGCCGAGGCTGGTGAGGGTGATTACGGTGGTCGAGCAGGAGGGGGCAGTCGAGGTGGGACGTCGAGGAGGATAGCAATGGTGGATGAGTCGAAGAGGGAATGGGTTCGGGAGTTTGTTGAAGAAGGAGCACGGGTGGTTGAGTTGGCGTTGGCATTGGAGGTGGAGGTCGAGGAGCTTCAGAGTGAGGGAGGAGATGGGTTCGGTCAGGAGTTGGAGGAAGAAGAAGGAGAGAGGGAAGGGGATTAGGGTTTAGGTTAATTTTATTTGGGGATTTTTTTAAATTTGGGGGTAGATTTTAGAGTTTATTACAAACCCTAAAATTTTATTAGGATTTATTACAAACCCTAATAATTGGATTTCAATTGTATCACACAAAAAGAGAGATGAAGAGCAAAACTCAACACAATAATTTTTTTAATCAAGAATGACATACTTTCACATTAATCTCAAAGCCTATAAACAAGTTCAAAACAAATCTCGATACAAATTTCAAAATATTCTAAAAATCTTACAAATATTCTAATGCATAAAAAAAGATTACATATGGCTATAATTGGCAAAAGCAAATATGGTACTGAAATAAATTCCTAAGCTAATGAAGCAGCTGTCCTAGACGATGCCTGCGCTGATAGGAATGCCTGAATCGTCTCGAACCGATGTCCTCATCAATCTTCCAAGGATATTTCCTTCTTTTTGTGCTTGAGGTCATATCTGAAGTCTTTCCAAGATGGTGGCAACTTTCCAATGATTGCTTCCACTAGAAAGGATTCACCAACATTATGGCATTCGGCTTCAATCTCATAAATAATGATCTGAAGCTCCTGCATCTGGACAGTGACGGACTTAGAGTCCACCATTTTGCAGTCCATAAATTTATCCACGATAAATTTCTCGAAGCTAGCATTCTCAGTCTTGTATTTGTTGGCCAGAGCGGTCCACAAGATCTTTGCAATAGTAAGTGGACTGTATATCTTGTACATAACTTCATCCAAACAGTTCAAGATGTAGTTCCTGCAAAGAAAGTCTGAATGCCTCCACACATCCATTGCTGCAAACGTCTCCTTGTGAGTTTCTGGAGTCTGCCCATCAGCGGGTTTAGGTTCTTCCTCCTCGAGGAACCTGTCCAGTCCAAGGGTTGTGAGATAGAAGAGCATTTTGCTCTGCCATGTCTTAAAGTCAGCCCCTTTGAAATTTTCGGGCTTGTTGTGCATATTATTGACCATTTTTGGGAGTTCTGTTTTGGTAGTCATATTGTTGTCTACAAAAGAAAAGAAAAAAAATTTAAATATCTTAGGTTGTTATATCTTAAGTAGACAATTAATTTTGTAATGAAAAAACAATAAAAGAAACTAATTAAATTTCTACTCGATTTTAATTACAATTATTTGTAACAGTAAAATTCACTATCAACAAAGAACAAAAGGAAGATAATATATCTTCAATTCGAACCTTAATATTTGTGACTTAAGGAATTGTTTCGCAAACAGTGTATATCACTGTACAAAAAGCACAAAAAGGAGGTATATTATCTTCAATTCCGACCTTGAATATGGTGAAGAGAAACAGACAAACTGAGGCTTATTGAAATAATGTCCTTAAGGCGTTTATTTATGTCACTGCTCCGATGTATACAGTTTATTCGGCAGTCGTCTCCCAAGACAACAATCAGAACTAAATTAACTTACACTAGAATAATGGAGACTCGGTCGAGAATGGATATGACAGCGTTTTTGTGATATGTCTACACTTATACAGGGTGGTAGGGAAGATATAAATTGGATCCGGATTTGATCAAAATCCAGTCCTATTTATAGCCCCAAGCCCTTTGCGGTTTTTGCAACTGTTCAGAAAAAAACTGTCATGACAGTTGCAACTGCCCGTATTCAGCCTGTATCAAATCAGAACTGGATTTTGCAAAAAATAAGTTTACTGAGCCTTAAGCCCAAGCCCAAGCCCAAGCCCGGCCCGATCGGGCCGGGCGGGCGCGCGCGTGTTTCACACCGATGCCCAAGTTGGGTGTGTTCTCCCTCCGGACAAAATATTCGTATCCCTAAGGGCACACCCCTTTGGCTCAATTTTTAACTTATAACTTCATTTGCTTTTTGTTCCTTTCCGATATGGGACTAACTTTCAATGTCACATATCAAGCAAAAGTCTAATTCTTCATTTTTAACAAGCTAACTTAGGAGGCGAATATTTCATTCATTTGAAATCCGTTTTGGACATGTGAGTACATCATTTTATATGTCTTGATGAGTAGAATACGATGGAACCGATTTCCAACAGTACTTAGCTAATATATAAGATTCTAATAACACAAATAAGGTCTACAAGACTTTATCTACCACAGTTCAGAACCTTAATAATTGGATAAGGAGAAACAGTTACTAGATTTCTGGTCATTTTTCAAGTGCTATCTAATCCTGTGTGTAGTGATTTTGATCATCTGAATTCCAGTTTGCTGTGGGATATAACTGAAGGGGCATTGAGGATACAAAAATTGAAGAATATCAAATCATCTGTACAAGGTACCAATGCATTGGCTTTGTTGGATTGAGAGAAATGTTTAAAGATTGTGGCTGGAGCATTTAAAGATGTTGCGAAGAGTTCTGTTGTGGGTCTCAAATCTCCTGAGATAGTCACTTAAACCATCGTCTGCTCTTCATCCATAACTCAGATTTATCATGATATTGCTGCTAAATTACAACTATATCTAACTTCTTTTTCCTAATTACTACTATATATCAAATTGTTATCTATGTTTGTTTTCAGTACTGCCCATTTCAGGGGTACCACTTGACTTGAGTACATAATGTCCATGGTGTCTGTTCGTCCGCTCTTTATCGCCAAGTCACAGCTATGCATCATGCCTCTGGTTCTGGATACAAACCCAGCTACAGAATTTAAATGATATAGCTCAGAGAGGCAAAGATATTGTCTGGTTCTTCTTTCCCAAACAGAACAGCCTGATAAATTTTTTGGGGGGTGGTTTTTGAAGTTTTTTGCCTTTATAGGCCACTTTTTGAAAATATTTGTGTTTAAGGGCCAGTTTCCCAACTATTAGCGTTTGTGGGCTACTCTGTGCCACGTCAGTAGCGGTCGTTATTCCCAATAGCGGCCTCTTCAATTTCGAGGTCGCTAATGGGAATAGTGGCCGATGTTTTAAATTTTTTTGAATTTTTTGTTTGCTGTCGCTATTCCCACTAGCGATGTTAGTATATATGAGGTCGCTGATGAGATTAGCGACCCCAAATGAATGTATTAAGACACCTATCGATATCTAGACAGTTTTTGCTATTTTGGGGGAAAAAAA
The DNA here is from genome assembly GCA_017893485.1 of Hemerocallis citrina. Lineage (NCBI taxonomy): Eukaryota > Viridiplantae > Streptophyta > Magnoliopsida > Asparagales > Asphodelaceae > Hemerocallis > Hemerocallis citrina. The sequence continues at coordinate 283,848,412 of CM030360.1, read as the reverse complement.
AAAACTGAGGTCGCTATTGGGAAATGGCAGTACCTATCATATTATTTAAAATTATCAGACATAGATTAAAACGTCAATATCTTCATTTAAGTTAGTTTACTTCACTGCAACTGGTACATATGGTGGCCTATAAATGCCAAAATGAATGATTTTTTTAAACTGAAGTAGTACAAAAAAACTCAAAACTTAATCCAGTTAAACATACCCACTATTGTACAGGGGACCAATGTTATGTTAACCATGTACAGAATGATTATTTTCAAATGGAAAGATCCAAATTAGCTACATCAACACTCGAGTTTTTCACTGAGCTTTCGCTTGCTGTAGGTACCAAACACAGCGACAATGGGCAGTCTTCAGCTTCATCCTGTACTGCCTCCATAATTCCTTGGGCGATCATTTTTCTAGCTGTAGTTAGCTCTTGTTGGCCATCAGATTTATTTGCCTGTGATAAAATATCAGTAAATGGCCCCTCACAGTTATGAATTTGTTGAATTTGCAATAATTAAGATCATAAGTCAAAGGGATGATTAGTATATGCGCAATATATATTATCGAGCAGATGTATACAAATATATAAATATATAATGTCAAGTTTGGGATTCCTGCACCTGAGAGACGTGAGAATCTCCTGCAGTCTCGCGATTTTTGTTCTGCACGGTAATAATATTCTCCGACGCTGTTGTTTGCCTCTTATTTTTGTTGACCACATGGACATTATTATAACTTTGGGGATCTTCTCCATTGATTATTGTTACTCCTTGTCTGGATTCCAGTAAGTTATTTGATCGTCGAGCCCTACAAAATATACATGGATTTAAGTGTGCATTCTGAAAGAGATAGATAAATAGATTATGCGCAGCGTAGCATATATGTCATGCGTGGGTTAGGAAACTAGCTAGCTAACCTTTTCTGAGATGAACATGCAGGTTCAACTTGCCCGGGAGATGGATCGTTACTCCCACCATTATCTTCACGTACTTGTCTTCTTGCTTTAGTAACTAGCATATCAAGAAGGTGTGTATACATACATAATACAGGCATGACTCATGAATCACATTGAGGAAAGATATAGTAAATGATATATACTGATAATTAAGATATAATGCCCATGAATGATAATGAGTATTAATGAGCAGATACTTTGACGATCAATTGTTTGGTTAATTGAGTTACAATTTAAAATAAATGCATACAGCATATATAGCTGATGTTAACAAGATCAAGGAATTGTTAAAAGCAACTTCAAGTATGTTATCAGTTCTCACAAAAATTTATTTTTTCCCAAAAAAGTGAAAATAAATAAATAAATAAAAATGAAGAGCTCTATTTTTTTCATGGAACCTTGCAAATCTTGCGGAGAAATTTTCTTTGGTGGAAAATTTGAAATTTTAGATCGTGTAGTTTATATACAAACTACTACTATCCAAGATAAATTAAGAGAGAATCGTCTCAAGTGGCTTGATCATGTCACACGTAGATCTAGTAGTGCTTCCATTAGAAAAAATGATTTGATAAGTATTGAGAGTAGAATTAGAGGGGTAGGGAAAGAACTAAACTGTAAGAAAAGATATGATAGCTTATGTCCTTACGAAAGATATTGTGATAAACAGAGCAGAATGGAAAATATGATTCATGTAGCTGACCCAACTGGTTGAGTATATATACAAAGCAAAATGCTAGACATATATGAGTTTTTATCCCAAATGTAAATTGTAAATGTATTGGGGTCCACTTTCTACTAAAAGACAAGATTAAAACCTTGTCTTTTTGTAGATAGTGGATCCAATGCATTTATAATGTACATTTGGGATAAAAACTCATGTATGTATAGTCATTCTCATATACAAACTACTACTGATTAAATCATTGATGTATGTGCACAATAAATATAAAGGAATGTAACTAGGATAAAAAATATCGTACCTTTTGGTTTGGGAGTACTCTTTTCACTGGGATCCTTCAGCGAAATTCTATGCAACTGAAGGAAACAAGTTCATTAGTATATCGCGTTTTAGTGCCAGAAAAGGAGAACAACATTAAATATAAATAAAATAGAAAATATAATCAAATCAACTATGGACGAATATGTTAACCTGAAGGTGGCTCTTAACTTGAGAGAGGGAAAGGCCATAAGAATCCACCAGCCCATGAATTAGCTTGGGAGTAACCTCTATAAAATAAACAAAACAAATGTACAAAAAAATCTTCAATTTTCCTTGAAAAAAGTCAGATATATTTCTCTTTGAGATTCAAAATACATACTTTCAGGCCCCCCAAGTTTGTCGATGGCTGCGAGAAAGGCGGTCTTGAGTTCAGATGTCCATGTAATGCGTGCAGAACCCGATTTTTTGTACTGTCTTCCACCTTCCATATCTCGCTTGTTTCTTCTTCTTCTTACTTAGTTCTTTCACAACTCTTTCAATATATCAACAGATACATAACCAAGAGAAAGAGATGAATATAAATTCAAATTCTGAGCAGGGTCAATCTATCTGTACATTTAAAGTATTCACATTTGTCCCAACACAACAAAGAATCCTTGTCTATGTGAAACTGCCTGTTAATTAAAATTACAAAACTACAGAACCAACTTTTGTGTACTAGCAAAAAAAAAAACTAATCTTTGTGACGAAAGAGAAAGAGGAAGAATAATGTTTATCTGAGAGAGAAGTTGATGATGATAACAACAATATAATGCCGGTGTACAATTTTAAACTTTAAAAGCTAGCACACCCCTTATCTTATAACCTTTTATTTAATACATGGATATTTAAAATCAAATTTGGCAGCAAATTTAATATCAAAATTTAACAATATTTTTTTGCTTTCAAATTTAATTTGAATTTTAGGTATTTTAGCATTTATATTGATCTTTCCTATTATGTCAGTAGAGGTACCTTCGGATTTTGGGTTTTTTCTACAAAGGCGCTCACAATTTGAAAATTTCAAATATGCTACCGATAAATCTCTATTTCTATAAACACCATCAATATACTCAAGAAAATACTTAGGTTATTTTTTTGAGTTTAATTCAAGCTGACATACATACTTAATCATCTAAATTGAGTTAAACACCACGAACAATATCATATGGACATTATTTATAATCTTGTGTTTAACTTAATTTTTTAGAACGAGTTTCATAATGTTATTGGAGTTTATTAAAATATAAATTTGTAGTTGGGTTATTTGGAAATGAAGAAATTATGACGTGTGACCCTATGGAAAGACTTGCTGATATTTCATGCTTAGCTATATATAATGGTAGTCCTCTAGTAGATGAACCAAAAGAAGATTAAAAAAAGGGTAAAGTTCACTAAATTCACTGGGTTTTGAGGGTTTGGTAGTAATAAGGCCCCCCTGCAATTTTTTAATAAACACTATACCCCCTGAAGTTTGAGATGTTTGCAATCTGCTCCCCTTATTATAGTCTAAGATTATCGATACCCGAATTGACCTTGAATTTGTTTTAAAATTAGAACTGAAAAAAAGAAAGAAAAAAAATCTCACTTTGTATGATAATTATAATATTTCTAAAATTTCTCTCATATTACTGCACTTTTTTTTCCCATTTCTATTCCCACATCCCGCCAGTTCTTGTATAATCCAAGATTATGTAATTAGGTTATAATCTAAGAGGGCGTTTGGTACGCGGATTGGAGAATTCCCAGGAATTTGTGGATTCTCAGGAATATGAGGGTGGGAATGAAGATTCCCGGGAATGTTGCAATACCGTATTTGGTATATGACATTACATGCCTGGGAATACTTTGTTATCGTGTTTGGTATAGAACAATTTATTCTCATCAATCCATCTCTATAGTAGACATTACCGAAAATACCATTTTGGCTTTATTTAAAAATAAATAAATATAAAAGTTATCTAATTTAGTAATTGATGTATATACATGCATGTGCAAAAGCAATACTGATATATATCTTATAAAACTTTAGTAAATTAACAAATAGATTACTAAAAAAAATTACACTACGATTCAAATATATTTCTACCAGTTATATGAAGAACATAACAAAAAAGAAAAATAAAATTGGTGCCATGTTTCTCTCTTAAGGAGAATCAAATTTCTCGCTGATCATTGATTAATATTGATTCCCTTAATGATCATTGATTAATATTTTTTCTTGAAAGTCAAGTTAAATGCATCAAAATTTAATGATCGCTGATTATAGTTCTCGCTGATCATGGATGTATATTCATTTAATGATCATTGATTAATATTTTTTCTTGAAAGTCAAGTAGAATGCATCAAAATTTTCATAATGTAAAACTTCAAATCTTAAATTCATGGCATTTGATATTTTTGGAGTTAATTATTTTTTTTAAAACGAAGAGATGAACGCGGTAATGGGTGAATTTTGTTGGAGGGAACAAGAGCAGGTTATATGATAAGCCAGAAATCTGGAGGGTGTTTTGGGTATGCAATAATCTCGCTCATTTTTTATGTGGAAGAATCCACAAATCCCACCCTTTTCAAGGGAAATGTTTATCCTTCCAAACTAATTATTTTGATAACCCTAGGAATTTAAAATTATTTACAAAACTATACCTATGTCTTACCAAACCAGGTAATCAAGAGGGTAATCCTAGATTCTCTTATACATTACCGTGTACCAAATGCCCCCTAAGATTAAAATAAGTTCATGACCCATTTGGGCATGAAAAGGCCTTACACTGAGGAATTTTTGGAACAAGACCTTAAACTGGTGTTAATTGTAAACAAAACACACGTAAAGAGATAAATTGTTGACGACACAAACTATAGGGAAATTTTTTTATATGACACTTTTCGAAACTATTTGTAGAAAGAGAATAGTTGCAAAAGTATTTGTGTGCATGGACTCAACAACTAAACTCGCCGTTCTCAACAATAAGTTTAGTTATTTCATGTTCGTCGTTGGGACACGACGAGTTTAGTGCTAATTTTTTGAAAAATTTGCCGTTCCCAACGGTGAGTTAAGTTTAAAATTTTTCAGCGAAGACTCGCTCTTCCCAAAGACAAGGACAATTCTACTCGACTCGCTGTTGGGAAGAACGACTTTAGTTCAAAATTTTCAATGAAGACTTACCATTTCCCAACTGAGAAGACATTTATACTAGACTCGCTGTTGAGAACGGCGAGAATGTAAGAAATTTCACAGAGAGATAAACACTCTATTGACCTTGGTGAATTTTCGAAAAAAAAACTTCATAGATTTTTTTTGAACTAAACTTGTCGTTCCCAACAACGAGTCTAGTATAAATGTCCTCGCCGTTGTGAACGGCAAATCTACATTGAAAATTTTGAACTAAACGCACTGTTCCCAACAACAAGTTTAGCATAAATGTCATCGCCGTTGCGAACGGTAAGTCTTCATTAAAATTTTTGAACTGAACTCGCCGTTGGAAACAACAAGTTCCTAAAAAAATTAGCACTAAACTAGCAGTGTCTCAACGGCGAGCATGAAATAACTAAACACGCCGTTGGAAACGACGAGTTTAGTTGTTGAGTCCACGAGCGCAAATATTTTGGTGATATGGCTAAAAATGGGATTAAATCGAGACCGTTCAAATCGGGCACGAACCTTTAAGCTCTTAGGGGTAAAACGGTAATTTCACCTACAAACGGGTCTGAAATAGAAACTGAGTCTTTCTTCAAAGCCCAATAACCCATGAATGGATCTGTCTTACTGGGTACGGGTCCCAACCCGTTACAAACTAGTCCAGAAGGATAAAGAAGAATTCAGATTCATAATTATCCCTAAAAGGTGGTTTTAACCACTTCTATCCTTCCATACCGGGAAGTAGAGATTTGTTCTTATCTCGAAACGGATCCCCAAGGAGACTATAAAAAACCCCTCTCCTCCCACCAATGCAAGGTAATCAATCTTTTTCCAGTAAAAGCTCTTTCTTAATCATTCTGATTACTGACAAGAGCGTCGGAGGGTGCGTCGCCGGGATCCATTCCGGTATTTCGCACTTTTTGCATGTTCGCGGCAACAGCAAGAAACTGGTCAACAATTTGGTGAAGGTTGACAGGTCAACAGGTTTGCCTTGTTTGTTTTTCTCAAGAATCCACAAATTCTATCTATTACCCCCTCACCAGATTCAGCGGCAACAGATTGGCGCCGTCTGTGGGAAACGAAAAAGCAACCCGACCTAACTTCATCAGCGAGACTAGTTTCAGGCCATGCATCCAAAAGAGAAGGGGAAGGCAGCGGTCTCCAGCTGAAGAACCACTTCTCTTCCTCTTCCCCCTCCTCCAACTCAAGGTGCTCCTCCTCAACAGGCCCCTCCAGGGTCTTGGGAAGCTCCCCAAGGGGGCTCTAGTGGGAGTCGTCCAAAGCAACATCCTCCTCAGGACCATGTCGCGGTCCATAATCCTCTAGTTGGCTCTATGGCTTCTCAAAGTCCTCCCGAGAGGGATCTCCGTCAAGTGATTCCCGACTGCCAAAAGGAGGTCGACCTCCGAACTCGCCTGAATGGATGGCGAGCCATTGGGGGAGTCCATCATCCTAAGCACCCAGGGGTCTCAAGAGTCCGGACCCCCCGCTGACCGAGGACCAGAAGATCCCCTCCCCCGAGGAGGCGAAGAGAGTCCCCTCAGTGTCATCGGCAGAGAACTCATTCTCCAGTAAGCCGAGCCACACATAGGGACCGCCAAGCTGGAGAGGCACCAGTCACAAAGGCAGAGCTCCAAGATTTTCAAGAGACCGTTCTGCGGGCCCTCAATGCCGCTCCCAACCATGAGCAACGGGCACCTAGTCCTGAACCTGCCCCAAGCCATAACCACCGCACTCCTAGTCCCCTCTCGCATGGGAAAGAGTCTAGGGGATCGACAGGATATGACCGAAGGAAAGACTCGGTCTACCGCCATCTCCACGATATGGAGAGGCGCCTTGGACGACTTGACAAAGAAGAGGAACAACGGGCGAGGAATTTCTGTCCGAGCAGGCCCCCGTTCTCCCGAGCCATCTTGGAAGCCCCGGTCCCGCAAAACTTTAAACCCCCTAACTTTGAGTCATACAATGGGGATTCGGACCCCACCGACCACATCGAGAGTTTTAAAACTCTCATGATGATCCATCAGGCTTCGGATGCGTTCCTTTGCAAGACCTTCCCCGCTACGCTAAAGGGGCCTGCGAGAGAATGGTACTCTCGACTCGCCCCGGCCTCCATCTTCTCGTTCGACCAGTTCGATGGTCTTTTCCTCACTCATTTCGTGAGCAGTCGCCGCACCGAGAAGACGAGCGGCTCCCTACTGTTCCTCGGTCAAAAGAAGGGCGAACGATTGAGTGACTATGTCAAGCGCTTCACTGCTGAAGCCAAGTCCATCGCTTCCTTGGAACCCTCGGTCGCCACTGTCGCCTTCCGGTCCAACGTCCTCAATGCTGACCTCAGAGCGTCCCTTGCCAAGAAGCCTCCTTGAAACTTTTCAGAACTCCTGCTTAGGAGTGAGAAGTACATTCGAGTGGAAGAGGCTCTCAACCCCCCGCTCTTGAGGAATCATCTTTCGGGAATAAATGGAAGAATACGAGCGAAGAAGGGTCCCAGAAGCTCCAGATGGACGACAATGGCTGATGCCGCCTAGCTCCTCGTTTTGAGAAGTTCACCCCCCTCAATGCTAGTATATCAACGGTCCTTATGGAGGTGGACAAAGAAGGGCTACTCCGTGCTCCTCCTAGATTGATTACCCCTGGTAAGAAAAGAAACAAGAATAAGTGGTGCCGCTTTCATAGGGACCATGGCCACGACACGGATGATTGTCGGGCTCTCAAAGAGGAGATTGAAGAGCTCATACTGCGGAGACACCTGGACAAGTTCGTCCAAAAAGACGGGGCTGACCTTCCACCCCGAGGAACCTATAAGCGAAGAGAGAGGTTTGCTGAGTTCCAAGATTCAGAACCTGGGGCCGTCTTCCACCTCACCCAAGGAGGTTCTATGGGGGGAGAACCCAACTCCTCCCAAGAGGCATTCACCCTATCGTAAAAGTAGGATCTCGGTTTTCAATAAGGCCGATGCTTATAACACGGCCAGGAAGCATGTAATAATGGCTCGCCTTGTTGAAGCGGCCACTTAGTTTATCTCAATAAAATTTAGCATTTTTTTATTGAAAATTATTGCTCTTGCTTCATCTCTATCTCTCTGAGTCACTTCCACGACTCGCTAAATGGTAGGTTCGGAGTCCAGCTCGTCTTACGGGGCCGCTCCCACAACTTACTAAGCTCAAAAGACGAGTTTGGAGTTCAACACTTGATTCGACGTTGCCTTAACTGCTTGTAAACAAGCATGTGCGGGGCAGCTCACCATTCAAAATTGCTTCTACAACTTGTCAGCCCTCTTAACAACAAGTTCGGAGCCCAACACTTGGTTTGATACCGCTTCAACTACTCGCTTACAAGCAAGTACGAAGTGGTTCACCATTCGGAATTGCTCCTGCAACTAGTTGAAACATCCTAACGACGAGTTTGGAGTCTAGCCCTTGGTTTGACGTTGCCTTAGCCGCTCGCAAACAAGCAAGTGCGGGGCAGCTCACCATTCGGAATTGCTCCCACAACCATTGATAAATCTTTAAAAAAACTATTCCGGAGTTCACAATCATGGCTCAAAATCGCCCTCACAACTTGCAAGTATGTGGGTTCAGGGGTCGACACGACCATTCAAACTACTCCCGAAACTGGTTGATTCCAACAAGCAGATTCGAACACTGGCTCTTTTCCAGGGCTATCCCCAAGGGCTGACTCACCTTTGTAGCTGCTCGTACGGCTCGACAATCCTCATTAGTGAGCTCTGTGCTTAGTTCCTCTCCCAAGCCAAACCAGCAACTCCTTCACTCCATGTAAGGGTGTTGGAGCCCAACTTGTCCTAGAGGATCTGCCGCAACTAGTTCACCTTCAAGAATCTAATATGGCACCCAACTCACTCATCGAGTCACCTCTACTAGTGTGTTGGGCTCAAACAGCAAGTTTGGAAGCCAACTCCATCCGAAAGTTGCTTCTACAAGCCTACCGGGTCCAAACGGTAGGTCGGCACCAACCCCCTCTTCGGGCCGCTTCTACAAACTTGTCGGACTCAAACGACAAGTTCGACGCCCAACTATCACCTAGAGCCAGGTGAAGCTCTTCGCTCCGCTCGCTTCCTGAGCGGCCCTCTCCTCGGCAAGTTCAGAACTAAAACTCTCCCCCAAAGTTGCTTCTCAAACTTGTCCTCCAAGACGGCTCTCTCCTAGAGCCATGCTCTCTGCTCCGCTCGCCTCCAGAGCGGACCTCTTCTCAACGAGTTCGGAGCACAATCTCTCCTAGAGTTGCTCCTCAAACTTGTCCCCCAAGACGGCTCTCTCCTAGAGCCAAGCTCTCCGCTCCGCTCGCCTCCAGAGCGGACCTCTTCTCAATGAGTTCGGAGCACGACTTTCTCCTAGAGTTGCTCCTCAAACTTGTCTTCCAGACGGCTCTCTCCTAGAGCCAAGCTCTTCGCTCCACTCGTCTCCAGAGCGGATCACTTCTCAACTAGTTTGGAGCACAACTCTCTCCTAGAATTGCTCCTTTAACTTGCCCCCCAAGACGACTCTCTTCTAGAGCCAAGCTCTCCGCTCCGCTCGCCTCCAGAGCGGACCTCTTCTCAACGAGTTTGGAGCACAACTCTCTCCTAGAGTTGCTCCTCAAACTTGTCCCTCAAGACGACTCTCTCCTAGAGCCAAGCTCTCCGCTCCGCTCGCCTCAGAGCGGACCTCTTCTCAACGAGTTCGGAGCATGACTCTCTCTTAGAGTTGCTCCTCAAACTTGTCTCCCATACGGCTCTCTCCTAGAGCCAAGCTCTTCGCTCCGCTCGTCTCCAGAGCGGGCCTCTTCTCAACGAGTTCGGAGCACAACTCTCTCCTAGAGTTGTTCCTCAAATTTGTCTCCCAGACGGCTCTCTCCTAGAGCAAAGAGCTCCGCTTGCCTCCAGAGAGGACCTCTTCTCAGCAAGTTCAGAGCTAAAACTCTCTCCTAGAGTTGCTCCTTAAACTCATCTCCAAGAATGAATCTTCCCAAGAGCCATACAAAGCACCTCTCAACTTCATGAAGACAAGTATGTTGCGGGACCATTTTGACCATGAAGAATTACGATTCTTCGACTTATCACTAAAGAGAAGTTGTAGATCTTTAAGTTAGCTTCGAAACGAGGGTCACACGCCCCGGTCCGACCTCCATAGCCTTGGGAAAGTGAGTTACAACACAATCGTTCACCAAGCTCGCCACTTCGTTCGCCAAGCTCGCCGCAGATGTCGAACAGACGTGTTCCGAGCTGAAAACACCCTAAATTACGTTGACCAGTCAACGTCTTCCAAGTTTGACATTTCGTTCGCCAAGCTCGCCACTTCATTCGCCAAGCTTGCTGCAGTTGTCGAACATGCGTGTTTCCAAGCTGAAAACACCCAAAATTGCGTTGACCAGTCAACATCTTCCAAGTTCGACATTTCGTTCGCCAAGCTCGCCACTTCGCTCACCAAGCTCACCGCAGATGTTGAACAGACATGTTTCCGAGCTGAAAACACCCAAAATTACGTTGACCAGTAAACGTCTTCCAAGTTTGCCATTTCGTTCGCCAAGCTCGCCACTTTGTTCGCCAAGCTCGCCGCAGTTGTCGAACAGACGTGTTTCCGAGCTGAAAACACCCAAAATAGCGTTGACCAGTCAACGTCTTCTAAGTTCGACATTTCATTCGCCAAGCTCGCCACTTCGCTCGCCAAGCTCATCGCAGATGTCGAACAGACATGTATCCGAGCTGAAAACACCCAAAATTGCGTTGACCAATCAACGTATTCCAAGTTCGACATTTCATTCGCTAAGCTCGCCGCAGATGTTGAACAGACGTGTTTCCGAGCTGAAAACACCCAAAATTGCGTTGACCAGTCAATGTCTTCCAAGTTCGATATTTCGTTCGCCAAGCTCGCCGCAGTTATCGAACAGACGTGTTTCTGAGCTGAAAACACCCAAAATTGCGTTGACCAGTCAACGTCTTCCAAGTTCGACATTTTGTCCGCCACAATAAGCCGAACGTAGCTGTTTCCGAACAAAAAATGAGAAAAAATTCTCCTCAAAAGCCGTGCTCAGATCTAGATCTACGTCTCAGATTCGCCAAACAAACAAACAAAAAAGAGTGAACTAACGGGCTAACGGGTTGGACCCGTTAAGGATCCATAACTCGTACCCCCTCTCTCTTCCGTTCTCTTCTTCTCCTCCATTTTCCCGCCAAAAATGAAGAAACAACAACCCAAGGCGTCGTCTTCTTCAAAGCCCCACCGACGAGCTCCAACTCGACTCCACAGTCGAGCTCCCCATATCCGCTGCGCCCCTCGCCGAGCTCACGACAGTCGAGCCCCCGCATCTCTAAGCTCAACTGTCGAGCACCAGTACAGAGCTTCGAGCTCTCTTTCGCAGAGCTCCATCCCCGACCTCACTCCTTCGAGCTCCAACTCCATCAACAAGCTCCGAGTTTCCCACTCCCTTGTCGGAGCTTCGTCGTGCTTCAAATCCACTTCGCCAACTCACCAAACCGCTCGCCAACCTCCGACGTCGAGCTTGGTCGTTCGCTAACGATCTCCTTGCCAAAACTCCTCGTAGAAGCTCCATCGTAGCATGGTCGAGCTCCGAACCCATCGTCGCTCCGAAGCAGCGCCTCCACTGCCGACCTCTCTCGCCAGCCTCGCTCACCGCTATCGACGCGCGCTCGCCGTCTTTGCCATACGGACGTGTTTCCGACCTGATTATAAGGAAAAATGCATCGCTCACGATGCTCTGCCTGGCCTCACCATCGTCGCCAGCCTCTCTTGCCGTGCTCGATGTGTGCTCGCCGCCTTTGCTGCACAGACGTGTTTCCGATCGTTTTAGGGGAAAAAATGATCGCCAACCTCCAATGACGCCGAGCTCCCCTCCACGCCAACCTCCCTTGGCGAGCTCCGTCGAAGCTTCTCTCCTTCCTCATTGAGCTCCCTCGAGAGAGCTTTGTCGAGCTCTACTCCACCGTAGTCGAGCTCCCCATCCTTCGATCTGCAGTACTGAGCTCCATATCCGTCGCCTTCGCCTCCGCCTACGGTGGGAGCTCGTCGATGTGGAGGCGGATGTCGAAAAGAGAAGGGAGAAGACAGTAGAAGACGAAGACAGAAGAAGGTGGAGGAGAAGAAATAGAGCCGGCGAAGAAGAAGAGGGAAAAAAAAGGATATTGCCACGTGGCGGTCAACATTGACCATCCACGTGGCGACTTCTAGTTGGCTGGCGAGCGTTTCGTTTGGGAGGTGGCGAACAAACGTGTTTCCGAACTAGTTATAGGGAAAAATCTGCCGCTTTGATATGCGCGCTCATCTGATCATGATCAACGTACAGGATTGTGCCACGTGTCCAGGTATTTATTTATTTAATTGAAATAATTATTTAAAAAATCCGAAAAATTAATTAAAAATCGAAAAAATTAATTAAAAAAATCTAAAAATAATTATTAATTCGAAAATAATTTTTAAATCCTGAAAATAATAATTATTAAATTAGAATAATTAATTAAATTTTTCGATAATTAATTATTTAATTCGGAAATTGAATAAAAAATTCAAAAAATGACTAAAAATTGGGGGAAAAAAATCAGAAAAATTTGGAAAAATCACAAAAAATTCAGAAAAATCTGAGAATAATTTTGGTTATTTTTCAAACTTATATTGACACCGTTACATCCCAAGCTAGATCCACCTCCCCCGAAACTCCGATAAAATTCCGTACGCCATTAGAACAACAAACTACTCCTCAAAGGCTGTTAAACTCAGTCTTCAGGAGCGGGGCGCTCGTGATATGGCTAAAAATGGGATTAAATCGGGACCGTTCAAATCGAGCACGAACCTTAAAGCTCTTAGGGGTAAAACGGTAATTTCACATACAAACGGGTCTGAAATAGAAACTGGGTCTTTCTTCAAAGCCCAATAACCCATGAAAGGATATGTCTTACTGGGTACGGGTCCCAACCCGTTACAAACCAGTCCAGAAGGATAAAGAAGAATTCAAATTCATAATTATCCCTAAGAGCATCCACAGTCGTTGAACGGATAAAATGGCAAAATGCATTTTATAGCGATCCATTTATTCTTTTTGCTGCAGTCGTCGAAATGGTATAAAATGCATAAGTTAGTTAAAAAATAATCAGACGAAACATGATGGTTCGTTTCATACTAAAAAATTAATTTATACATACGGGACGAAACATGAAGTTTCGTCCCAAAAAAAAAAAATATTAAAAAATAAACGAGACGAAGCATGATGTTTATTCTGACATTTAAAAAAAAAAAATCGGAAATTTGGGTGGGACGACACATGATGTGTCGTCCGGGTTTTAGGGGAGTGCATTCAGCTTTTTATAAAAAAAAAAAAAAACAAAAGAAACAAGCCAGACGACGCATGATGGCTCGTCTGGTTCAACAAAGTATGTGGTTTTCTAATTTATGTGGTTTATGTGGTTTTCTAAACTTGCTGATGCAAACAAGCCAGACTTGCTTTATGTGGTTTTCTAAACAAAAGAAACAAGCCAGACGACGCATGGTGGCTCGTCTGGTCCAAACTTGCTTTATGTGGTTTTCTAATTTATTTTAATCCGGACGAAACATCATGTTTCGTCCGACCAATTCAGAAAATAATAAAATAATCCAGACGAAACATCATGTTTCGTCCGCTATAATATGCATTTTGCTATTTCGTTTGCTATATCTCCGTATCTACTGTAGCGCTTTTGCCAAAAAATGGCAAAATAGCAAACGACTGCAAGCGCTACAGTAGAAAAAAAATGGAAAAAATGGCAATAAAGCAAACGACTGTGGATGCTCTAAAAGGTGATTTTAACCACTTTTATCCTTCCACACCGGGAAGTAGAGATTTGTTCTTATCTTGAAACGGATCCCTAAGGCGACTATAAAAACCCCTCTCCTCCCACCATTGCAAGGTAATCAATCTTTTTCCAGTAAAAGCTCTTTCTTAATCATTCTGATTACTAACAAGAGCGTCGGAGGGTGCGTCATCGGGATCCATCCCGGTGCTTCGCACTTTTTGCAGGTTCGCGGCAGCAGCAAGAAACTGGTCAACAATTTAGTGAAGGTCGACAGGTCAACAGGTTTGCCTTGTTCGTTTTTCTCAAGAATTCACAAATTCTATCTATTGCCCTACACCAGATTCAGCAGCAACATTTGGCAACTGTCCTCTTTCTACAAACAGTTTCGAAAAGTAGCATGTTAAAAAAAAAAAAATCAACTACAGGAGGATGGAGTGTTTATAAAAATTCCTTGGGGTGCTTACTCTGAAACCCCAAAACGCAGGGGTGTTTAGCGAAATTCAACAAAAAAACAGAAGAAGAATAAGAAAAAAAGGACCCCAGTAATTTTAAATTAATTATTCCGAGAACCACTTTTCTTCAGTTATTGGCTTGAAATTCTTTCTAGGTTTTTGTTCCAGTTTTGAGGGGTTTAGGGAAGATTTGAGAAAGTAATGGCTAGTTATAATGAGAAGGAAGGGGCAGTTCCGAATCCGATTGAGGGGGAAAAGAAGCAGGTTGTGGAGAGGGAGAGGGAGTGGGAGGAGGAGGAGGAGGAATTGAAGCCATGGGAACAACACGCTGCAGTAATCAGCATCCCTCGCTACGATTACAGAGCCCCTTCTTCACTTGTTCACCGCTCCCACTCTGGTTTTCTCATCACATGCCCCATCAGTTAGTCCCCCTCTTTCTCTCGCTTTTTCTAATAATTAATTGGTTATTGGTTGATAGATAATTTGAATGGTTTTTTATTCTACATCTTTTTATCATGAGTAATCAGTCTATCATTTTTTTTTTACAAAAAAAATATTGTTTCATAAGATTTATTTTAGCATGTGTGAGGAACTATCGGGGCGTTTGGTACGCGGCATTGTATAAGGGAATTTAGGATTACTTTCTTGCTTACCTGGTTTGGTAAGATATAGGTATAGTTTTGGAAGGAATCTTAAATTTCCATGGGTATCAAAATCATTAGTTGGGAAGGATAAACATTCCCCTTGAAAAGGGTGGGATTTGTGGATTCCTCCACATAAAAAATAAGTGATATTATTGTATACCCAAAACACCCTCCAGATTTCTGGCTTATCATACCAACCGCTCTTGTTCCCTCCAATCAAATTCACCCACTACCACATACCAAATTCTTCATCTCTTCATTATAACCATTTCTTTCTCTTCCATCTCTCTGGAATCAAAATATCCCCTTCTCTCTGTCTCTTTCTCTCTCTCTCTCAGGCCGTAAGCGCTCTCTCGCTCTCGTGCCGAACCCGGAACGACGGAAGTAGACGACGGTAACGACTCTCTCTCTGTCGCTCTCGCGCCGAACCCAGAACGCCAGAAGTAAACGCCGGAAGTAAAAAAGGTAATTTTACCAATTCTCCCTTTAAAAGTTTCAAGTCAATGCCACAATGGATTAGTAACATCATCTACGTTTTCTCATTCAGTGAAAATACATCTATTTTTTTTCTAGGTTTCCAGCTGACTCTCTACATGGTATTAACACAGGAACAAGAACATCATAGAATTTATTTCAATCAATAGAAAAAAGTGAACTATACAATACAATACTCTACCAACAAAAATATGAAGAGTGACCCCAGACAATAAACTACAAGATATGGTTTCAAATATCTACCAATATATGGTGAGAACTTTATATGCCGAAGCTTTCGATAAATGTCTGATATCAAAAATAAATGACAAGCCAATACCCAATACTGATACAGAGTTCTCTAGACATCCTAAGGGGACGTTGGGTATACGGATTGGAGAATTCCCAGGAATTGGTACATTCCCAGGAATATGAGGGTGGGAATGAAGATTCCCGGGAATGTTGCAATACCGTGTTTGGTATATGACATTACATGTCTGGAATACTTTATTACTGTGTTTGGTATAGAACAATTCATTCCCATCAATCCATCTCTATAGTAGACATTACCGAAAATATCCTTTTGGCTTTATTTAAAAATAAATAAATATAAAATTTATCTAATTTAGTAATTGATGTATATGAATGCATGTGCAAAAGCAATACTGATATATATCTGATAAAACTTTAGTAAATTAACAAATAGATTATTAAAAAAATTACACTATGATTCAAATATATTTCAACCAGTTAGATGAAGAACATAACAAAAAGGAAAAATAAAATATATTTATTAACACGAGACATAGGTACTTAAATATATACAAATGAAACAAGTTCATAGAAGCAAATTTCAACTCCACATACTTCAACAAGTTTTAAATAAAAAATAACATAAAAGAATTGAACTCAGAATATGCTAGGCAGTTGGACATTTGCACCCCCATGCCAAATAAATAAATAATATAGATTCATAAAGGAACCCAACACCTGAAGATCTAAAAACAATTAAACATTATGATAAATTAAACACAAAATACTTCTAGTTAATTGTTCACTTTATTTGAAGCAACTAAAAGAACTGATCAAACAATAGCTACTAAAATATCACTTTCAACTAGATGTCACCATTCAAAATCGCTTGCACGTAGAAAACTCTATTCTCCTGCAGAAAGTTAAAAAATGCATTGGTCTTTGTACTATCATTACCAATGACAATTGAAGCTTTCATACGATCTAAAATAGCCAACTCATCCATCTTCATCACTTCCGTAGACACCAAACTCTTCCGCTGATTATCTTCGGAAATTGACTTGTAGCAACTTGCTATCTGCTTTAGATTTTTGTTCATCTCCTCAAAGAAGTTTCCAAATTTTTGCATTGTGACACTAAAACTATCTTGGGTCATACCTTCTTCTCCACTCGACCTCCTCCTTTTCTTTGTAGAGGACCCGGCCTCCGCATCTGGAACTGGTTGAGCTTCGACATTTGGAACAATATGGGGAACATATGTTGGATCTGTTAAGTCTTCAGCCAATCCGTCAAGCTCAATTACATCTGGAGTATTTTCTTTGTCAATTTTTTCTATTGCATCTGCAGGAGATTCTGCTCCCTCACCATTTGCACAATCTTTCCCAAACACAATTGACAATTCATCTAGATACGAAAATCTTTTCCCCCTCATCCCAGTTGCATTCGGATGGGTCTGTACATACACATAAGATAATGACATCCCAATATGATAAGGACATTCGAATAATTTCAGGTATATTTTGGAGTTACAACATTGCTTGATGCTTCTTCAAGTGACAATTTAAAAATGAATGAAGAACAAAAGGAGGTCAACATTTTATATTTGGATATTGAAACTTTGATTGTACACTGATTCTCCTAATAGTGTTTTTAATTGCTTGAGCTCACCAATTATATCCCGGTGAACCTTGATATTTTAAAGTTGTTTCAATGAATTCATTATAATTAATAAACTCCTAAACTTTACTATCTTCTCTTGGTACAGCTTTTTGTGAATGGAAATTATAATTTAATATACTAAGCTAATGATTAATTACTGAAATTGATGGAATATATAATATTGAATATGAAGATAAAATGAATTCAACTATGCATAACTGAAAGCCTTATACTAGAAATGAACAGATCCATCTATGTGAATAGCTTTCAGAAAAGAAACATCAACAGGCAAAGCATATAATGACAGGTATGAGCAAAGTAAGCTTAGGATGTTTTTACCTGAACCCAACTTTCAAATACAGCTATTTCGCAAATAATGCACATGTCTGTATCACTCCAACCAAATCCTGAGGCTTTGTTGCTTAACATCTCTGCAATGGCATTGTATTGTTTCCTGAAAGTCTTCACTCTTGACTGGATGTGTGGAGATGCCTTAATTTTAGTGCCAGGTATTTTTTCATGCATCTACTTTTCCAATTGCCCCAGATAGCCTGGCTTGAAGGCTCCATTGTCTGCTCTCCATCTTCCACTATTCACCAACTCCTGTAAGCTTTCAACCAGTCTCCCATCTTCCACAGGAGTCCACACGTGCTTCACTTTGCCATTCTTAATACGATTTTGTGAGTCCATGCCTGTGTTTGACCATAATAAATGCAGAAGAGAAACATGATATAATAACAACAATAGCTTAAAACTGCAATAGAATCTCAACATAATATGAACTGTCATTTCAAACTTTCCCAAAAAATCAAGAGAATTTAAAAAAGAACCTCATGAAACACAATCAAACATAACAATAAACTGCAATAGTATTTAAAATGAATAATCAAATAAAGGTTCATCAAAGAGAGTCCGTTCATCATAATAAACTACTGCATACGATTCTGCCACATCTTTTATGCACGGATATCTCTACGCTGATTTCATTCATTTGATGCCTCGATATGAGTTATTGAGTCACCTTCCAAGTTTATGTCATCATTTTCGTCTTCCGCGTCTTCCTCAAATACCATTTCTTGCAAACAAAAATTGTGAAGAAGTGCACATGCAGAAATAATTCGACATTGAATTTTCACTAGATAATGTGAGTCTCCTCTTAAAATAGCCCATCTACCTTTTAAAAGACCGAAACACCTTTCAGTGACATTCCTAGCACTTGAATGTTTATTGTTCAAAAATTCTCATGCTGTTTGTGGTTGGTGATCTTGTCTCTCATCATTCAAATGATACCTTTCTCCACGATACGGTGTAAGAAATCCTTCTCCATTCATGTATCCAGCATCACACAAATAATAATATCCTATTTATCTTCAAAACATGTCAATATATTGCACATAAATGACTATTAAATAATCCAAACAATACAAATGAATACATGAATGGATTCTCCGGAACTAATACAGGTTTCTTCAACAAAATATCATGTAGATGTAATACTGAATTTAATACTAATCCAAATTGCCTACTTATTGTTTCCTTTGACCTAACAAATTGTCTCTTCATGGAACGATTCTTTTCACTGTGTCCACAAGGAACCTTGCTACCATTTCTTCTATGCACGTATTTTTAGTTGATTGCAAATTTCCACTGGTTTGAAGTAGAAGACACAACTTATGAAAGACTATCCTATCCATGCGGATGTTCTCCCTACTCAGTTCGTCACTTTGATAAATCAACATTCTCACATTCATGCTACGCTCAACATGTCTATCGTACATGCACCAACCGACCCTTCGACCTCTAAGTCTTGGTTGTCTTATATAGGACATCATAGTTAAAAAAACCCATATTTGGAGCAAATACACATAAATCACGATGACAGTAAACTCATGCATGTCAGGCATTGTAAGATTGGCCATCTGCTTATGGTAGGAAAATATATTAGAAGGAATCAAATTCAGAGCTGATAATTAGTGAATGTTTGATAACAAAAAAATTAATGAGGGTGTCTAAATTATAGCTACATCTACTCTTTGTAAAAGTATTCAACAAACAACAAAACTTAACAGCTAATTACATTTATACTGTCAGCAAAGACATTCTCATAATTCACTTTTACCATCATACAAGCATTATTTTAATGGGAATCGATGACAATTCACATGAGAAGCCTCAAGAAAAGACCATAATTGGGACAAAGGTACATAGATAAATATTAATTATTACGATCATCTACAAAGAAACTTTGCCGGTACTACAACCCGTCCATACCAAAAGGATAAATATCTCGAAGGCAAAAAGTACCAATACTTCTAAAATATCTTATTGCAGGCTGTAGGAAAAACAATCATAACCAAGTAATAACCAAACATAGGACCAACTTAATGGATAAAACAGTGAATGTCTCCCATCAATTTAAGTGCTTATATCCACTCCCAGTCAGAATTTGTATCTCTTTACTAGAAATGAACAGATCCATCTATGTGAATAGCTTTCAGAAAAGAAACATCAACAGGCAAAGCATATAATGACAGGTAAGAGCAAAGTAAGCTTACGGGGCATTTGGTACGCGGTAATGTCTAAGGGAATGTAGGATTACCCTCTTGATTACCTGGTTTGGTAAGACATAGGTATAGTTTTGGAAGGAATCTTAAATTCCCATGGGTATCAAAATCATTAGTTGGGAAGGATAAACATTCTTCTTGAAAAGGGTGGGATTTGTGGATTCCTCCACATAAAAAATAAGTGAGATTATTGCATACCCAAAACATCCTCTAGATTTCTGGCTTATCATACAACCCGCTCTTGTTCCCTCCAACCAAATTCACCCGCTATCGCGTACCAAATTATTCATCTCTTCACTATAACCATTTCTTTCTCTTCCATCTCTCTGGAATCAAAATATCCCCTTCTCTCTGTCTCTCTCTCTCTCAGCCTGTAAGCGCTCTCTCGCTCTCGTGCTGAACCCAGAACGGCGGAAGTAAACGACGGTAACAAGTCTTTCTCTGTCGCTCTCGCGCCGAACCCAGAACGCCGGAAGTAAATGCCGGAAGTAAAAAAGGTAATTTTACTAATTCTCCCTTTAAAAAGTTTCAAGTCAATGCCACAATGGATTAGTAACATCATCTACGTTTTATCATTCAGTGATAATACATCTACTATTTTTTTATAGGTTTCCAGCTGACTCTCTACATGGTATTAACATAGGAACAAGAACATTATAGAATTTATTTCTATCAATAGAAAAATGTGAACTATACAATACAATACTCTACCAACAAAAAAATGAAGAGTGACCCCAGACAATAAACTACAAGATATGGTTTCAAATATCTACCAATATATGGTGAGAACTTTATATGCCGAAGCTTCCGATAAATGTCGGATATCAGAAATAAATGACAAGCCAATACCCAATACTGATACAGAAATCACTCAACATCCTAAGCTTACTTTTCTCTTACCTGTCATTATATGCTTTGCCTGTTGATGTTTCTTTTCTGAAAGCTATTCACATAGATGGATCTGTTCATTTCTAGTATAAGGCTTTCAGTTTTTCACATAGATGGATCTATTCATTTCTAGTAAAGAAATGCAAATTCTGACCGGGAGTTGATATAAGCACTTAAATTGATGGGAGACATTCACTGTTTTATCCATTAAGTTGGTCCTATGTTTGGTTGTTACTTGGTTATGATTGTTTTTCCTACAGCCTGCAATAAGATATTTTAGAAGTATTGGTACTTTTTGCCTTTGAGATATTTATCCTTTTGGTATGGACGGGTTGTAGTACCTGCAAAGTTTCTTTGTAGATGATCGTAATAATTAATGTTTATCAATGTACCTTTGTCCCAATTAGGGTCTTTTCTTGAGGCTTCTCATGTGAATTGTCATCGATTCCCATTAAAATAATGCTTGTATGATGGTAAAAGTGAATTATGAGAATGTCTTTGCTGACAGTATAAATGTAATTAGCTATTAAGTTTAGTTGTTTGTTGAATACTTTTACAAAGAGTAGATGTAGCTATAATTTAGACACCCTCATTAATTTTTTTTGTTATCAAACATTCACTAATTATCAGCTCTGAATTTGATTCCTTCTAATATATTTTCCTACCATAAGCAGATGGCCAATCTTACAATGCCTGACATGCATGAGTTTACTGTCATCGTGATTTATGTGTATTTGCTCCAAATATGGATTTTTTTAACTATGATGTCCTATATAAGACAACCAAGACTTAGAGGTCGAAGGGTCGGTTGGTGCATGTACGATAGACATGTTGAGCGTAGCATGAATGTGAGAATGTTGATTTATCAAAGTGACGAACTGAGTAGGGAGAACATCCGCATGGATAGGAGAGTCTTTCATAAGTTGTGTCTTCTACTTCAAACCAGTGGAAATTTGCAATCAACTAAAAATACGTGCATAGAAGAAATGGTAGCAAGGTTCCTTGTGGACACAGTGAAAAGAATCGTTCCATGAAGAGACAATTTGTTAGGTCAAAGGAAACAATAAGTAGGCAATTTGGGTTAGTATTAAATTCAGTATTACATATACATGATATTTTGTTCAAGAAACCTGTATTAGTTCCGGAGAATCCATTCATGTATTCATTTGAATTGTTTGGATTATTTAATTGTCATTTATGTGCAATATATTGACATGTTTTGAAGATAAATAGGATATTATTATTTGTGTGATGCTGGATACATGAATGGAGAAGGATTTCTTACCCCGTATTGTGGAGAAAGGTATCATTTGAATGATTGGAGATAAGATCACCAACCACAAACAACATGAGAATTTTATAACTATAAACATTCAAGTGCTAGGAATGTCACTGAAAGGTGTTTCGGTCTTTTAAAAGGTAGATGGGCTATTTTAAGAGGAGACTCGCATTATCCAGTGAAAATTCAATGTCGAATTATTTCTGCATGTGCACTTCTTCACAATTTTTGCTTGCAAGAAATGGTTTTTGAGGAAGACGCGGAAGACGAAAATGATGACATAAACTTGGAAGGTGACTCAATAACTCATATCGAGGCATCAAATGAATGGAATCAGCGTAGAGATATCCTTGCACAAAAGATGTGGCAGAATCGTATGCAGTAGTTTATTATGATGGACGAACTCTCTTTGATGAACCTTTATTTGATTATTCATTTTAAATACTATTGCAGTTTATTGTTATGTTTGATTGTATTTCATGAGGTTCTTTTTTAAATTCTCTTGATTTTTTAGGAAAGTTTGAAATGACAGTTCATATTATGTTGAGATTCTATTGCAGTTTTAAGCTATTGTTGTTATTATATCATGTTTCTCTTCTGCATTTATTATGGTCAAACACATGTACGGACTCACAAAATCGTAATGAGAATGGCAAAGTGAAGCACGTGTGGACTCCTGTGGAAGATGAGAGACTGGTTGAATGCTTACAGGAGTTGGTGAATAGTGGAAGATGGAGAGCAGACAATGGAGCCTTCAAGCCAGGCTATCTGGGGCAATTGGAAAAGTAGATGCATGAAAAAATACCTGGCACTAAAATTAAGGCATCTCCACACATCGAGTCAAGAGTGAAGACTTTCAGGAAACAATACAATGCCATTGCAGAGATGTTAAGCAACAAAGCCTCAGGATTTGGTTGGAGTGATACAGACAAGTGCATTATCTGCGAAATAGCTGTATTAAAAGTTGGGTTCAGGTAAAAACATCCTGAGCTTACTTTGCTCATACCTGTCATTATATGCTTTGCCAGTTGATGTGTCTTTTCTGAAAGCTATTCACATAGATGGATCTGTTCATTTCTAGTATAAGGCTTTCAGTTATGCATAGTTGAATTCATTTTATCTCCATATTCAATATTATATATTCCATCAATTTCAATGATTAATCATTAGCTTAGTATATTAAATTATAATTTCCATTCACAAAAAGCTGTACCAAGAGATGATAGTAAAATTTAGGAGTTTATTAATTATAATGAATTCATTGAAACAACTTTAAAATATCAAGGTTCACCGGGATATAATTGGTGAGCTCAAGCAATTAAATACAATATTAGGAGAATACGTGTACAATCTAAGTTTCAATATCCAAATATAAAATGCTGACCTCCTTTTGTTCTTCATTCATTTTTAAATTGTCACTTGAAGAAGCATCAAGCAATGTTGTAACTCCAAAATATACCTGAAATTATTCCAATGTCATTATCATATTGGGATGTCATTATCTTATGTGTATGTACAGACCCATCCGAATGCAACTGGGATGAGGGGGAAAAGATTTTTGTATCTAGATTAATTGTCAATTGTGTTTGGGAAAGATCGTGCAAATGGTGAGGGAGCAGAATCTTCTGCAGATGCAATAGAAAAAATTGACAAAGAAAATACTCCAGATGTAATTGAGCTTGACGGATTGGCTGAAGACTTAACAGATCCAACATATGTTCCCCATATTGTTCCAAATGTCGAAGCTCAACCAGTTCTAGATGCAGAGGCCGATAATTCCTCTACAAAGAAAAGGAGGAGGAGGTCGAGTGGAGAAGAAGGTATGACCCAAGATAGTTTTAGTGTCACAATGCAAAAATTTGGAAACTTCTTTGAGGAGACGAACAAAATCTAAAGGAGATAGCAAGTTGCTACAAGTCAATTTCCGAAGATAATCAGCGGAAGAGTTTGGTGTCTACGGAAGTGATGAAGATGGATGAGTTGGCTCTTTTAGTCGTATGAAAGCTTCAATTGTCATTGGTATTGATAGTACAAAGACCAATGCATTTTTTAACTTTCCGCAGGAGAATAGAGTTTTCTACGTGCAAGCGACTTTGAATGGTGACATCTAGTTGAAAGTGATATTTTTAGTAGCTGTTGTTTGATCAGTTCTTTTAGTTGCTTCAAATAAAATGAACATTTAACTAGAAGTATTTTGTGTTTAATTTATCATAATGTTTAGTTGTTTTTAGATCTTCACGTGTTGGGTTCATTTATGAATCTATATTATTTATTTATTTGGCATGGGGGTGCAAATGTCCAACTGCCTAGCATATTCTGAGTTCAATTCTTTTATGTTATTTTTTATTTAAAACTTGTTGAAGTATGTGGAGTTGAAATTTGCTTCTATGAACTTGTTTCATTTGTATATATTTAAGTACCTATGTCTCGTGTTAATAAATACATTTTATTTTTCCTTTTTGTTATGTTCTTCATCTGACTGGTTGAAATATATTTGAATCATAGTGTAATTTTTTTTAGTAATCTATTTGTTAATTTACTAAAGTTTTATAAGATATATATCAGTATTGCTTTTGCACATGCATGCATATACATCAATTACTAAATTAGATAACTTTTATATTTATTTATTTTTAAATAAAGCCAAAAGGGTATTTTCGGTAATGTCTACTATAGAGATGGATTGATGGGAATGAATTGTTCTATACCAAACACAGTAATAAAGTATTTCCAGGCTTGTAATGTCGTATACCAAATACAGTATTGCAACATTCTCGGAAATCTTCATTCCCACCCTCATATTCCTAGGAATTCTCCAATCCGCGTACCAAACGCCCCCTAATAGAATGAAACACCAGGATGCAAAATAAAGTCAAAAGTCTGTCGCGGTTGATCCCCCCCAAAAAACAAATATAAAAAATAAAAAATAAAAAATAAGCCACCTTTTGAAATTATATCCCACATATAGGGAGACACTTGCCATGCAGTTTGCAACTGCGGCTTATGCTCAGCTAGCAACAACATGCTTAAGCTGGGAATTGACATGTGACTCAAGGAATTTTTGCCGTAATAGGCCACAAATTGGCACTTGTGGGCTACTTTGTGCCACATCAGTAGTGGTCGCTATTCTTATTAGTGACCTCTTCATTTTGAAAGTCGCTAAAGGGATTAACGGCCTATGTTTTAAAATATTTGAAATTTTTTGTTTGCTGTCGCAATTCCCATTAGCAATCTTAGTATATATAAGGTCGGTAATGGGATTAATGACCTTATTAGCAATTTATAGAGAGATTTTGCTCTCTTTAAAAAAATAATAATTAAAACTGAGGTCGCTATTGGGAATAGTGACCTTTGTATATTTCGGTCGTTATTCGCAATAGCGACCTCAGTAGGAAACTCAATCACCTTGTTTTTTGTAAAATTTGCAAAATAATCACACAAGTAAGGTCTTTATTCGGAATAGCGACCTTAACAACTAAGACCTCTATTCCGAATAGCGACCTCAGTTTCAAAAATAAATTGATTATTATTTTTTCAGAGAGCAAAAGCTCTCTAGATTTTGCCAAGTGTTAGAATACAGTTCATTAAAGGTCGCTAATCTCATTAGCAACTTCATATATGCTTTTGTCGCTAATAGAAATAACGACAACAAATAAAAAATTCCAAATATTTTAAAACATAGGCCGCTATTCTCATTAGCGACTTCATATATACTTTGATCGCTAATAGGAATAGCGACAAGAAACATAAAATTTCAAATATTTTAAAACATAGGCCGCTATTCCCATTAGCGACTTTCAAAATAAATAGGTCGCTAATGAGAATAGCGGTCGCTGCTGACGTGGCACAAAGTAGCTCCAAACGCTAATAGTTTCGAAACTGGCCCATAATCGCAAATATTTTCAAAAAGTGGCCTATTACGGCCAAAATTTCTGACTCAGGTGGGGATATAGTTTGGAAAAGAGGCTTGGTTTGGTCATTGGGGAAGCAAATATAGTAGATTTCTCAGTAACGTAACATAGTTTCAGGAAACATATAACACAAATCATGGCTACAACAGTCAACACAGCGACTACTCTTGGAGAAGTTCAGAAATCTCCTCTTGATGTCAGTGATCTATTGTTGTGTATGGACAAGGGCCTGTTGGTGAAGAAAACTGTTTAAAAAGAGAAATATAAAGGGGGATTAAACAGCATCGTTCTCCAACTGGTTGCAAAAAAGGGTGATTAAATGGAAAAATACAAGGTTAAATAAAAATGCCACCTTAACATATTTTCTCCGTTCTGTTTTTTTTTTCCAGCCTTTGTAAGTGTCTTGCCTGGTCCCTGTATTTCTGTTCCGGGGAATTGTAAGCCGAACTAAAACCTTCTGTTCAAAAGGTTGACGTAAATAGCGTGTATCCTGAAAGCTACGCTATCCTGGAGTGTAGTGTGCACTATTTAAGTCATTGTTGAGTAACATTTAATTGGCACTCTATAGGCATGCTATGAAGTGTTTTTTGCGCTATTTTCAACTCTGGAACGTTCCGTATATTAAATTTTATGCAATAGGATTCTGATGTCTTATGTTCTTGAACTTTTGTTAGTTTTAAAATCCTAAGCCTCTACTGTTTAGGCTCTTAATCTTGATTGTTTCCAGTTCAATGCCAATTTTCTTCTACTTGTATTCCTCTTCAAACTTGAAAGCACCTATTATTCTCTATTCCTTTTTATTTCCAGAACGCGAGAAAAGTGCCACCAAGGAAGTAATTCCCATTCTTGAAGAGGTATCATGGTTTAGTAATTTTATGTTCATTCATCAAATCGATCAGCGTATGCTTATATTGCTGGAAATTTATTCAAAAATTATATTACTTTTTGATTGTGAAACATGTCAAAATGATGAGGAATAGGGAAATTAGTAATTCTCTCTACTGAACTTTATATTTTAAAATTTCTTTCTATCTTTATTAATTTTTCATTTTTTAAATAAGTAGACTACATGTATAGATCATTATATTAGATAGGTCTCTGATATAATATGTTAAAAGATGTTATACAATGCATTTTATGCAGCTCATATGCAAGGACATGTGCACATACATTTTTGTTCTCTCATATTTTTTCCTTTCCAGTACAATAATAATCTTTCCTCTCCTTAATACTTTGTCAGTTAGTCCTCTTACACTATTAGAGCATGTATAGTCGTTGGAAGTTAAAATTTGGGTATTTGGCAAATAGAAATAGGTAATTTGGGTTGTAGCTGCATTCGTATGAACTCAAAATATGGGTTTTAATTTTAAAAAAGTGACAGACGGTAACTGATCTTTCGTCCCGTATTTTAAAATTTTTTTTAAAAAGTATTGGACAAGAAATAATTTCTCGTCCGATTAACTTTATAAAAAAAAATTCAAAAGCCATCGGACAGGAAATCATATCCTTTAATTTATTTAAATGATCATGAGTTTTTGCTCAAGTTTGGTTTTTAAAGTATCGATGAGCTTGAGTGGGCTATAGTGATCCCTGGTTGAGCCTATTCTGACATTCCTTGGGCCTCAACTGCTAGCATATATGATGCGGTTTGTTTTTGGGGGTGGATGTGGCTGCACCAGGTGTGAATTCTCTCAATTTATAAAGTGGAAGCTTCGGTACTGGCTATACGTCTGACTCTTAGTTGAGGGAGCGGCTCGGGAGTAGGCAGGAGTGAGGTGGAGGTCGGATGCTCGGCTTGGATCTGGAGGCTCGGCTTGGTCTCGTGTACCTGCACTCGGCCTAGGAACACCGGGGTTGGTCCCGGTTGTAGGCCCTCCGACAGTCTAGTTAGTCACTGAAGAGTAACAGTAGCTAGGGTTTTTAGAGGGGAGATTTATTACCTGGTGAAGGGGGAGAGGGCCTAGTATTTATAGGCAGACTCAAACGGATCTGAACTCGTTTGGGGCCGGGTCTGGACCCATTTGCCCGTGGGCCTGACGTGGCAGAAGCCATGGGGCTTAGGGCTGATCTGGCAGACCTGATGATCAGGGGTGAGCGGTTTTTGAGGGGATTCTGTGGCCCAGGAGGGGCCACGTCATCTGACCCATATCAGGAGCCCCCCACTCCTAGAGGGCTGGATAATCCAGCTGTGTAGGAGTGCTTTTTTGCCTCTGTAGGAAGAGCAGAGTGGTGTGTATAGCGACGAACGGGATCTGTATCTTCCTGGAGAGGCCAGTGGGGTAGGATGAAGGGGATCCCCTCTTGGAGTTTTGAGGGGTGTCGTGTGCCGAAGGGCAGGAGCTCACCTTGCTGAGCGTTGAGGGTCGGAAGACGGGCCCCCTCACTTGTTTGTAAAAGCAAGGGGACGTAGAGATCTTAGGAGTTTGAAGCTTGCTCAGTCGAGCGTCGGTAGACGAACCCCCTCACTTGTTGGAAAAGTAAGGGGACGTGGAGATCTAGGAGTAGGAGCTCGCTTTGCCGAGCGTCGAGGGTCGGGAGACGAGCCCCTCGCTTGTTGGAAAAGCAAAGGGACGTCGAGACCTTAGGAGTTGAAGTTCGCTAAGCCGAGCATCGAGGGTTGGTAGACGAGCCCCCTCACTTGTTAAAAAAACAGGGGAACGTCGAGATCTTAGGAGTAGGAGCTCGCTTTGCTGAGCGTCGAGGGTCGGGAGACGAGCCCCCTCACTTGTTGGAAAAGCAAGGGGACGTCGAGATCTTAGGAGTAGGAGCTCGCTTTTGCTGAGCGTCGAGGGTCGGGAGACGAGCCCCTCGCCTGTTGGACAAGCAAGGGGACGTCAGATCTTAGGAGTAGGAGCTCGCTTTTGCCGAGCGTCGAGGGTTGGGAGACGAGCCCCCTCACTTGTTGGAAAAGCAAGGGGACGTTGAGATCTTAGGAGTAGGAGCTCGCTTTGCCGAGCGTCGAGGGTCGGGAGACGAGTCCCTCGCTTGTTGGAAAAGCAAAGGGACGTCGAGACCTTAGGAGTTGAAGTTTGCTCAGCCGAGCGTTGAGGGTCGGTAGACGAGCCCCCTCACTTGTTGGAAAAGCAAGGGGACGCCGAGATCTTAGGAGTAGGAGCTCGCTTTGCCGAGCGTCGAGGGTCGGAAGACGAGCCCCCTCACTTGTTGGAAAAGTAAAGGGACATTGAGATCTTAGGAGTAGGAGCTCGCTTTTGCCGAGCGTCGAGGGTCGGGAGACGAGCCCCTCGCTTGTTGGACAAGCAAGGGGTCGTTGAGATCTTAGGAGTAGGAGCTCGCTTTTGCCGAGCGTCGAGGGTCGGGAGATGAGCCCCTTGTTTGTTAGTGGAGAATTTGTGGCACGCGGTGACATCCGAGCGTTGAGTCTCAAGCTGTTAAGAGACTTTTTGTGGCTCGCGGTGACATCCGAGCGTCGAGCCCCAAGCCGTTGAGAGAAACTTTTTGTGGCTCGCGGTGACATCCGAGCGTCGAGCACCAAGCCGTTGAGAGAAATTTTTTGTCTCGCGGTGCTCCAAGCCATCTGAGAGAAACTTGGGTGGTGAGAAAAGGTGAAGTACCCGAGAAGTTGACCTGTGTACCGAGCTGCCGCGTTGGTCGACAAAGCCGAGGGTAAGAAGGTATTTTTGCGCTCTAGGCTGACGTCATGGGCGTGAGAATCGAAGTGTTTCAGATCCTAGTGGCCGTTAGATCTTGATGATCAAAGATCAAACGACCAGATCTCTTTGCGGAATTCGAGGAGTCTCATCTCCGCTTATAAATCCCTCTCCCCCACCTCATTTCTTCACTTTGCTCATCCTCTTGACAACAGAAATTTTCTTGCAAGCCGCCGGCGACCACTTTTCGTTGATCTTTAAGTTCTCCGGTGAAACATGTTAGTATTTTTGTTTTACAATGTCACGCACTCAGTCCGGCTCCGAGGCAAGCTCTTCAGGTCGCGCCGAGGAGGAAGTTCACTCGTCTTCGATATCTTGGTCTCCGGGTGGCTTTCCAGTGAAGGAGGAGGTTCTATCAGTTGGAGGGTCGGGAGACGAGGCTGTTGTAGTTTATAACGTGGCTCCTTTACGAGTTCGTAAACCAGAAGGGGACCTTGTTGAGCAGAGCGAGCATGAGGAGGGAGACTCTGAGGAGGAGTTTGTTGATGAGGAGAATGAGGTCGGGGAAGGAGGCCCGGATGAAGAGGAGCAGGTTGAGGAGGACGATGATCAGGAGGGGTCCGAACAAGGGACTGAAGGAGGTAGCGAACATGGCGAGATCGGAGGAACCGCGAAAGAGGTAGCGGAAGAGACAGACCTCCCACCATTGCCCCCCTTAGCGACCTCTTCCCCTGATAGGAAGCCTCGCCCCCGAAGGAGGAAAAGGAAGTGGATACAGCCCGACAGTCCGGCCGAGAAGGACAAATATGAATATGGCTCCGGGTTCAAGTACCCCCTCTTTCCAGCAAAAACCCAGGGTCGATCAGGATGTATTCTGACGACGTGGATGATCTTCTTGCCTACACTTCACTGCTGCGGGACGAGGGCCGGTCCATGATCAAGATGGACAGCATGAAGTGCGCCTTGAAGAGGGACTACTTGCCTATCTTGAGGGCGGCCTACTTTATTCCGCAGGAATTCGAGCTACTTGTGTTGAACCCAGGCATCTGCCCGACTACCGCGCTAGAGTCGAACTTCTGTATGTTCCCCGAGGATGCTTTTGTCTCGGGGTTGAGACTTTCGCTGCACCTGTTCATCAAGAGGGTGCTAAGCTGGGGGAGTTGAGCCCCATGCAGTACGGTCCCAACTCGTGGAAACACTTGGTATGTTTTATCTTGAAGTGTCAGGAGAAAGGGATCAAGCCGAGGCTCACATACTTCCGCGCCATCCTGGGGATGAGCTCGCTCGGGGACTAGGAGGGGATTTTTACCTCTCGCCACGTCCTCATAAAAGAGTGATGCACGGACATCCGAACTCCATAAAGAGGTGGAAGGAGAAGTACTTCATAGTCCGGAGCGAGAAACCTTGGAAAATTCCAACAGTTTGGAATTTTTAAGGCCGAACCACAAGCCCCCGAAGCGCAGAGACTTGACCGAAAAGGAGTGGGCGAAGGTTGATAAGATCGTGGAGGGGCATAGCATCGGTTGGCCTCGTGTCACGGAGCTGCATCTCACCCGAGCCAGACTGAGCAACCGACCTTAGTATGTTTTTGTTTCCATTTCGTTTTTCTTTCTGCCTTCATGTTAACATTTTTACTTTTTCCCTTTTGTAGAGATGTCTGCCAAGGAGCTCGACAACCGGAACGCCTTGATAGTCATGGCTGCCAAAAGGAGGGCCGATTTGACGAAGAAGGCTGCCTCGGGGGCGGGGACCAGCCAGGCAGTGACCCCAAGGCCCAAGGAGTCGGCCCCGAAGAGGGCGAAGAAGCACCACCACCATTCGTTGAGGACGACGAGAGATTCGGGGGCGAGCTCTGGCAGTAAAAAGGTTGCCGAGGTTGCGAAGGGACCTCTCCCGCCACTTCGCTCGAATGCCGAGGAGATGGTGGGTTGGCAGGGCATGAAGCCATATTCCCCCGACTGGGGGGTTAAGATAGGGGATACGCTCCTCAAGGGCCCGGTTGCGGTGGAGGTGGTGGAGTACCTCGCCACGGAACGAGATCGTATGAACCTGGTGGTGGAGATGGCCGGTACGTCTTACATGAGGTTCACGCAGGCCCACCTCGCGGTAAGTCTTCCTTTTTCGTTTTTGGCTTAGCTTGCGAAGAATTCTTCTAACTTGATTCTCCTCGACCAGGCGATGCAGCATGCGCAACACTTTCATAAGTGCCTCGAGAAGGAGATTGTGTTCGAGAAGAAGAATTCCGAGCACTATCTTCGGGAAGCCACCAAGCTGAAGGACGAGCTGACGGCGGCGGAGTCTACCCATGCGGTCGTCCAAGCATAGCTGGTCTCGATCACGGAGCATCACGCGAACGAGCTGGCGCACTTCAAGGCGAAGGCCAAGAAGGAGAGCGAGGAGATGGTGATCACCATGGCGGACAACCTGATCGCCGCCTATGATGAGGCCTACAACAAGGCCAAAGAACACATCCTGCAGATCTATCCGAACCTTCGGATAGGTCATCTCCACTACGGGTGACAGTTCCCCGAGCTTCCGCTGATGCCCTGTGGCGGGGACCACGAGGAGCAAGGAGACCCTCAGCTAGAGGCCGGGGGCGATCAGGCTGACGAAGAGGTGCCGTCCCCTTCTAAATAGTAGTATAGGACTTTCTTTCTTTTTTGCTTGTATTCGCTGAACATGGACTGGCCTCTGCATTTTGTAACACAAAATTTTTTGAATTTATAAAAGAAGAATTTTTGGCCGATGCTCTATGACTTGTGCTTTTTCACCTCTTTGGTGACCAGTTGTTTTTCCCGTCTTTTTGATAGACGCATAAGGTCCTCGGCACCGACCTTGGTGCGGCCGAGGTCTCCTGGGTCCGAGCTGGGCTGGGGGCCACGGAGAGTGTTCTAGCTCGCCACCGTAAGCAGGCTCGGGATTGAGAAGCCGCAGTGAATTATTTTATGAACTAGTCTAAGGAGCTCAGCCTAGAGGTCGCTCGTCTGAAGAAGGCCATAGCCGACCGGAACTGGTGGATGGTTGAGACGAACTGGTCAATCTCGCAGGCCTCGATCGGGTGATCGGCTTCGGAGTGCTTTCTTCGTGAGGCGGTTGTAAAGGAGTCGGAGATTCGTAGACTGAAGCTCATGTTAGGCACCGGTCTGCTCGAGGAGGCGAGCAACTCCGTATTGGGACCTTCTCCCACATTTTACCTGGAAATGGGCCGACCCGCAGAG
Source organism: Hemerocallis citrina (assembly GCA_017893485.1). Lineage (NCBI taxonomy): Eukaryota > Viridiplantae > Streptophyta > Magnoliopsida > Asparagales > Asphodelaceae > Hemerocallis > Hemerocallis citrina. The sequence goes on along the minus strand of CM030360.1, from coordinate 283,815,620 downwards.
CTCCGTTGCCGGGGTGTCCTTGCTGGTCGGGCTGGCGGAACGCGCGGAGGATCCCGTAGGAAGCACCGAGTTTGAGTTTTAAGCCGAGCGATGAGTGATTTGTGAAATATTGATTGTATTGTGTGGCCGTTTCTGGCGCTCTATGAGTAATAAAACTTCGATTTCTTTACTTCGATAATTTGTTAAGCGAGACCGGTAGGGTCGTAGCTTGAGACTTGTCGAGTAGGGCTTCGCTTGAGGTCGTCGCCGAGGTGGGAGCTACGCTCGGGAGCCGAACCGCTACGCCTCGCTGGTAGCATTTAATAAGGGACGTTTCGTCTTCCGATAAAAATTAATGGAGACGCTTCACCTTTCGCCGTTTGGACTTCCCGATGCCATAAATGCGCCTCTCCGGGGGCTATATAATCTCCACCCCCTCATCATTTTTTCACCAACAATTGGTGGTGACTCATCTGTCACCCGCTGACAATTCGGGGTTTCGGCTCCGAGGGTCGTTTACCTCGACCTGTCAGCGGGTGAGAGGCGGGTCAACCCCGGAGGTGAGATTCGGGTGCCTGCCGAAGGCGGGCGCCCACAAGTGAAATTTTTGGCCGAGTTCCGGGTCGGTGGCTCCCCTGCCACTCTCGAATTCGGGGTTTTGGCTCTAAGGGCCGTAAACCCCGAGTTGTTCACGGGTGAGAGGTGGGTCAACCAGCGGTTCGGGGGCTCGGCGAGAGTCTTGGGTCGGTGGCTCCCCTGCCGCCCTCGAACAATTTGGGGTTATGGCTCTGAAGGCCGTTAACCCTGAGTTGTTCGCAGGTGAGAGGTGGGTCAACCAACGGTCCGGGGCTTGGGGCGTTTGCTAAAGGCGAGCGCCCTAAATCTTTATTGAAAACTTTTGGGTTGGTCGTGGCTGGAGGTCGTCGCCGTGCGTATAGGTTGCATGGCTTGAAAAAGTCAAGGCCTTGCTCGAGGTCGATGCCGAGCTTCCATATCCGATCTCAGGTAGATAGTACGGGTGTAGCTGGAGGTCATCTCCGAGCGCATAGGTCACAGGGCTTGAAAAAGTCCAGGCCATGCTCGAGGTCGATGCCGAGCCCTCATACCTTAGAGAAACTTATTATGAGCATAGCTGGAGGTCATCGCCGAGCGTAAAGGTTGCATGGCTTGGAAAAGCTAAGGCCTTGCTTGAGGTCGATGCCGAGCTCCCATACCTGTTCTCGGGTAGATAGTACGGGTGTAGCTGGGGGTAATTGCCGAGCGCATCGGTCACAGGGGTTGAAAAAGCCCAGGCCATGCTCTAAGTCGATGCTGAGCCCCATACCTTAGAGAAGCTTGTTATGAGCGTAGCTGGAGGTCATCGCCGAGCGTAAAAGTCTCATGGCTTGGAAAAGCCAAAGCCTTATTCGAGGTTGATGCCGAGCTCCTATACTTATTCTCGGATAGATAGTACGGGTGTAGCTGGAGGTCATCGCCGAGCGCATAGGCCACAGGGCCTGAAAAAGTCCAGGCCATGCTCGAGGTTGATGCTGAGCCCCCATACCTTAGAGAGCTTGTTATGAGCGTAGCTGGAGGTCATCGCCGAGCGTAAAGGTCGCATGGCTTGGAAAAGCCAAGGCCTTGCTCGAGGTCGATGCCGAGCTCCCATACATGTTCTCGGGTAGATAGTACGGGTGTAGCTGAAGGTCATCTCCGAGCGCATAGGTCGCAGGGCTTGAAAAAGCCCAGGCCATGCTCGAGGTCGATGTCGAGTCCTTATACCTTAGAGAAGCTTGTTATGAGCGTAGCTGGAGGTCATCGCCATCGTAAAGGTCGCATGGCTTGGGAAAGCCAAGGCCTTGCTCGAGGTCGATGCCGATCTCACATACCTGTTCTCGGGTAGATAGTACGAGTGTAGCTGAAGGTCATCGTCGAGCGCATCGGTTGTAGGGCTTGAAAAAGCCCAGGCCATACTCGAGGTCGATGCCGTGCCCCCATACCTTAGAGAATGATTTTTCGTGGCTCGCGGTTCCGTCCGAAGGCCAAGCCCCAAGCTTGTAAGAGAATCATGCTCGAGGTCGATGCCTGGTCCCCATACTTTAGAGAATGATTTTTCGTGGCTCGCGGTTCCGTCCGAAGGCCGAGCCCCAAGCTTGTAAGAGAAGCTTTTTGTGGCTCGCGGCTCCATCCGAAGGCTGAGCCCCAAGCTTGTAAGAGAAGTTTTTTGTGGCTCGCGGCTCCATCCGAAGGCCACGCCCCGCTTGTAAGAGAAGCTTTTTGTGGCTCGTGGCTCCTTCCGAAGGCCGGGCCCCAAGCTTGTACGAGAAGCTTTTTGTGGCTCTCGGTTCCATCCAAGCGTCGAGCCCGAAACTTGTTTTAATAAAGCTGACACAGAGCCGAAGCTTGTTTTAAGAAAGCTAGCACAGTGCCAAAGCTTGTTTTAAGAAAGCTAGCACAGTGCCGAAGCTTGTTTTAAGAAAGCTGGCATAATTACATCATATTGACTTTACAAAACAAGGCACAACGTGCCGATTACATTTGATGATTTACATGGGGGTGTCTGTAGAGGCTAATCCTCCCCTTTGATGAATTTGATGAGGTGCTCTGCGTTCCAGGGTTTCTTGACAGCCTTGCCCTTCCGGTTGGTGAGGCGGTACATGTCCGGGCGTACAACCTCAGAAACTTTGTACGGGCCTTTCCAGTTTGGGGCCAGTTTCCTCTTTTGGCCCGGGTTAGATACCGTCAACTTTCGGAGGACGAGGTCCCTTAGCTTGATGTCTGTGGGACGCACCCTTTTGTTGTAGAACCTTTCGATCCTCTGCTGGTATGTGTTCCTTCTGATGGCGGATTTCTCTTTGACCTCGTTTATGAGGTCCAGGTCGGCATGTAGCTGTGCCGAGTTGCTTGCTTCGTCGAAGGCCATTGATCCGGGGCGAAGGGAGCCCGATCTCGAGGGGAATTACTGCCTCCGCGCCATAAGTCAAATTGAATGACGACTTTCTCTTGGGGATTCTCTTCGTCGTTCGATGGGCCCAGAGAACGCTCGGCAGCTCGTCGACCCATAACCCCTTGGAAGAGTTATCAAATCGTTTCTTGAGACCGTTAAGGATCTGGCGGTTCGCATTCTCGACCTGACCGTTCGACTGCGGATGGCATACCTAAGAGAAGCGCTGCTGGATCTCGAGATCCTCGCAGAACTTTCGAAAATTCTTACCCGTGAATTGAGTCCCATTATCTGTGATGAGTATGTGCGGAATCCCGAATTGGCAGACGATGTGCTTCCAGAAGAATTGCTGGGTCTGCTGCTCGGTGATCGTGGCCAGGGGCTCGGCCTCGATCCACTTTGTGAAGTAGTCGATTGCTACTATTAGAAACTTCCTTTGTCCCGTTGCCTTCGGAAATGGGCCTACCATGTCCATTCCCCACATAGCAAAAGGAATCGGACTGGCCAGGGAGCGGAGGTTTGCTTGCGGAGCCCTTCTCACCGAGGAGAACCTTTGACAAGGACCACACTTCTTGACCAGGGCCAGGGCGTCTTGTAGCATCGTGGGCCAGTAGTACCCGTGATTCAGAGCCTTTCGCGCAAGTGACCGGCTTTCCATATGGTACCTGCTGATTCCTTCATGGAGCTCCTTGAGAGCGTACTTTGCCTCGTTGGGGGTTAAGCATCGGAGGCAGTGTCTTTCGTCCGTCGTAGTGTATGAGCGTTTGAAGAGGGTTTCACTGATCATGGCGAACCTCTCCGAGCGCACCATGATCCGCCTTGCCTCGGCTCGGTTTTCGGAGAGCTCTCCTTTGATTAGAAACTTTCTGATAGGAGTGGTCCAATCGTCAGGCTGAGCTCCGTCTTCTATACAGAGGGTCTCGGGAAGGTCGATACTCGGCTTCAGGAGTACTTCGATCAGAACGGTGTGGTCGAGACCTTCGAAGGACGAGGAGGCTAACTTTGACAAGGCATCGGCCTGGGCGTTCTGCTTTCTTGGGATCCTTAAGACTGCAGACTCGTCGAAGGATGCCCAGAGCCGCTGAACAACGGTCAGGTACCGGATCATCCGATCGTCACGGGCCTCGTACTCTCCGGCGATCTGATTGACCATGAGCTGAGAGTCGCTGAAAGCCCTGATTTGTCTAGCGCCTGCCTGGTGCACCAGGATGAGCCCGACAATCATAGCTTCATATTTGGCCTCGTTGTTGGAGGTTGGAAAGTTGAGGTGGAGTGAATATTGGAGAAGGAAGTTGTCAGGTCCTCGCAAAATGATGTCCGCACCACTCCCCGCTTCGCAGGAAGGGCCATCGACGTAAACTTCTCACGTCTGGTCGGCCTCTCCACTTTCGAGTTGCTCGGAGATGGTGCATTCTGTGATGAACTCGGCGAGTGCCTGTCCCTTGATGGCCGTTCTTGGTTGATCGCCGATGTCATATTGACTGAGCTCGATCGACCACTTAACCAGTCGGCCGGAGCTCTCGGGCTTGTGGAGTACTGTCTTCAGAGGCTGGTCCGTGAAGACCTGAATTGAGTGTGCCTAGAAATAGGGGCGGAGCTTCCGCGCGGCCATGACCAGGGCGTAGGCCACCTTCTCCATTTTTGCGTATCTGGTCTCGGCCGCGAGCAGAACCTTGCTCACATAGTACAACGGCTTTTGGACTTCGTCTTCTTCCCAAATGAGGACAGCGCTAAGCATGCATTCTGAGGCCGAAAGATAAAGCCAGAGGGGCTCGTCCGGTTTGGGCTTGCTGAGGAGAGGAGGATTGGCGAGGTACTCTTTCAATTGGGCGAACGCCTCCTGCTGCTGAGTACCCCACTCGAAGCCTCCGGTTCCGCGCAAAGCTTTGAAGAACGGGAGGGACTTCTCTCCGGACATGGAGAGGAAACGGTCGATGGTCGCCAATCTTCCCGTGAGCCGCTGGACCTCTTTGATGTTTCTAGGAGGGGCCATGTCTATTATGGCCTGGATCTTCTCGGGGTTCGCCTCGATGCCGCGTTGGCTGACGACGAACCTGAGAAATTTTCCCGAGGAGACGACACACACTTCGCCGGATTGAGCTTCATATTGTGGGTCCGAAGGACGTCAAAGGCTTCTTCCAGGTCGGCGACGTGGTCCCGCCCTTGCTGGCATTTGACGAGCATGTCGTCGACGTATACCTCCATGTTGCGACCGATCTGGTCCTTGAAGACTCGGTTGACGAGCCTCTGATAAGTGGCGCGGCATTCTTCAGTCCGAAGGGCACAACCCGGTAGCAATAAAACTCTTGGTCGGTGACGAAGGATGTCTTGGTTATATTAGGGGGGAACATCCGGATCTGGTTGTAGCATGAGAAGGCATCCATGAAGGAAAGGTGCTCGCGACTCGACGTTGCGTCGATCAGAGTGTCGATGCTGGAGAGAGGGAACGGGTCTTTGGGGCACGCCTTGTTGAGGTTAGTAAAGTCTATACAGATCCTCCAGCTCCTGCTCGTCTTTTTGACCATCACGACGTTCGCCAGCCATTCAGGATAGCTGACCTCTTGGATGAACTGGGCAGACAAGAGCTTGTCTACCTTCGCCTTTGCAGCCTGCTGCCTCTCCGGGCCGAACTTACGCCGCTTCTGGACGATTGGCTCGAGCCAGTGATCACGCTTAGTCTGTGCATGATCAAGTCTTCGGAGATCCCGGGCATGTCGGAGGGCTTCCAAGTGAAGAGATCGACATTGCGGCGAATGCAATCGATCAGGTCGAATTTGAGGTCGGGCGTGAGGGAGCAACTCACGTGGAACCACTTTGACATGTCCCCTGTCTCGAACGAGACTTCTAGTTCGTCTGCCAGCTCGGGCTCGGGCTGGCTCCTTTCGGGCTGCAACTCGACGGCATCCAGAGGGAACACACCGCCACCGATCGCCGTCATATAGCACGACCGTGCTACTTCTTGGTTCCCTCGGACGACCCCGACACCTGACTCGGTGGGGAGCTTCAACTTTAGGTGGTAGGCCGAGGGAATAGCCTGGAGGAAGCAGAGCCTCGGTTGGCCGAGGATGGCGTTGTACGCTGCCTTGACGTTCATAACCATGAAGTCCATCGACTCGGTCCGTTTGTGAGGGGTCGTACCGGCGGTGACGTCCAAGGTCACGATCCCCTCTATTGGCACCGGGACGCCGGAGAACCCGTGCAGGGTGTGCCCGACTGGCTTCAGCTTGTCTCGGGGGAGCTTGAGGTTCTCAAACGCTTCCAGGAAAAGGATATTCACTGAGCTCCCGTTGTCCATGAGGATCCGACGGATCTCGTAGTTCGCCATGACGAGGTTGATAATGAGCGCATCGTAGTGTGGGAAGCGGACCCCCTTCAGGTCTTCCCCTGAGAAGGAGACAGGAAGCTGCTGGACCTAGGGGGAAGGGAGGTCTCGGATGGCGTTTACCTATTGGACGAACGCTTTGCGGAAAGTGCTAGAATCCCCTCCCATAGGCCCCCCATGGACAGTGCAGAATGGCTTGTCCTCTGGTTTCTTCAGGCTCTGGGTCCCGCTCGCGACGCTGTTTGGGGGGGCGAGGAGATGGCCTCCGTTTCCTCGTGTCTCTTCGGTCCCGGGCGTCTTCTCGGGTGAATTTCCGGAGATACCCTCGTTGGATGAAGGCTTCGATTTCTTCCTTCAGGGCCCGGCAATAGTCGGTGTCGTGCCCGTTGTTCCGGTGGAAGCGGCAGTAGAATCGTTGGTCCCTTTTCTTGTTGCTGGTCGGTCGACGGGGCATCTGGACGAGGTCCCTGTCTTCGATCGCTAAGAGGATGGTCGACACGTTTTACGTCAGTGGCGTGTACCTCTCGAAGCGTGGGATCGGAGGGACCCTCTTCATGCCGGTCCCGTCTTTTGGGACCTTCTTTGCTGGCTCCGCCTCGTCGGTCTTGCGCTTCCCCTTCCCTGGGACCTCTTTGGCGTCCTCTGGATTTAGGGCCTCCTCGGCCCGGATGTACTTTTCGATTCGATTGAGCAGGTCAGGAAAATCGAGGGGAGGCTTCTTGGCTAGGGATGCCTTCAGCTGGCCGTGCCGGAACGCTGCCGAGGCGACCCCGGCATCGAGGAAGAGACCGATCTTGCCTCTGATGTGAACCTCCGGACGAACTGTCTGTGCGACTCCCCTTCCTTCTGTCGGAGGTCCAGTAGGGACGCGCTCGTTTTCTCGGCCTTCCTGCTGGTCACGAAGTGGGCCAGAAAGTTGGCCCCCAGCTGGTCGAACGAGTAGATCGAGCCGGGGACGAGGTTAGAGAACCATTCCCGAGCCGGACCCCGGAGGGTGGCGGGGAAGGCTCGGCATAGGAGGGGATCCGAAGTGCTGTGAATCATCATGAGGGTCTTGAAACCCTCCATGTGATCAGCATGATCACCTTCGCTGTCATAAGTCTCGAACTGGGGAGGTCGGAAGTTTCGGGGTAATTCTGCTTGTAGGATTGCAGCGGAGAAAGGAGGTCGGGTGGGTCTATGACCCTGAGCTGACCTCGGGCCGCCCTCGCCAAAGTGGTTGAGGCGGTTCTCCATTTCTTGTAGGCGTCGCAGGACGTCCTCATCATGTTCTTGCGGGCCTATTAGCCTGCGAGACATGCTGGCTCCGGCATCTGACCGCGAGTGAGAGCGGTGGAGTGTCTCGTTGACAGGGGTCTCTAGGATGGCCTCCAGGATCTCGTTTCGGAAGTCTTGGAACTCACGGTGGGTGACTGAAGCTCGTCCGGCCGGGTCGCGTTGGGATGGCGGCCTCCGGTCGACGCGACTGAGCTCCGGCTCCCGTTCTCGGGATGATGCCTGGGATGGTTCGGGGCCGAGTTGGAAGCGGCCCCTTCCCGGGTTCGACTGGCCTGTCGGTTCTGGATGACCCGACGCAGGTCGGTTGCGACCGAGCGAGAAGCGCCCGACCCGGGTCCAAGGTTGACCCTCGGATGGTTGGATCCATGAGTGTCGGCAGGGACGTCTTGAGGAGGAGCGTCCTGATGACGTGCAGAGGTGACAGCTCTTCTGGGGTTGGGTGCCATATGAGCTCGGATTGAAGGGATGCCATTAATGGCTGGGATCGGACCGAGGTTCGTACCGAGGGTTCCCACAGACGGTGCCAACCTGATGCGGTTTATTTTGGGGGTGGCTGTAACAGGTGTGAGTTCTTTCAATTTATAATGTGGAAGCTTCGGTACTGACTATACGCCTGACCCTCAGCTGAGGGAGCGACTCGGGAGTAGGCAGGAGTGAGGTGCAGGTCGGATGCTTGGCTCGGATCTGGAGGCTCGGGTTGGTCTCGTGTACCTGCACTCAGTCTAGGATCCCGGTGGCAGGTCCTCCGACGGTCTAGTTAGTCACTGAAGAGTAACAGTAACTGGGGTTTTTAGAGATGAAAGATTTATTACCTGGCAAAAGGGGAGAGGGCCTGGTATTTAGAGGCAGACTCAAATGGGTCTTGACTCGTTTGGGGCCGGGTCTGGACCCGTTTGCCCGTGGGCCTGACGTGGCAGAAGCCCATGGGGCTTAGAGCAGACCTGGCAGACCTGATAATCAGGGGTGAGCGGTTTTTGAGGGGATCCTGTGGCCTAGGAGGGGCCACATCATCTGACCCATATCAATATACATTTCTTGATATGAAGTAGAAACAATCATCTTTCTTGTACCCATCGTTTTGGCTTTGAAAGGTATAATTGAGTTGTGATCTAATAACACAGGCTAGTAAATTTTAGTATATATGTAATGAACGGCACTATATGACATTACCATTGCAGAATTTATTTCGATTTCAAAGATAGGCTCACTTAGTTTCTAAGGCATTCCTGTTGATTTGGTAGGTATTTTCTTTTTTGGTTCATATTCCTGGTTGGGTTTATCCCTATAGTAGTCAAATGAACCGAATTGTAGACATGAAAAAGTAAGAACTCAGCGGTATCTTGCCCACTTACTTCTATTGGAGCAGTAAGGTACCGCCGAGACCACATGAACTTTAAAGGTAGAGGTGAACATGAGCTCATCTTGTATGGCATATGTTTGTGCGTCTTCATTTATTGTCAATCTCATCTTTCTTTGCAAGCCTCACTTTTGTAGTGTGTCAATGCTCACTGACAAGCATTTTTTGTGCTGTACTCGAGCTGAGTTTCCTAAGGTTCCCTACAACCTAATCAAAAGTGGTTCCTAATAGGGGAAGATTAATGAACATTGCGTCGTAAAGGTTGACTCGAAAAACCTATCATTCTGTCCATCCCAATCTCACTTCCTTTGCCACCCTTCTTCCCAGTTGACCCATTTGAGCACATCCATTCACCTCTCCTTAAAGGTGATTGATGATACACGGATAAATCTCATCACAGATCTTTACCTCCTAATTATTTGCAAACAGTGACTATTACAAAGCTCTTTGTGACCATCTTGATAACCTAGGTAAGTAATACAGGTCACACTCGTTTGTTGGCATTGTTCCACTGCATAGATTACGTGCTTTCATGTTATATTCATTTTTCTCAATCAAGTTATGTCTGTTTTGCTCTAATTTCCAGTCTATTGGGCATTTCTATTTTGATAATTTCCATGTAATGCTATCCAAATTATGTATGTAGAAGGGAGCTATTAAGGCCCCAAAATTGATCATTTTACAGTGAATGGATCTGACAAGAACTGAGCTTACCCATTTGCTTGAGTTGTAATTTAAAGTGAGCAGTGATTTATACACCATTTATACGCCAGTTGATGTAGCGAGAATGTACAGGATTTCATGTAATGCTATCCATATTATGTAATACAGGGCCCCAAAATTGATATTTTACAGTGAGTGGATCTGATATGAACTTTACCCATTTGCTTGAGTTGTGAATAATTTAAATCGAGCAGTGATTTAAACACCAGTTGATGTAGCAAGAATGTATAGGATTTCAGTTTTGATGGAGATTTCTGAAGATATGACAAGAACATTTTTAGTATATTTTGATAGTTATATTTTAAGCAAGTAGATTTAATAGATTCTAATGGTGAATCATTTGAGGTTAGAGCTGTTTATTTTTTATTCTATTCTAAATTCTAATTGGTATTCCTGGTAGGCAAGTTGGTTTTATTTCTCTCCTGTTTTGGGTTTCTTGGTGAACCGTTAGGCTATTTGAATTTTGAAGCTTAGGTCAGTTCTGTACCAGACTACTTTTTTGTGATGAATACTTTGAATGAAAACTGCTCTCCCCTTTTAAAAGTTTTTCAATTTTCTCCAGTTCTTCAAGTCGCCCCCTCTTCCTTCCTCCCTACTGTCAGTATCTGTCTCTGTAATATGGCTATTTTAGTCATTTTTTAATCTAATTATAAATGCATGGTCCAACATGGTCTCAGTTCTTCTCTTTGTAATATGGCTTTTTATAGTCATTTTTAAATCTAATTATAGACGGTCATTTTTTAGTCATTTTTTAATCCACATAGGCACATACTAGTAAACATGGTCTCAGTTGTTGTTTTGCTACACATACATCTATTGCTAATATTTATTTCAGTAAAGACTTCGGTGAAAATTTTGCATCTATGCTGTTCTATGATGATGAGACCTTGAGTTTTGTAATTTTTTACTGCAGTATGTCAGCTCTGTGTGTAACAATGGTGGTGCAGTTACAGAATTTTGTACCACAGACAGTGCTACAAAGAAAAGGAAACTATGCTCGATGGAGACAAATGAAGAAAATGTTGACAATGCTGGAAGAAGTGGAGATGACAATATTTCGGAGATTTCTGGTAAAGACAACTGTAATCCTCTTTAAACATGTATTGCAATGTTATAGGTTGGATGTGGAAATTTCCGGCATATGTTGTTGTTTTGGTGGGCATGAAAAAATCTCTCTCAGGATAGTAAACCTGGTCAGCAACCGTGCACATGCCTAATAGTTTATTTTACAAACAGGCAAGGTTGCTGGAGATATTGGTTTACTTTCATCTGAGGCAGGGGAGAATGCTAAAAATAGTTGCAACCTATCACTTGTTAAACTAACCAGGAGCGGTTTGCTTCTGTTTACTTTTCCAAACAATGAGTTCCCCCATATTATTGATGTGCTATCAAATGTAGTTCGCTCACTTGGATCTGGCAATCTGAAGCGACCCCTGTAAGTCGCAACTCTCATCTTTCATTTTATGTGAGTGGTTTGTGATTGCAATTTATTCCAATTTTTATATTACATCTGTGATAATTATGCAATGGATAACAACCTGCAAAATGTCACTGATATAGTTCTAGAATTGTGTAACTTGCATATTATCAACTGCTGATGCTCTTAAATTTTTCGCGGTGCACTGTTTTGTTGTGTGTGTTCAAAGCATATCCTGTGGATGATAGTAAATATTTTCATTGTAAGCAGGAGTTGTTATTAACCATTTGATTTTTCTCATTAGAATTGTTGATGTAAACTTAAGCCTAAGTTGAAAATTTTCAAGAATATTAAAAGATTAAGTTTACCAACATGTAATACAGATTAAGTCAGAAATTGTCGCCATCAATTGGTTTGATGGATTTTCAAGATATGAAATAGTTTAACAAGCCCAATTAAAAGTTCACGCCTAATAATCAAAAATTACACCTAAGTGTGAGTAGCAAGTAAGATATTCAATAACGATTCGTAACCCAAATTAGCAAGTAGAAACACTCACTCTTAGTATTTATGGACAGATAAATCAAATAATATTATAAAGATGATAAAGCAGTAACACAAATATTTAAGATGTAAAAAGAGTTTACCGGGATTGCAGATAGGGTATAGTTGGCAGTAGCATTGGTATCGGGTTGGGTCGGGTCCTCCACTACACGGACCCGGACCCGGTCCCTTACGGGTCCAAAAATTGGACCCGGACCTGGACCCGTGAGGATCGGGTCCGGGTCCTATTAAATATTCCTACCCGTTCAGGTAGGAGCGAGAGTGTTAGTGGCGAGCGGAGGCGGCAAGTGGAGGATTTAAAATAGAGGAGAGAAGAAAAAAACATGAGTTTTGAGTTTGGAAGAGGAGGATTTAGAATTGAAGAGGATGGAGGGGAGGGATGAGGATAGAATATTTATTTTTATGTTGATTTTTGGGTTTTTTTTAACGGGTCCGGGTCCGAGTCCAGGTCGGGTCTCTTTTGAGCAGACCCGGATCCGAAAGTACAACGGGTCTCATTTTAGGACCCGGATAGGCAAGGTCAGTTCCGGTCCAATATCGGGTCCGGGTTGGATTCGGGTTTCGGGTTTTTATACCAATGCTAGTTGGCAGCGAAGGTGGCTGTAGCAAGGCGATGAGGGGATGCGGCGACGGGCTGCGATGGGCAGGGGGTGTCGGGGTCGGCAGTGAGGCGGCGTCGGGGTGTAGCAGTAGAGGGTGGGTGGTTGTCAGATAGGAGAGATTGGCCGTCGGTGGGGGAAACGGCTTGGACGGAGGCTACTGGTGGTCGTGGTGGAGGTGTGAAGTCGAGGGAGGTCGGGGGTAGATTGAGGTGGCTCTGGCGTCGGGATTGTTGAACTCGAGGTTGAAGGGATTCGGAGTAGGGTTTCGACGGTGGTGGGGGAGAGGCAGCACGGGGGATGATGACGGTGGGGCGACGAAGTGTGTGGCGACGAGGACGAGACAGGGTGGTTGGAGGTGTGAGCGGCGTCGGCGGTAGGTGGTCGGTGGTGGTGGTCAACGGTCGGGAGAGAGAAGAAGAAGAAGAAGAAGAGGTAAGGGGGATTTGAAGATTAGGGTTTTAAATTTATGGTGGATTTGGGAATTAGGGTATAACTTAGAATTTCTCACAAACCCTAATTTTATCTCAATGTCACACACAAAATAAATGAATGAAGAGCAAAAACTCAATCACAATAATTTTTTTAATCAAGAATAGCATAACTTCTCATTATTCTCAAGGCCTATATATAGGTTTAAAACAAATTTTGATACAAATCTCAAAAATATTCTAATGCATAAAATAAAGGGTGTAAATTGTAAAACTACTACATATGACTATATTTGCCAAAAACAAATATAAGTACTGAAATAAAATACTAAACTAATGGAACAACCATCCTAGATGATGCCTGCCCTGATAGAAACGCCCGAATCGTCTTGAATTGATGTCCTCATCAATTGTACTATTTGCTTTTTCTTCATTATTGTTAACTACTGCTTACTTGTTGAAGAACTTGTGCTTTTGCTTTTAAAGATTTCCAGAACTTAGAACAATCTTGATAGAAGCCTTTAAATATTTCTTAATTGATTGAGAATATGAATGCTTACAAACTCAAATATTAAGACAAATATTGAGTGAGCTTAGTTTACAGCCACATGTTTCAAATCTTATTCCATTTTTGAATTGCGCATGTTCTAATTTCTAAATGAAGCATCCCACCATTGGCTTAAGTTGGTTATCATGTGAAGTTCGTATAACCTAGGAAGTACGGATACTTCCAAATGGCCGACGCACCCGTGTCGGGTGCGTATCGTACCCAAGGAGTACCCATATTTTAAATACATTTTTATCAACTTTTAGACACAATTATGTTTAGATAAATGTTTGGGGTCCTACTGTAATTTCGTAAGCTTGTTATTTACAGATATGCTCAAAACAAAGCAAGTCTACCCAAACATTTGATAGTTAGATTATCATTTTTTTCTCCAAAATGCTCATAATTATAATGTATTCTTGTAGTTCTATGAAATTGTTTACGTTTTGCATATTTAACAAGTTAAATAATTTTTTATATATAGATACAATACAAAATATTTTATATTTAACGTACCCACCAAAGCACCCGTATCCTACTATTTTGTATATCTCCATACATGTATCTTATCGTATCCGTACTAGTATCTGTGCTTCATAGCGTATAGCTAAGAGACAGTTTGAATGGAGTAGAAATTTTAAGAATCTAATGTTGGGTTTGGGGAAAGAGGAAATTGTGGGTTTAAGAAATGAGGCAGAAAGAGTGAAGAAGAATGTGGAGAGTTTGCGGTGATAAAAAATGGAGATAAATGATGTAGGAATGCACACAAATTTAACTCATTACATAACCTAGGTTGTTTTGGAATTAAAGAATCTCCTGAGGAAATTTGGTCAGTAACTTGTGATTTTAGCCACTTCATCACCACACATACTTCCGAAGAATAATAGATTATTCTTTGCCCATCATTCATATGCTTTCCCTTTACCATTCTACCGTATTTCAGGTTACTTAATTGATAAATTATTTTTTTTAACAGCTGGTGCAATCGCATATTTCCTATTCAGGAAACTTGTATTTTGACAGAGAAGGATCTGCAGATTGTTGTAACAAAACTTGTTAAGCAGTACTTGGGCAACGAACAAGAAGAATTTGAAAGGCCTGTAAAGGTAATATTTGTATAATCATAATTGATTTTTCTTTTTGAATTTTCTGTTTGTCCACAATTTATCAGGATTTCCCCCCATATATTACTATTTAAACAATGTGCATCTTTATTAGGTCCTTCAAATTTTGTTATTTCCTATCCCCCAATTTATTATCCTTTGCTTGAATAGGTCCTTAGTGTTAGTAAACTGATCAGAAATATGGAATATTTTGTTTATATTGGAGGAAATTACTATGATTTATGTTATACGCTTTTCATCTTTCTCTTCTTCTAATCCAAACAGACAAATTCTTATTCAAAACCCAGAAGCTGCAACTAAACTTTGATCCTGGCCCATAACCTACACCTAAAATCCGAATAAAACACTTGTAAAAGTTAATTGTAAAATATAACTCAAGCCCACTGTTCGAGATTTCAGCTCAATCTTAGCGCGTCAGATGTGAGAGAGAGGTGTAGAAAGTGAGTTTGGAGACATGAGCAAAAGAGGTTGTGATATCAATGGGAGAGTTCAGTGGGGTATCATTTGGGTTTTAAAATTTCTTTTTGACTTCAGGATCAAGGGTAGGGAGATTGGGGTGGAGTGTTGGCAATGGTGTGGAAAGGTAAACTACGTGTTCAGGTTCATGCCTTCATGGGATGAGGGGGTCTGGGGGCTTCTGCTTGGAGGGTAGATAGAGAGGTGGGACGGGGATGAGAATCAGAAGAATTTGGAGGAATAGGCAGAGCGAGAGAGTCCTCACTGCATGCACTTACAGTTTTATTTTTATTTTTATTTTGGGGTGTGTTGGGGGGGGGGGGGGGGGGGGGGGGGGGTAATTGGGCTAAGCCGCGAGTGAGAGAGCCCACATTTTGGTTGGTGATGCTTGGGCAAAGAGGGAGGTGGGATTAGGTGAAATCAGGCTTCGCTCTGGTAGTGGTAGTAGAATTATGATGAATTAATTTTGTATGGGGCGAAGATTTGGTTTAGGATATCGTAATAACTTTTAAATCTTGGGGTAGGGACAGCTAAACTTAGTCTAGTTATTTGATGGAATAACAGAAGAACATGTTTTAAATAATGGTTACAAATGAGGAGACCTAATAGAAAATAGGAGGATTTTGGGAACTGATGTAAAGTTAACTCTAAATAGAGAATTTCCAAGAATTTTAAAGGATTAAATTTACCAATATGTAATGCAGATTAAGTGAGAAATTAAAACTACTAATTGGTAGATGGATTTTCAAGATATGAGATAAGTGTAACAAATCCAATTAAAATTCAATCCTAATAATCAATAATTATATAGACCTAAGCGTTCTTAGTAAGTAAAACTGTAAAAGATGCAATAATGATTTATACTCTAATAGGCAAGTAGAAGCACACACTCTCAATTATTTGTGGATGATACTATGATAGATAAATCAAATAGCAGTAACACAAATATTTAAAAAGTGGAAAGAGTATACCGGGGTTCGAAGCAAATAGCGTTAGATCTCGGGGTGCTGCAGTGGTGGGGCAATGCAGCGGTGGAACACTGCGGGACAGGAGGCGGAGGCGGCTGCAGCGGAGGTACTAGGGGCGGTCGGTGATGCACCATTGGGAAATCAACGGGAAGCGGAGGAGGGCAGTGAAGAGGGGGGGCCGTCGGGATTGTGCTGCGGTGAAAGAGAGGCGATCGACGAGGGGTGTAGTGGTGGTTGAGGAGTAGGGTTTCGAAGTATAGGAAGTTAGGGATTAGGGTTTCGACGTGGGAGGCTGGCATCGACGGTGGAGACTGGGGCAACGAGGAGGATTGCGGTGGGGCTGGCGATGAGGGAGGCGATGGAATTCGGGGGTTTAGAGGTGTGCGGTTGCGACGCATTAGAGGCATGGGTGCTGGGTTCGAAGTCGATCAGGGGAAGGTGGATTTAGGGGAGGTTGGGTTGCGTTTCGGGAAGGGAAAGAAAGAGGAGTGAGAGAGAGGGAGGTGTGGCGGCTGTGGATTTAGGGTTAGGGTTTAGATTTTAATTTGGAAATTTGGGGTAGTTTTTGTGTTAATCACAAACCTTAAAATTGTATGTCAATGTCTCACACAAAAAGATTAATGAAGAGCAGAACTCAATTACAATAATTTTTTTAAATCAGGAATAGCATATTTTCTCATTATTCTCAAGGCTTATATATAGGCTCAAAACAAATCCAAAACAAATCTCAAACAAATCTAAAACAAATCTCTCAGATAAACTACATATTGCTAAATCTCAAAATAAAATAAAACAGATTTGATGTCCTCGTCATTCTCTCTTGGTGGGAGAGGGCTCGACTCAGTCGAGTCAAAACCAGTGATCCTGTCGTGGTGCTTCTAAAGATCTGGATCCAAGCACGGGAGCTCACGATCACTCCAAGTGTCATCCGACTTTGGCTTGTTCTTCCACCTCACCAAAATACCCATGAATACCACCATCTCTGGTAGAAATTATCTGATCATCTAAAATATTATTCAATTTGTTTGTCGATGGGTAAGTAGTATCAGGTAGAGGGAAAAATGTGAGAATCTCACCATTAGGCTGCAGGATAGGCTCATCTATAAGAGAATTTCTAGGGTTGAATTTTGAGCCTTCATAGAATACTAAATCCTCAATATTGAAAGTCTTATGCCAAAACCTTGAGGAAGGTCAACGACATAGACATTATCATTGATTGTATGCAGAATTTTAAATGGGCCTGCAGCACGTATGTTCAAGTTCTTAACGGATCCAGCTGAAAACCGTTTCGGACGAATTCGAAACATCACTTCGTCACCAACATCAAGAGTTTTAAATATCCTTCTGGTATATGCTATTAACTTGTTGTTAAAATTATTCTCATTAATTTCCTTGAAAATTTCTCTATGCAAGTCATGAATGCGATATACAAATGTGGATGCAGACTTTGAGACTATGATATTCTAACACGGATAAAATCCATAGGCTGCCAAGTGACTTGGGAAGACTGGGTGACTTAGGTACATTCAGTGGAGGTGATTGGATCGACCGAATACAGTTGAGAGGTTGGGCATCCTCTTCTTCACCGAAGTTATCACTGACATGAGTTTCATAGGTAAACTTATTGTCGGGCTCTCAGTAATGACAACGGTACCCTCTACTATATTGATCTTACTTGGGCTGGGACAGTTGCCAGCAACATGGCTGTATCCCTTACATTTATAGCACTTAGTGAGAGGATTAATCTTAGAACAGTCTCTTTCAGTGTTCTTACTCGTGTTGTCATTTCTAAGTGAAAATGGATTTGAAGTAGGCTTGCTTGGGTAAGACTTGTTGGGGTATTGAGGAGAGGAGTGTTCAGGTCTAGAGAGATCAGTAGGGGTCATTCTAGAGGAATGATCCATCGAATCACTGGACTTGTAATGGGAACTTGCTTTAAGGGAATCCATATCGAGGACAAGGGCATAAGCTGCTGCCAATGAGTCTACATTTCTATGAATTAACTCGTTCCTAACATCGACTCGTAGTCCAGTCCTGAACCTAGAAAGTGTTTGTTCTTCGCTCTCTTTACCTAAGGCATTGCACCGAATAAGAAAGTCATCAAACTTGCCAACATACTCTTGGGTGGATTTGCTTCCTTGATAGAGTTGGTTCCACAAGTCTAGCAATCGGATGTGGAACGATAACGACACATATCTCTCAGTGAGCTTCTATTTCATGACTTTCCAAGTGGCTATGAGTGCCAGACCTCGGCCTCTATGGGCATGTTCAAGATTGGTCCAATGTTGTTGAGCTTTACCAGTCAATTTTATAGTGGCAAATTAACCT
Organism: Hemerocallis citrina; assembly: GCA_017893485.1. Taxonomy (NCBI): domain Eukaryota; kingdom Viridiplantae; phylum Streptophyta; class Magnoliopsida; order Asparagales; family Asphodelaceae; genus Hemerocallis; species Hemerocallis citrina. The sequence continues at coordinate 283,797,604 of CM030360.1, read as the reverse complement.
TCAGGGCTTCACTCATGCCAAACCACACGAAGTAGTGGTCCATGGCACGGATCCAATCGAGATAAGCTTGGGGTTTCATACGGCCTTCAAAGTGGGGAACATCAGCTTTAACGTTCTTTTTGCATTGTTCGTCAGGGTCATGATCTTGACGTCGGCCGTCACGATCATTCCCTTGAGGGATCTGACGATGAAGCTCAGGGACAATATTTTGATTCAATTCCACTTGCTCAAGCCTCTGATTGATATTGGCAAGGTGCTTGACTGGCAGCTAGGGTAGCGAAAATATCAGAGTTGTCCATCTCAGTCTGGGGAGGGCTCGCGGAAGTCTAGGGTTCCTAGTTGGGTGGTTTGGGAGGGGCAAAAAAGGCTATTCAGGTTCTGTGATGGTGCTGCGAAGATGCATTCACCAACGGTGGAAAAGTAAGGGTCGTGTGTTTGCTAAAATTTAGGAAAACGTGTCCTAAATGCACCTATATTTTTTTATATATTATTTTTATATTACTGAAATGATCTAAAAGAAAGAAAAATAAGACATTAAAAACGATCCTAAATGAATGCAATAAACGATGCCTAAATGATGCAAGAACTAGAGTTTTAAGAACCTTCACTCTGATATCAAAATGATGTAAACTTAACCCTAAAAAGAATTTTCAAGAATTTTAAAGGATTAAATTTACTAACATGTAATGCATATTAAGTGAGAAATTAAAACTATTAATTGGTAGATGGGTTTTCAAGATATGAGATAAACTCAATTAAAATTCAATCCTAATAATCAATAATTATATAGACCTAAGAGTTCTTAGCAAGTAAAAGATACGATAATGATTTGTACTCTAATAGGCAAGTAAAAGCACACTCTCAATTATTTGTGGATGACAGATAAATCAAATAATATTATAGAGATGATAAAGCAGTAACACAAATATTTGAGAAGTGGAAAGAGTATATCGGGGTTCGAAGCATATAGCGTTAGATTTCGGGGTGGCTGCAGTGGTGGGGCAGTGCAGCGGGGGAACACTGCGTGGCAGGAGGAGGCGGAGGCGGCTGCTGCGGAGGTACCAGGGGCAGCCGGCGGTGCATCGTTTGGAAATCAACGAGAAGCGGAGGAGGGCAGTGAAGGGGGGCATCTGGATTGTGCTGCGGTGAAGGAGAGGCGATCGACGAGGGGTGTAGTGGTGGTTGAGGAGTAGGGTTTCGAAGTATAGGAAGTTGGGGATTAGGGTTTTGACGTGGGAGGCTGGCGTCGACGATGGAGACTAGTAGCATTGGTATCGGGTCGTGTCGGGTCGGGTCCTTCACTACCTGGACCCGAACCCGGTCCCCTACGGGTCCAAAAATTGGACCTGGACCCGGGCCCTTGAGGTCCGGGTCCGGGTCCTATTAAAATATTCCTACCCGTTCGGGTAGGAGCGGGAGTGTGAGCAGCAAGCGGAGGTGGCAAGTGGTTGATTTAGAATAGATGAGAGAAGAAAAAAGGCATGAGTTTTGAGTTTGGAAGAGGAAGATTTAGAATTGAGGAGGAAGGAGGGGAGGGATGAGGATAGAATATTTATTTTTATGTTATTTTTTAGGTTTTTTTAACGGGTCCGGGTCCGGATCGGGTCTTTTTTGAGCGGACCCGGACTCGGACCCGAAAGTACAACGGGTCTCATTTTAGGACCCGGACCCGGATAGGCCGGGTCGGTTCTTGTCCAATGCCGGGTCGGGGTCGGGTCCGGGTTTCGGGTATTTATACCAATGCTAGAGACTGGGGCAGCGAGGAGGATTGTGATGGGGCTGGCGATGAGGGAGGCGATGGAGTTCGGGGGTTCAGAGGTGTGCGGCTGCGACGCAGTGGAGGCGCGGGTGCTGGGTTTGAAGTCATTCATGGGAAGAAGGTGGATATGGGGGAGGTTGGGTTGCATTTTCGGAATGGAAAGAAAGAGGAAGAAGGAGAGAGAGAGGGGGAGGTGTGGCTGCTGTGGATTTAGGGTTAGAGTTTAGATTTTAATTTGGGCATTTAGGGGTAGTTTTAGAGTTTATCACAAACCCTAAAATTATATTTCAATGTCTCACACAAAAAGATTAATGAAAAGCAGAACTCAATCACAATAAATTTTTTTAATCAAGAATAGCATATTTTCTCATTATTCTCAAGGCCTATATATAGGCTCAAAACAAATCCAAAACAAATCTCAAACAAATCTAAAACAATTCTCTCAAATCTAAAACAAATATCTCAAAATCTCAAATAAACTACATATTGCTAAATCTCACAATAAAATAAAACAGATTTGATGTCCTCATCAGGAACCTAATCGAAAATCCTTGTTCTGGGGGCATTTACAGCGAAAAACCCTTTTTGGCCTATTAAGAGCATCTGTAGTCGTTGAAGGTGAAAATATGGATATATGGATAAATGGAAATAAGAATCGAACTTTTGCTGCACTCGTTAAAAGCTATTTTTTAGCTTTCTATCGTAAAATAATATGCGACGGCACATGAAGTGCCGTCGGAGGGAAAAAAAATTTAAAGCGGAAGGGAGGGACGGCACTCGAAGTGCCGTCCAACACAAACAAATTCGTCCTCGGAATGCAAAAAAAAATTACAAAAAAAATTACAAAAACATTTCAGAAATTACGAAAAAATTACAAAAAATTACAAAAACATTTCAGAATTTACAAAAATATTTTAGAAATTGCAAAAACAAATAAGAAAATCGCAAAAAAGCCCGGACGGCACTTCATGTGCCGTCCGACATAATTGGAAAGTTTCGTAAATAAAAAATTACAAAAACATTTCAGAAATTACGAAAAAATTACAAAATATACAAAAACATTTCAAAAATTGCAAAAAAAATTAAAAATTGCAAAAACATTTCCAAAAATTGCAAAAAAAAATGAAAATTACAAAAACCTCCGGACGGCACTTCATGTGCCGTCCGAGGAATTTGGGCTTGAAATTTTTTTTTTCTTTCAAAGGACGGCACTTCATGTGCCGTCCGATGGGATTTGAGGGTTTTTTAATTGAAAAATAAAAATCAAAAATCAAAAAGTGCCGTCCGACGGCAAAAAAATTATTTTTTGGGTGGGACAGCACTCGAAGTGCTGTCGCTCAAATATGGATAATTCTCAAATCGGTTCTCATTTATGGCACACGACTGTAGCGATTTATCGATAAAATGGATATTTGTCAAACGAGTGCAGCACGTTCTCAGCCAAATATCCATTTTATCGATATTTGGCAAACGACTACAGATGCTCTAAGTAATTATGTTATGGGTAAAGTCATGAAAACCCCCAATGTTTGGCTCCATAATTAAGTAACGCCCTGCCATTTGATTTCTTTCACTTTACCTCCACCGTTATTGTTTTTTTTAATGGGTTTAAATAGGACATGTGAAATGTCCAAAATGCTCCCTTTCACCCAAGCATTTTGAGCTTCTTCTTCTCTCTGTCTTCTCATTCTCCTTTCCTCTTAATTTCATCATCTCAGCCTCGTCTCTACCCTACTTCTCACTGTTCTTCTTCCTCTCTTTGGGTTGGTGCTACCCACCCACCTACTGTCGCATGCATGCCGTCGCCAATAAATAAAACTAATCCGTAGACTACTTATAAATAGGGTTGAATCTGGAAACATTTCAGAAAAAAAGGCTTAAAAAATAAAAAAGAAGCTTGTTTATAATAGCCCGTCTAGAATAGCCCAAGTTATTAACTTCCCCATGAACAATTATCAAATGCAAGACAAAAAGAGTAACCCTCATAGTCGGAGCAAATTTTTGATAAATTTAGAATTTTAGACTATCAACTTTTAGAACTAAACCCAGGTTACCAAAAGAACCACATTGAATCTTAAACATTTTTTGAGAATATGACAAGTATGGATAGACTTTCTGTTGTTGAACTCGTCATATTCTCAATAGAAGTATGACGCTCCCTTTTTTCAGAATGTCTACCAGTAAATAAAGACTTCAAAGATCAGCACACATCATTAACTTGGTCGGGGAAAAATCAATTTTAAACAACCGAACACTATACCATGAGTAAGCTTAATGAGTACTGTTATGTCTAAAACCAAAGTAAGAAAACTATTATGTCTAATCAACTGTAAGAATAATTGATTATGTATTGCTGTCCTTCAAATTTCAACCTAAGTATAAAAAGATTCCTTTACTGTATCAAATTAGTGACCCAATTCGATCAAAGTTATCAACTTCAACATTTTGAAAGAACTCAACTTAGGGAGGTGCTGTATACCTCGAGGAGGAGTTTCCAGTAGGAGAAGATGATTACACCCTCGGAATCTCATAGAACAGAGTGTTCATACTTCATATGCATACTTTTCCTATGTATTTGAAGAAGCACATGAGAAGATGGGATATACAGGAACAAAACAGAGTGAAGCAGAGGGATTGATTGTATAGTTTTCTCTATCATATAGAATAATGATTATTTTTTAGCATGGTCTCTGAATATGAACTTTTATATTAGATATAAGGACTAGATCCCCCATCTGTACCATAACTTTGGAGTTTTGGCATAGTGACAAGGTTTTAACGTGATATCTAAGCAACCGAGGTTTGATCCCACTGGCTCGCTTATTAAACACAGATTAAAAGAAAATATTGCTGCACAGGGTTCAAGTTTCGGCCCACAAAAATGACTGTCATCTACAGTTGCTGTTAGAAAATAAGTGCTACGCAAACCCTTACCACAAGTTCGGAGTTTTGGTCTAGCAAAAGGGCCTTGAACTGCCAGAAATCTGTTTGTTCTGTTATTTGATTAACAGTTAATGAATATTGGATGTAGTAAAAAAATTCTTCCAAAAAAAAAAGTTCATGAATTATTCAGATTGAGTTATTGAAGTTGATGGTCGGATACATTCTGGGCACATTTATCAACTCCATTTGTTCTTTTTCTAATTGTGAGTGCATAAACAGCTAGGAAGTCTGTTTATCCTCTTAACTGTGCTTAGGTTAGTTACTAGTCCACTAAAGATAATGATGTTGTAATGTATTGCCCTTGTGCTCCAGGAGTTGAAAGCACCCCCTTACCACCATTACCATGTCTGCACGTCAATGTTTAAATCTTTAAACACACTAATATAGCTACTGATATCTCAATAATAAATATAGTATAGAATCTTCTTAGAGCTCTAATCACAAGGATATGAAAGTCAACTTACCACTTAACTGAGCTAAATGGAGAATAGGGATTCATGTATTTTAACACCGAAAATTGGTATCAAGGTGATGTAAAACTAACCCTAAATAGAGAATTTCCAAGATTCTTAATGGATTAATTTACCAACACGTAGTGCGGATCAAAGTTAGAAATTTCAAACAGTTAATTGGTTTGATGGATTTTCAAGAACTGTATCACGTTTAAAATCCCAATTAATAATTCAATTCTATCAATCAATAATTAAATCCCTAAGTGTTCTTAGCAAGTAAAAGATTCAATATTGATTCGTAGTCTAATCAAGTAAGTGGAACACTCAATTGTTTTTGTGGCCGATAGGCAAATCAGATAATATAATAGAGATGATAATTGATAAAGCAGTATAACACAAATATTTGCAAATTGGAAAGAGTATACCGAGAGTTCGAAGAAATCAGCGTAGATCTCGGATGGCAGCAGCGACGAGCACAACAGTCAGTAATACAGAAAGAGCGAATCTGACTTTGTTCGACGATGGGTGGACAGCAGCACACGGCGGGACCAGCGAGGAGGGGTGTGCCAGTCGATGAGCGACTAGCTGGCGGCGTCAACAACGGTTCTGAAGTCGTCGGGAGACAGTGACAAGGTGGTTGACGATGGGGGTGTGCGGGTCGTCGGAGGTAGGAGGTCGGCGATGGGGTGAGGAGAAGATGACGATGGTGTGGGGCGACGCGATTAGGGGTAGCGGTGAAGGGGATGGTCGACGGGAGTGGGGCATCGACGGAGGTGACGACGTCGAGGCTAGGGTTTTGGGATGGGGTCGGGATTTAGGGGAAGAAGGAGGAAGCGGCTAAGGGGATGGTCGACGGGAGTGGGGCATCGACGGAGGTGACGACGTCGAGGCTAGGGTTTTGGGATGGGGTCGGGATTTAGGGGAAGAAGGAGGAAGCGGCTAATTGGTTTAGGTTGGGGTCGGGGTAGGAGGAAGAGGCCAACGGGAGAGAAGGGTTTTGGATTTGGGGATTAGGGTTTGGGTAATTTTATTTGGGGGATTTTTAATTTGGGGTAGATTTTAGAGTTAATCACTAACCCTAAAATTGTATTAGGATTTATCACAAACCCTAATAATTGAATCTCAATTGCATCACACAAAAAGAGACAGGAAGAGCAAAACTCAACACAATAATTTTTAATCAAGAGTGGCATATCTTTCTCATTAATCTCAGGGCCTATAAATAGGCTCAAAACAAATCTTGATACAAATCTCAAAAGATTCTAAAAAACTCAAAAATATTCTAAAAATTTCAAAAATATTCTAATGCAAAAAGAAAGATTACATATGACTATAATTGCCAAAAAACAAATATGGTACTGAAATAAAATACTAAATTAAATAGCATTGATGTCCTCATCACAAGGGCATGATGTTCTTGTCATCACGGTATCAAATCTCAGCCGACAGCAAAATGCTTTGGCCGAGTCGGATTGAAAATTTGCTTAATGATACTACCAACATCTGATATTACCAATAAATGGCAGCCTGTAGCTTATACCGATATCGAATTTGTCAAACTATGGTTGTCACTTGGCAAAATTTGTATTTGCTAATAAGTAGCCGCCATAGTACCATCCAGCCCTGGGGTAAATTTGGCTTCCAGGAACTGTTATTTCTTTTTCTTTGCTTAACTTTGAACCATTTCGGGTAAAATATTTTGGGAGAAAGGCTTTGTTTTGTTATTTATCTATGTTTTTATTTATTTTTGCGTGAAGTTGTTGTTCACAAGTTCAATCATGAGGTTGCTAGTACATCTTTGTATATCTACTTTATTTTTATAAATGGTTCAAAGTGCGTCTCTTTTCATCAGGTGTGTTCTTACAGTTTATCAAATAAATTTATTAGGGTCTCCAACTATGTCTTGCAGCCATCACTTTCTAAGCCTAACTTCCTGATAAGAATGTATAGATAAGAGAGGTGTTTGCAGCGTTTGCATTAAAGTTTAACAACTATTGAATTGGCTGCGAAGAATATCTTAACTAGTTATGTGGGGATGCTTATTAAAGTTGTTAAACCAGGGAGGCTGCGGGTCATGGTACAACTATGTGCACTGTACAATTAATGTCTCCTACCTGTTTATAAAGTTGTAATGGTTTCTCTTTATAATTAGCTATTCTCATGTTCTTTTTGAAGCTTGTCTGCTAACAGTTTATAACATATCGCTTGAAAACTAGTATCCAACCGTGCACAATGCACATCAAGCAGTGGAGGGCATTTTAATCTACCAATTTTTTCATATGTATATGAAATAGAAATACGTGCGGGGCAGAGGAGGGGGCTGGTGTTGTGTAGAAGGCCTATTTAGGTGTCCTGTTGGGTAGGGGCTTATTAAAATTCCTAATGTTGTACTCAACATTTATAACATTGTAATGAACCCAAAGGTCTAAAAGACTCTCCTCTACCGAATTAAACAAACGTAATCATTGGATATGAATTGGCTGTCAAAGTAACCCTGAAAGTTGATGGAATCTGGAACTCATAAGGTGGATGAAAAATTGCAGGTATATTTGAAAGTATTTTAGGGAAAAGCGTTAGTAGATTACTGTCATCTTTAAAGCGCCATATAATCCTGTGTGTAGTGATTATGATTATCTAAACTCCAGTTTGCAGTGGCATATAACCGAAGAGGCATTGACGAAACAGAATTGAAGAACACAAAATCAACTGTACAAGGTACTAATGCATTGGCTTTGTTGGAACGAGAACACTGTTTTAAGATTGTGGCTGGAGCATTTAAAGATGTTGCAAAGAAGTCTATTGTAGATCTCAAATCTCCTGAGGTAGTCATCTAACTCCTTGTCTTCTCTTCATCCAAAACTCAGATCTGTCCCAACATTGCAGCTGAATATGTCTAATTGATAGCTAGGGTTCTGTCTATCTAACCATCAATGACTTTCCAGGTTGCCGTGTTTGTTGAAGTACTGCCCATTTCAGGGGTACCACTTGAATCCATAGTGTCCGGGGTGTCTATTCTCCCACATGAGCTCTTTATCACCAAGCCACGACTCTGTGTCAGGCCTCTTGTTTTGGATTCGAAGCCAGCTAAGAAGAAAGTTTGAATGACATAGCTTCTTGGTGCAGCAAAGATATTCATTGGTCCTTAATTCCCAAGAAGCGGACTGATTTTTTTTCGTTCTTCTGGGGGTAGTATTCGTATGCATAGCAGGTAATGTTGGTGGATCTAGAATCGAATTGTAATGTCAAAATCCAAAATTTTCTCATTCCAGAAGAACATTTACAAATTAGGTTGGTATTATTCAGAGTCAAGGTGAAAAAATATATTTCCAAAGTTCTTCCCAATTAACATTTAGGGTGATTTTGAAGAGAATTTTTGTAGAATCGCGGTCATTTTTTTATATCAACATTTAACAGAGAACTTTGGATGCAAGTACCTGCGACGGTAATTTTCTTGATCAGATATTGTGGTACCTATTCAGATCATTCAATCGATATCAGGCATATTGTGTATATCCAGACATTGTGTAAAATATGGATTATTAATTCAAAATCAGTCAAGTTAGTTTACTTCACTGCAAGTTACATATTGCAGTAGTTAAATGATGATAATTATAACAAAATTACTTAGAAAACTGAAAACATAACCCAAATAAACATACCCAACTATTTTACAAGGGACCCATGTAAAGTTAACTATGTACATTATATATATTTCTACGACATGGAAAGATCCAATTATTAACTCCATTTTTGGGGGCTGAAATGCAGCTTTTGCTTGCTGTAGGTGTTTTGAACACAGCGACAATGACAGTCTTCAGCTTCTTCCTGCACTGCGTCCATAATTCCTTGGGAAATCATCTTTCATGTGTTGCAATTGGATTAGTTTTGCCTGTAATCTCTAATATTATAATGGGAGAGTTGGAGTTGTAATGTTGTAAACATACAAATCCATGCATTATACCTGCAACTCAAACTCTCCCATTAATTACAACTTCCAAACAAGCAAAATTTCACATATTTGCAAAATTAACTTTCAAGATTTTTAACACCAAACATACACATAAACATTCACATATGTTGTACATACAACTCAAATTCTACTTATAAACACGTACACTGCACGCACAAATCGTAGCTTTTTCTTCAAAATATTTTTTCCAATTACGTGCAATGCACGTCTAATTCTAAAACTATTTCTTAACACATATATTGCATGTGAAAATTCTCAACTCTTATCAAAACATGCATCGCACGTGAAAAATACTAGTAAAATAATAAAGGGATGCTCCCCTCCCCAGTTATTTGTTGAATTTGCAGAAATTAGTAGCATAGGTTAGGTTAAATGCATACCTAGGTAGCGATGAGTTTCTCTTTACTTCTCTGCTAAACTTATTTCTTACTTGGTGGTGGTTATTATGTGCACTATGCTAATTTCTTGATGTTTTCCCGTTCAAATAGTGTCAGCAACTTTTAGTGATTATGAGAATTTACAAGTAGATATGAGGCGTGCAATGCACATGTGTGACCAATAATTCGGTACACAGAAATATTGATGACAGAATGAGATTGCCATTTATATGATTTGTCTTTGTCGGAAACCGTACTCTTATGTTGATTGTTGATAGTGTGACTTAAATCAGATTTCATTTTGACTAGTGTTGATTGTACTGCTGCTTTGCTAATATTTTGGTACTGCTTGGACTAAACTCAAGAAAGCAGTTTTTACAGATAGCAAATGCAAAAAATGTTATGTTTTACGTGGGTTCTACCTCCATTGGTACGAAACTAGTAAAAGAAACACTGCGATTAACTTTTGCCATTTTATACTACATATCCGCATTGCGAACAATTTATTCAGTATCATTTTGCATGCTGATCGGATTTGGGTGGGTTTCCAAAGCCAAAAAAAATTCACCGATCCGGGTTGGATTGGTTCGGATTCAGGTTAAACCTGACCCAATGCACACCCCCAACAACAATTTCTCTTGTCTTTTGGTCACAGATATTGAAAATGACAGTAATGAATTCTGCTTTTGCTTTTGTTCTCTCCAGCATATTATTTATCAAAAGAATAATGACAATAATAACGGAGAAATTCGTCTTACCATAAGATGAATATTATAATTATAAGTTGAGGTTGCGAACGATGATGATAAATTGAATCGAACCACAAAGATTATCTCGCCATATAAGTAGGTCACAGCGAAGAACTCATTCTCCCTATACATATTAAGCCATGTTTTCTACACGGTTGAACTAAGTTCAAGCTTGCTTGTCGTACTGTCTTAAATATAATCTTTTATTCTATTCTTATCTTTGTTTATTTTAAAGTTCCTTTTGGAAGATACACAAAGCATTTTATGCAAAATGATGGGGCAAAATTATAGCAAAATACCTTTCGACCTTATTCCTCGTTTATACTTTACTGCAAATAACTTGCTTTATTTTGTGTGCCTACCACAAACTTGTCTCGCTTTACTCGTGAATCTGGCATAACTTTTTTTTTTTTTGGATTTTTATAAAAGATGACATTATCATCATTTTATTATCATTAATAAAAAGTTAACGAAACATAATATTACAAATTACAAAATAACAATCTAAAAGTCTAAGTCCGATCAACAATAGACAACAACTACACACTGTAAGAGTCTTCTTTAATGCAAACAAAGATGAAAACTCCTCTCCCTCCCTCCAACCACAGAACCCCCCCCCCCCCCCCCCCCCCCCCAGAAGCCTCTCCATCCTCACAGGCCTAGCCAGGACTACGACTCAACCATGCCAAAGCGTGAGCGAGAAGGTGCAGCTCCACATCAACACAAGCGTGCTGTTGACGACCGGCGTTCAAGGAGCTACGGCCGTGAATACGCTAGAGGCTCTCCACCTAGAGAGAGGAGGGCGCAGGTCGACGCTTCTAGAAGTAGGCCTCATCGCTCCTCACGTCAACATCAAGAAGATGCTAGCCCCCCCCCCCCCCCCCCCCCCCCCCCCCCCCCCCCCCCCCGCCTCGCTCGCCCCAACCGTGAAGCCGTTAGTCCTCAGAGAGTTATTCGAAGCAAGTCAAAGGTGTTGGCTGTTTGTTATCAAAACCCAAGATTCCCTCTTTTCTTTTTAGTCCCACATCAGTTGGTGACATTGTCATGTGAGTGTATATAATACACTCCACTCTTTATCCCCTTGTAGTCTAGTGTGGTGTGGAGAGAACCCGTGGGCCACACGCGCGCCGCCGCCGCCGCCCGGCCCGGTTCGGTTCAGCGCGCGTAGTGGGCACGGGTGTGCGCGCCCGCATCTGCGGACACGAATGCCGATCCGAAATTGCTCTTCGGGTTCGGGTTGAGATCCAAAACTTATTTTTGCTGTTTATTTTTTTTTTTCCTTTGACTAATTCTTCCTGAACGTTGGATCAGTTTCTCAGATCCGAAAAAGAGGCCTCCTTCTCTCCCAACGTTCACACGTTCTACTCTATTTATATTTCAAACCCTCTTCCGTTTTTCCTACTACTGAAAAAACTCAAAATCGCACCACAGTGATAATCTCCTTCGCTGCTTCAACAATCGGCAGTCCATCTTCTTTGCTGCTTTCCCGATCCGCAAGCGCAGCAACCTCTTCCGTTCGCTGCTTGCGCTCCTTTCTTTTTCACCGTCGTTCTGGGCAAGGCTAAGTTCGGGTCATCTCTCGACGTTGTGTGCGACAGCGAGACGCCGGTGATACCGGGGGTTTTTACCACTAGGAGCATCTGCGAAGCGTCTGCACATAAGACCGCGGATCAACTCTTAGGGCAGTGCGTATCGCGCGACTTCCCCATAGGCCGGTAAATCCGTTTTTATTTCTTTTCTTTCGACAGATTAACAAGATTACGAACAATTTTATAAAACAATCTAAGAGTTGACTCATATTCTTAATCTAATTAGTTTAGCATATATTGTTAACTAAGAACAACCATCTTGTTAATCTGATTAGTTTAGCATAAATTGTTAATTAACAACAGCCGTATTGTTAATCTGATTAATTTAGCGTACACTGTTCATTAAGAATATTATCAATCTGATCAAACATATTATCAATCTGATCTGATTATACACATATAAACACACACTGTTGTTAATCTGTACTGTTGATCTGATCATACATATTATCAATCCGTATTGTTAATATCATTTAGCATATACTGTTAATCTGATTAAACACACACATATTATTAACTGATTAATTAGCACATATAATCATAATTGCTTATTGTTAATCTGTTAATTTAATACATTCTGTTTGATTAAGATCACCTGATACATCATATACAGTTTTGATTAAGATACACTTCATTCTGTTAATTCACTTCATTATTAAATATTGTAAGGGCTAAATAAATAAATAAATTATTGAATCCGAAGCTTTAATATTATCTTCGTTAATCACAATTTCGAAACAGATAGTTAAATTTTGTTGCATCACTATAGATTCCCACACTGTAGAATATCTATAGCCTTAAAATCCTTACATTATTAATTTATTGTTAAATCACAAATTTGTTGGCACGAATTTGTGTTGTTAGATTCACCTTAATATTCTCAAAGTCTTAGAATAGTTCTTGCTGTACATTTGTTTCATTAACTTGCAATTTGCCAGTATAATTAAGTGTCTTGTTATATTGTGAATAGCATTACCACCTGCATAACAATATCAAGACGATTATTAGCTGTGGTGCTAGATATTTCTTAGTATCCTTTAAACATTTAGATAAGGAATAGTTATTGATTTTGCAAATTCCTTAAAAGAAATCTAAAAGTCTTAAAAGGAAAGATAAATTTGGGAACAAGCCTAAAGGGTCCTTCTGTCAACCGGGTGTAAACAGCCCTAAGCGACACGGTATTTAAGCGTCTTCGGACCACCGCTAGCTGGGAACCGACTCCTACAGCTAACCCAAGTTAATCAGAAATTGATAGACTAAAGATTTGTTTAGGTTGATTAGCAAAATCATTAAACTATTGTCTAGAACCCGCGATACCTTTATTGAGTCGCTACAGTATAATTTTTGCAGCCTCTAGACTATTATACTTCTAAATCATGACTGGAAAAGAAGAGACCGCTTCAGCCAAGCCAGCCAAGTTTGATGGCACCAACTTTAAAAGGTGGCAGAGTCAGATGAAATTCTGGCTCACCACCTTAGGACTCCTGTCAGCAATTGATGGATCCACACCCAACACGACTGAGTCTGACAAATTTGAGTCTACCAAAGAAGTTTCTGAATCCACTTTGTCATCTCAAACTCCTAAGGAATCCGCTAGTTCCCAAAAACCAAAAACCCCTAAGGAAATAGACTTCCATTGTTTTCATCGAATCCTAAGCGCCCTATCGACTCCCTTTATGACATATTCTTTGAATATAAAAATGCTAAAGAACTTTGGGATGCTTTAGAAGATGAATATGGTTTTGATGATGCTGGAATTGAAAGATTCAATTCTTCAGCTTTCAATAGGTATTTCATGGTAGATAACAAGCCTATGAATGACCAAATCCATGAATTTCAAGAATATGTGAGACATATTCAAGCCAAAGGCACAACCTTCTCTACTGAATATAAGATAGCTTGCCTAATAGATAAACTCCCTCCTTCTTGGTCTGATGTCAAGAAGGAACTCACTCATACTCAAGGTGAACTTACCTTTGCCCAAGTCCTGAAGAAGATTAGAACAGAAGAACAACTTAGGCTTAGGTCAAACCCTAAAAATGAATCCAAAGCAAAGGTAAACCTTGTAGTCTCAACCCAAGGCAAATCCAAACCCAATAATCCTCACAAGCCTAAGAAAAACTCCTTCAAGAAAAGGAACTTTCAGCCTCATCACCAAAACCACCAAAACCACCAAAACCGCCAACACCAGCAAAACCACAGGACTAGAAACTTTGGTCAGACTCAGGACCAACAAAAGTTTTGTTTGGTGTGTGGAAGAACAAATCATCTATCCTTCAATTGCTTTCATAGGAAGAAGGAACCAATGAAGACTCCTTATAAGGGAAAAGGCTCTACCAAACCAGAAGCCAACATGATTCTAAATGGATCTTCTAGTTCCTTCAGGTCTGTGACTTACCAACCTTCGGTTAATATTTCTTACCATTCTGATGACTGGTGGTTGGATTCTGGAGCTAATGTTCATGTTTCATTTGATCGCTCCTGTTTTTCAAACTATCAGGAATCATGTGGAGGAGGCATAACCCTAGGAGATGGATCAACGGCACAGATTGTAGGAAGAGGAAGAATAGACCTGAAGATGACATCAGGGAAAAATCTAGCTCTTCATGATGTACTTCATGTGCCGTCAGTTAGGAGAAACTTAGTTAGTGGTTCCCTTCTTGTAGCGTCAGGTTTCAAAATTGTAATGGAAGCAAATAAAATTGTATTTTCTAAGAATGAATCTTTTATTGGGAAAGGATATGTAAAGGATGGTCTTTTCATTCTCAGCACTATAAATAAAATATCTGATCCATCTCCGGTTGTTTCAAATATAGAATCTTCCAATGTTTGGCATGGTAGACTAGGTCATGTGAATCTGGGTTCTCTTAAAAGGATGATGAACTTAGATCTTATTCCCAAGTCTCTTGTAGATAATAAACACAAATGTGAAATTTGTGTTCAAGCCAAACATTCTAGACTGCCTTTCAAATCTATAGAGAGGAATTCTGATCCTCTAGAACTAGTTCATAGTGATGTTTGTGACTCAAATAGGGTTTTGACCCGAGGCGGTGGAAAATACTTTGTCACTTTTATAGATGACTGTTCTAAGTATTGCTATACCTACCTTCTCAAAACCAAAGATGAAGTTCTAGATAGATTTAAGGTTTTCAAATCCGAAGCCGAGAACCAATTAGAGAAAAAGATTAAGATCCTTAGATCTGATCGTGGCGGAGAGTATACCTCAAACGAAATGACTAACTTCTGTGAAGAACACGGAATAATTCATGAGGTGACTGCTCCTTACTCACCACAGTCTAACGGAGTTGCTGAAAGAAAGAATCGAACTCTGTTAGACATGGTGAATGCCATCCTTCTCAGCTCAGGAGCTCCTGATAACTTGTGGGGAGAAGCCTTATTGACAGCCTGTTACATCCTAAACAGGATCCCTAGTAAGTCAAAGGATAAGACTCCTTATGAATTATGGAAAGGCAGAACGCCTAGAGTCCATTACCTTAAGGTCTGGGGATGTCTAGCAAAAGTAGGAATCCCTGAACCTAAAAAGAGAAAGATTGGACCTAAGACTGTAGATGCTGTATTCATAGGATATGCCCTAGAAGCAATGCCAATAGATTTTTAGTGACTCATTCTGAAGTAAATGAAATATCTAATAATACCATCATAGAAGCTAGAGATGCAGTTTACTTTGAGAATATATTTCCTTTTAAAGATAGAATTTCTTCCAACCCCTCCAGTCATTCCCTGCCTCCTTCTACCAGTTCCCTTTCTCAACCTTCTAGCTCTCAACTTGATCAAGACTCAGAACCTAGAAGAAGCAAAAGAGGTAGGATTGAAAGAAATTTAGGAGAAGATTTCTTCACTTATTTGATAGAGGGTGATCCCTCAACTTACGAAGAAGCAATATCTTCTCCTGATGCACCTTTCTGGAAAGAAGCCATCAACAATGAGTACAACTTCATTATGGAGAACAGTACTTGGCATTTAGCAGACCGGCCTTTAGGTAGTAAACCCATAGGTTGCAAGTGGATCTTCAAAAAGAAACTTAGAGCTGACGGTTCAATAGAGAAATACAAAGCTAGATTAGTAGCCAAGGGTTTCACCCAGAAAAAGGGATTAGATTATTTTGACACCTACTCTCCTGTAGCTAGGATTGCCTCTATTAGAACTCTTCTAGCTTTAGCATCCATTCATGACTTGATAATTCATCAAATGGATGTAAAGACAGCCTTTTTGAATGGAGACCTAGAGGAAGAAATCTACATGGAGCAACCTGAAGGCTTTATTGCTAAGGGTCAAGAAAAGAAAGTTTGCAGGTTAGTAAAATCTCTTTATGGCCTAAAGCAAGCTCCCAAGCAATGGCACAGCAAATTTGATAAAGTTATTTTAGAATATGGCTTCTTACCAAATGAGTATGATAAATGTATATACTCTAAAAATACTGATGGAAGTTGTGTCATTATATGCTTGTATGTAGATGACATCCTTATTCTAGGATCAACACTTGAGTTAATAAATAATACTAAAAATTATTTATCTAGCATGTTTAATATGAAAGACCTAGGAGTAGCTAACCTGATTCTAGGAATGCAAGTATCCAAATCCAAGGAGGGTTATACTCTCTCCTTAGTACATTCTATTGAGAAAATGCCAAGAAAATTTGAGTACTTTGATAAGACACCTGCTCGTACTCCTTTTGACAGTAGTATCATTCTCAAGAAGAATGAAGGTTCACCTGTAGAACAACATAGATACTCTCAAATGATAGGTTCTCTTATGTATATATCAAATAGAACTAGACCTGATATTGCATTTGCTGTTGGGAGACTTAGTAGATATACTAGCAAGCCGAACCGGTCACATTGGACAGCATTAGAAAGAGTATTTAGATATCTTAAGGGTACTATAGATTATAAACTTCATTATTCTAGACACCCTGATATCATAGAAGGTTACTCAGATGCAAACTGGGTAACTGACTCACATGATGTGAAATCCACAACTGGATATGTCTTCACCTTAGGAGGTGCTGCAATCTCCTGGGGTTCATGTAAACAAACAATCATAGCTAGAAGTACTATGGATTCTGAAATGATAGCTTTGGACACTACGTGTACAGAAGCTGAATGGCTAAGAAATTTGATTATGCATATACCTGTTACTAATATTCTTGTTCCTCCTATTTCCATAAACTGTGATAATAAATCAGTTATAGAACTACTAAAGCATGATTCTGTGAATGCTAAGATGAACAGGCACCTGCAGCTGCGCTTCAAGTCAATCAAGAGCCTATTAGGCAAATATGTGGTTCTTGACTATATAAAGTCAGAAAAGAACCTTGCAGACCACTTAACAAAGGGTCTGTCTACGACGTTGATCCTAGAATCATCGAGGGGGATGGGGTTAAGCCCATAAGTAAGTCACCAGCAGTGGCAACCCAACCGAGTCTGACTGGAGATCCCAAGAAGCCGGTTCAATGGGTAGAAACAAGCTGGACTTCGGTGACTATTATGGAACACTGACTCAGAGATTAAATTCTCATAAACTAATGCCCAGGTGGCTGTACGAGGTTGTACAATGATATCCCATTCCTATGGTGACAGTGTTCCTGTGTGATCTGGTTAGGATGAGTTCTAAACTCTTAATAGGTCCAAACATTATTATGTAGGGTTGACTCCGATCACCAACCCTTTGAGGACTCACCTATATGAGAGGTCGTGAAGGCCGCGACTATGGGACAGGGCGATCCCAGACAACTCTCATGAATATGGAAAAGTGCGCATGGCCATTCAAAAGCGCCACCCGATAGACCCAAGAACCTCTAACGTACTATGTGTGCTATTTTCTGAATCTGAGTCAAGAAGTCTGATTCAAGGCGTAGTCCACAAGCACTTCTTCAGACAAAGACAATAGTCACTACGTGAGATTCAAGGCTGTAGTCCATCTCATCTATGCATAGTATACTCTTGCCCAGAACTTCTATATCATTACTCTTTTGTTATCACTGCCTTTGAATCTTGGTTTTGGGGGGGGATTGTTGGCTGTTTGTTATCAAAACCCAAGATTCCCTCTTTTCTTTTTAGTCCCACATCGGTTGGTGACATTGTCATGTGAGTGTATATAATACACTCCACTCTTTATCCCCTTGTAGTCTAGTGTGGTGTGGAGAGAACCCGTGGGCCACACGCGCGCCGCCGCCGCCGCCCGGCCCGGTTCGGTTCGGCGCGCGTAGTGGGCACGGGTGTGCGCGCCCGCATCTGCGGACACGAATGCCGATCCGAAATTGCTCTTCGGGTTCGGGTTGAGATCCAAAACTTATTTTTGCTGTTTATTTTTTTTTCCTTTGACTAATTCTTCCTGAACGTTGGATCAGTTTCTCAGATCCGAAAAAGAGGCCTCCTTCTCTCCCAACGTTCACACGTTCTACTCTATTTATATTTCAAACCCTCTTCCGTTTTTCCTACTACTGAAAAAACTCAAAATCGCACCACAGTGATAATCTCCTTCGCTGCTTCAACAATCGGCAGTCCATCTTCTTTGCTGCTTTCCCGATCCGCAAGCGTAGCAACCTCTTCCGTTCGCTGCTTGCGCTCCTTTCTTTTTCACTGTCGTTCTGGGCAAGGCTAAGTTCGGGTCATCTCTCGACGTTGTGTGCGACAGCGAGACGCCGGTGATACCGGGGGTTTTTACCACTAGGAGCATCTGCGAAGCGTCTGCACATAAGACCGCGGATCAACTCTTAGGGCAGTGCGTATCGTGCGACTTCCCCATAGGCCGGTAAATCCGTTTTTATTTCTTTTCTTTCGACAGATTAACAAGATTACGAACAATTTTATACAACAAAAGGTGGTCCAGCAGTACCCACTCTCTGAACGGAGGAGCGTGCATAGACGTTCGTATGCGGAGGTAACCCGTGGTTCTCCTCAAGGCGACGAAGCGCATAGAGCGCGTAGTCGTTCGTCTTCGCCACTACAGGAGCGTATCCAAGCTAGAGAGGAGTTAGAGGGCGAGTGGGTGTTGGTGAAAAACATGAAGGCTTCGAAGCCCACCAAAAGTCGTAGTGGGTCGGAAAATTCAAGAGTCAATGGAAGGGTGAACTGCCATAAATGCGCGAGGCCTGGCCATTCCATTAGCAAGTGCACCGCCAATTGGTTCTGCTACATTTGTCGGAGATCCGGCCATATTTCCACCAGCTGCCCCAGGCGCGTCACCATCTCCAACTCAAAGGCTCCTAAGCGCGGAGCGTCCCTGGTCTCGGAGGGGAGTAAAACCCAGGAAAGTGTAGCGGGGGAGAGACGTGTCACTCAAGTGTCGATTACTCCGACTCCACTTATGGCGGATTTTGAACGAAGATTTAATGGAGGTATCCTGGTTAAAGCGCAGTCGGGAGTGCCAAACGCCAGCGACATTTCGGATTTGCTTCATGCGGCTGTGTTCACGGAACCAAGACCAACCTGGGTTATTCAAGAGATAGCCCTCAACATGTTCTACGCTCACTGTAGCGACGCGGCTGTAGCTAAAGAAGCGATCAGAGTTAAGGGAATAGAAGGTAAAGACGCTACGGGATTAGAGTTCTTTGTCACATTCAAATGGTGGTCTCGTGAATACGGAGTTCTCAAGCCAGAGTCCCTTCCCCCCGTTTGGATCAGACTATACAACCTTACATTTCATTGCTGGGTACGGTCGGGGTTTCAAAATGTAGTGCGTCATTTCGGGATGCTCATCGACATTGACAGACAAACGGCAACCCATTCAGCTCGTAAGTTCGCTCGACTCAAGGTGGGAGTTGCTATTAAGGCTGATATCCCCTCAAAGATTATTGTCGAGTTCGACAACTCCTTCTTTGAAGTCACAGTAATCGTCGAAGCTCAGAAAAACGTATCGTTCCGTGATCTAGCGTTTGGAAGGGAAAGGAAATTGTACGGTGGAGATCAGCAGCTAGAGGAAGAAGATGAAGCAGAGCCGTCCGATGGAAGAGAAATTATGAAGCCTGTTAGATCCACGTGCTTCGAAGCAGCGCGAGCTGTCCATGCATGCGAAATTCAAAAGTTACCTTCAGCCCGCCACATCCAATCACAGCCGTCCACTATTCCTACCGCTCACATCGACCCAATTAATGCTCCTACAGGGTATAGCTGGCAGAGGGTCAAAAATGCTGAGGGTTTGGAAGAGCCGAAAGGTGATAGAGGTTAAATAGGAGATGGGATAGCGTGCGGCGATGGGAAGCTTTTGTACGAAGGGACTGGTGGTTCCTTAGAAGCGAAAAGAAGTGGTATCCTTAAAACCGGGAATGTAGTGGGCCAGGGTACTATCAATGTCTTGGGATTGAAAGATGTGAAGTGGCCAAATTTCACGCTAGAAGACATCGAAGGGTCTGTTAAAGCAGCAATTGATGCATTAATCCAATCCAGAGGTGGATTTGGGCCTCAGCCCATGGGTCAAGAGTGTGATGCACATAAAGATGATGTAAATCCGGTTGGGGTGCTGACGGAGATTAGCAACAAATATCAAACCACACCTACAGATCAGCAGCAGATTGGTTACAAAGCTATTATTTCTTCGGATCATGAATCAGTAGGCGAGCTTATCGGTGCATTAGACGGTATCCGTGAGGATAATTTCATCTCAGAAACTGAAACAGACTACGAGGATAAAGGTGCCAGATGCAGTGTTGGTAGCTCAACAAGCAAGAAGATTACAGAATATCAAAGGAAAGGAAAAAGACAAATGGGGACTTCAGTGCCTATCGAGCAGGTAAAAGAGGGGATTCCCCACGAGGGAAAGAAAGCTTCAGAGCCAGAAATCACAGAAGCAGGTACCTCTGTTGTTAATTTTTCAGTGCTTAATTCATTTTCCGATGATTCCATCATTTATTTCGCTACTTTATACGGGCTAGCCATGGGTTCCACTAGAGCTGAGCAACTACATAACGTTGCAATAATTAGAGATGACTATAATATAGCTGTTAACTAACCGTCTGGCGGAGGAGGGTGGGTCGTTAGATGAGTATTAGTGTGTCAATGATTTACACATTTTGGAACGTAAGAGGGATGCGACAAAGGGTAAAAAAAAGATCTATAGGTGTTACCCTGAGCAAAATACGTCTTGACATCATCGGTATTCAAGAAACTAGAATTGAGAGTCCTTCTGAGGAGGAATTCAATACGTTGAGAGGTTTAGCTGACTTCAAATGGAGATTTAAATCTGCTAGGGGGTTTTCAGGAGGTATAGCAGTGGGGGTCAACTCTCGTATCCTTGACATAATTGACGATCACATAGGCGAGTTCACGGTTTCCATTAGAGTTAGACGTAGAAGTGACGGTTGGATACAGGCGATTTCTTCTGTTTACGGACCGTATGACAGCAGACGTCGAAAGGATCTGTGGGCAGAACTTAGATTCATCAAAAATAAATGGAGCGGGCCTTGGATCTTAGGTGGAGATTTCAATATCACTAGATTCCGTAACGAGCATAAAGGCGGAGGACACCACCGTACAGATCAAGACTCATTCAACGAGATAATAGAGGAATTAGACTTATTAGAGCTGGAGATGACTGACAGAAAATTCACTTGGTCGAATATGCAGAGAAGTCCTACTCTGGCCAAGCTTGATAGAGTACTTGTGTCGTCTGATTGGGAAGAGATTCATCCTCTAGCAAAGGTTAAATCGGAATTGCGCTACACTTCAGATCACCTTCCGTTGGTCGTCGACTGCAGGCAACAAGAAAGGCAACAACACTTCAGTTTCAAATTCGAGAAAGCATGGACCATCTGCGAGGACACCAAGCAAGTCATCGCAGACTCGTGGAGAGCCGAAACTTCGCAATCCTCAGCCGTCGGTATTTGGATCGAAAAGACTAGACGTCTTCGTAGGAGATTAAAAGGGTGGGCTGGGCAAAAAAAGATTGCCATTATACAGAGCAGGATTGAAGCAAGCAGTAGAATCGCAGCTCTGGAAACTTGCCAAGAGGAGAGAGAGTTGCGGGAGGAGGAGAAGGACGAGCTGGTCAGCAAAAGACTGGAGATACAGCAAAGCATCCAGATGGAGGAGCAGTACTGGCAATAGAGATCAAGAATTCAATGGCTTCGCGAAGGGGACGCCAACACAAAATTTTTCCACAAGATGGCTAATGGAAGAAAAAAGCATAATCATATAACGGGATTAACAGTGGATGGAATTTGGACAGAGAACGACCTGCGAATCAAAGAGCACCTCGACACTAAGTTTCACGATATCCTAGGATCTAATTCAGCTGACAGATGCGCGCTAGCTCCTAATATGTGGGGCTCGTCCAGGATAGAGGGGAGCTCAGGTATCGAAGAAAGATTTACAGATTCAGAGGTGCTACATGCAATTAAGATGCTCGGACAGGACAAGGCCCCAGGGCCAGACGGTCTGCCGATCTTTTTCTACAAAATATACTGGATGTCATCAGAGCTGATCTCATGAACATTTTCAACGACCTGTACGATGGATCTGCAGATCTGGATAGACTGAATTACGCTTCAATCATACTGGTCCCAAAGGAAAGTAACGTCGAATCCTATGAAGACCTACGGTCTATCAGTCTTATTAACGGCTCGTTCAAAATTATCACGAAGGTCTTAGCGCAAAG
Source organism: Hemerocallis citrina (assembly GCA_017893485.1). Classification (NCBI taxonomy): domain Eukaryota; kingdom Viridiplantae; phylum Streptophyta; class Magnoliopsida; order Asparagales; family Asphodelaceae; genus Hemerocallis; species Hemerocallis citrina. Next base: position 283,775,151 of record CM030360.1, on the reverse strand, counting down.
ACTTACCCCACATCTGAATGATGTTATTGCCCCATCCCAATGTGGGTTCATTCGTGGGAGGGACATTATGGACAGCATCGCATCCGCCCATGAAATCATTTTTAGAGGTAACAAGGACAAAGCTGACGGGTTTCTTCTAAAATTAGACTTCCAAAGGGCTTACGACTCCGTACACTGGGATTGCCTAGACGAGGCGTTAGAACGGAAAGGATTCGGCGCGAAGTGGAGGTTATGGATGCATAGGTGCATCCGTGGGGGGAAATCGTTTATTCATGTGAATGGGTGGCAAGGTAAAGAGATTAGATGCAAAAGAGGGCTCCGACAAGGGGATCCGCTATCCTCCCTTCTATTCGCTATAGTAGCGGATGGTTTAGCCGAAATGATTAGAAGGGCTCAAGAAAACAACACTATCACAGGAATCGAGATTAAAGATATAACCCAGCCGATGTCGATTCTTCAATACGCCGACGATACCCTTCTTTTCGGAAGAGCTACCATGCAAGAAGTGCCTGCCATCAAGGTAGTTCTGGGGTGCTTTCAAGGTTGGTCGGGACTGAAGATTAACTTTAATAAGTCTAGCATTATCCCAGTTTCCGACCATCTATCATTGGCGGCTAACGAGATTTCGGAGATCCTTCGTTGTAAGGTCAGTGAATACCCAATCAAATATCTTGGTACGCCCATTAGACCGGGCGCACTATTGAAGGAGGATTGGAATCCAGTCATAGACAAGATTGAAAAGAAACTTCTTGGATGGCAGAGTCGATTTCTGTCTCTGGGTGGAAGAATCATTTTGTTGAATTCTGTCCTCTCAGCAATCCCGCTCTACCTAATGTCGATCTACGAATTACCAAAATGGGTTATCCACAGGATCGATAAAATCAGAAGAAAATTCCTATGGAAAGGAACGGACGAAGGGAACAAAGGTTTCCCCCTTGTTAAATGGGGTAGAGTATGTAAGAGTAAGGAAAACGGCGGCCTAGGAATCATGAACTTACAAGACATGAACCAAGCGTTGCTTAGCAAGTGGTGGTGAAAAATTTCCACTAAGAAGAAGGGTTGGTGGAGCTATTCCTTCGCTCTGTTCCGCAAGAGAAAAAAATACAGATTTGGCGGCAGAAGCCCTTCAGCCAAGGTGTCCTTTCTCTGGAAGGGCATAGCTAAGCTCGGGGAGATTTTCCACACGAATACCAAATGTAAAGTGGGAAACGGTAAAAACACTAGATTCTGGAAAGACAAATGGTGCGGGGAAACTACCCTTCAAAACAGATTCCCTCAAGCTGCAAAAGGAACGATAAACTTAGATCTAACTGTGGCAGATGTGCGGAAGAATGGGAAACTTAATTTCATAGTTTCTCCCAACCTCGACCAGAGTAGCCTGTCACAGTTCGAAGAGCTCAACAAACTCATTAACGACGAAGGGGGTCACTTGAATGATGTAGAGGACGATAGAATATGGAATACAGACTCGTCTAATGTCTTCACAGTGGCGGCAATGTATAGGTGGATCAACGACGGTGGGACGAGATGCACAAACCAAGCGGCAATTTGGGGAGCTTATGTACCGTTCAAGGTCAAAATGTTTTGTTGGTTAGTTCACAGAGACGCGATTCTGTCAAAAGTAAACCTGAGGAAAAGAAATTCGCAAATTGATGTCAGGTGCGGGATATGCCTTCATCCAGAAGAGGACGCGAATCATATACTATTCCTATGTCCAAAAGTGCGGTTAACATGGGAAGTAGTATGTAGGGGTTTCGGGATAGATCGGGTACCTAATTCAATATCAGACATTTAGGGGACTTTTAGAGACTGTCTCATTAGGTCGGGGGATAATAAAACTTGGGATATAGCAGTAGCAGCATCTATGTGGAACCTATGGCTAGAAAGAAATGATTTTATATTCCGCAACATTTCATTAACATTTAAGAATTCAATGCGTAAAATCTTTGTGTTGATTCATGATTGGGCAGGGATTCAGGATGCCTCGAAGAAGAGGAGGATCATCGAGGGCGAATAGTATTGGGCATGAGCTTTGAGAAGAGGGTTGAACCCCCGTGTCAGGTGGTTCGGTCGGCTGTGGGTTAGACTACTGTGGCTTTCTTTTCAACTCGGGTTGGTCCGAGTTCTTTTGGTGTTGCGTGTTCTACGTTGATCACGCGGCTGTGGTGATGTTGTTGTCTTTTTTAGTTGTACTTCTTGTTGATGTTTCGTGTAGCATGTTGCTCACGTACTTTTATTTCTGTTGTAATCCCTTGTTTCGTTATTTCGTATTAATGGAACGATGACGTTAGTCATCTTTTATCAAAAAAACAACTACACACTGTGAACTCTAGTGCATAAAGGAAGATACAGATACAATGAAGCCTGGCACAGCATAACTGTTTGTTCTCACTGATAAAAAAAGGAACAATGAATGGAACTTTTTCCCAAACTGTCCCACTTTTTGAAAGTTTTTCCCAAACCGCCCTATTAATTTTTTTTAAAATTTCCAAACAATCCCATTCGGTCTTTGAAAGACCGAGTTTAGTTAAAACTAACTCGGTTTTTCGAAGACCGAGTGTTAGTTTTGGATTTTTCGAAGTCTAACACTCGGTTTTCGAAAAACCGAGTTAGTTTTAACTAAACTCGGTCTTTCAAAGACCGAGCGGGTTGTTTTGGTAAATACTTTCGAAAGTGGGTCAGTTTGGTAAATACTTTCAAAAAAGTGGGTTATTTTGGTAACATGTTCGTTCCAGTTATGTCCTTTTTTTTTAAAAAAATAATTTGGTTCATAGATATTTGCATGTACAATGCCCTATTTTTTATACAAGACTATACTATGGGGAGGTGGAATCGGCTTGAAATACTCCATGTCTTTAACATTTATTGGCTTAAGATTCCATTGTCATGCACAATAGAGAGTTTCTAACCTATGACCTCCCACTAAGTATATGAAAAGTTTATACTACATGAGTCATCTTGTAGGGGGGTTTTATTTATTTCTTTATTTGAAGTTTTTAATTTTGAAGTTTAAATTTTTATGAATGATTGAATCCATTCTATTTATTTTGGTTTGGATGTTTTCGATCCATTCAACCACAAACCTCTTACTCTCTTCTACTTATTAAGTTATTTAAGAAAATAAATTAGTAAAATTGTCTTATACACTCGATTAAAATTGAAAATTCTTGCCAGACCAAAGTCATTAGCATAGTGAGTTATTGACATAATATATATATAATTGAATTTTCCCATATCGACCTCTAAGTCTCATAAAGTTTTTATCTGAAATAAAAACCAGTTTACTTAATTCCATATGACAAAGGTAGTTACTAATTTACCTCAAAGAGTTCAGGTTTTAGCATGGAATATTTTCTAATAATTGATGTGTGAATATGGACATATACAAACTTCTTTTGTGGATCGATATATATATATATATATATATATATATATTCATTAGTAATTGTAACCTACATGAGTATCATATCCATTAGGTAGCTTAGTGATAAAATCATGTGCATTGGCTGCTTTACTAGAACTGACAATGAGGGTCATGGAGGCCTTCTCATTTCCAAACAGTATGTTCTCCTATATAGAAGTTGCAAATAAGATTGGCTCTTGACTGACCAACCCCATCTGCGATCTGAACCACTTCATTTGCAGTGATCTAATATCATAGCCATCAAATAGATTTTTCCCTTAATTAGAACTGTAGAACCTCTGGAGCAAGGAGATGATAGTTGACTTACCAGCCCACTGCCTCCAACTAAGCCTACTGTATGACCTGCTGGGATCTGTAGGTTAAGGCCGCGGAGAATTGCGCTCTGGGGTCTAGATGCGTACGTGAATACAACGTTGCTAAACTTGATTTCTCCTCAGGAATCTTGAATAATTGATCCTCGAAGGTCCTTGGATTTGAGTGTGGGGAGCTTGTCAGTCATCTCGATGATTCGAGATATAGAAGTTATCCCCTCGAACAAGCACCTTATATTTGGAAGTGCACCCATAATAGACCTGAAACAATAGTTTTACTAAGATAGAATGGTATCTGGAATGAGAAGTTTATAAAGTTTGGAGGACAAAAAATTCAAGTCAAATAACAAGAAAATGATCGAGGATCTTTTTTTTCTTCCCTTCTTTTTTAAAGTAAGCATATACTTACAGTCCTCCCAATAAGACACAAATCCCAAACATGCCCACCCTCTCACCAACACACTCCCAACCCAGGATTGAAATGCCCACAATACATAAATCAACCCCATACTACTAACTACCACCCCCTTCATAAACCGAACTTGTTACCAAAATGACCTACTTTTTGAAAGTATTTACTAAACTGACCCACTTTTGAAAGTATTCACCAAAACGACCCACTCGGTCTTTGAAAGACCGAATTTAGTTAAAACTAACTCGGTCTTTCGAAAACCGAGTGTTAAGACTTCGAAAAATCCAAGACTAACACTTGGTCTACGAAAAACCGAGTTAATTTTAACTAAACTTGATCTTTCAAAGACTCAAAGACCGAGTGGGATTGTTTGGGAATTAAAAAAAAACTAGGGCAGTTTGGAAAAAACTTTCAAAAAGTGGGACAGTTTGGGAAAAAATTCCAATGAATGAGTGAGAATCCGTAACAATTGCATTCAAGTATTTCCTCAGCTGAAATATGTGAACTACTTCTCTGATGCTTGCATTCTAAAAGTACACAAATATATATAGCTGAAAAACTTGAAACCATGAAATCAAAAAGTTACAGAAATACTGAAATATGAAAATATCCTATTGAAAACTGCTTTGCTTTTGCCACATTGAAGGTTCTAACCGCCCGTTAACCAAGAGATCTGCCATAATCAAGAGAAATGTGATTTGCATATATTACAAATGGGAAAAAGTAAAGCAAATGGATCTTTTCGCAGCAAATGGTTCTCCCTCCATCACTTTGCAAGTTTCTGACATGACTCCACTGTTCTTTAATCACATAACCTGCACCCAGAGGAACCCTTATTGCAGTTGTGGAGTTGACGTTTTGGATAAACATAAATTTAATGGGTTCTGAAGATAATACATTACGGGGTTGATCCAGAAGCTTGTATGCCTCGAACCTGGGGCCTCCTGGTTGTCTATGAAAGAGCAGACCAGCAACCATACGATCGATAGAGTTAGTATCTGTTTCTGAATCAGCCACCCATGTAGGTCGGTCTGCAAAAAGGATAAGAATTAGCATTTTATCTGTAATTTGTAATATTAGACAAATCACAAATTTCTTCATTTGAACAGATGAGAAACAGAGGTGGGGAAATAATGCTATGCTTTATTACTATCATGGTGAAATTGTCCTTCCAATCCATTTTATGACCATAAAGCCTCCCACAGAGTAGAAAAATGAGACAATTCATATAGCTGAACCCAAAAGATTTGATGTAAGGCTTTAACACTTGCTTGCCTAATCCCACAAATAGATACTGTATAGGATAAGATCTTAAAGCCACAAACTTTTATAAGAGAATTTATTCTAACCACCATGGAAAACATAAGAATAATAATATTTAGTAAAAACAGAAAATTTTCATAGGAGACATGGGATAATTTAATTGATAAGCCTGGTTACAAGACATTGCACAAGCTTTCCCCAAACCCCTCCCTTGAGAATTATTTATTTATTTATTTATGACAAAAGAACAGTGGGTATAAGCCTCCGGCGTTTCATTAGTCACAAATAAATAAAACAATCCAGATAGAGGGATACAAACAAAGCACAGAATACAAACACCACATCTTTTAGATCTGATACACCTTCAAATGCTTGTCTGTTTTTTTAGGTTTTCATCAAACATAGCTGCCAACAACAGCCAACCATTAAATACATGCAGTGTGTATATACACACACAGATACACCCCTGAACTAACCCAAATAACAACAACAACAACAACAACAACAACAACAAAAACAAAAAAAAAAAACAAAAACAAAAAACAAAAAACAAATTCTGATACCTAAACATCCAGTACCATAGTTGGGAGACGGTTTGCCTAGATGTGGAAGTTCATATGAGCGAGGCAGGCATCTTTTTGTTCCATGTTAAATTACCATGTAGTCTGCTTTTTTCCTTTCTGTTTAATGTTCTTATTTACATGTAACACCCAGGTCAGTGGCTGGGTTGAATCTTTATTAAGGTTTTGATGTCTCCTAGTGCTTTTTAAAGAAACAATGTGCCCATTGCTATCTTCTACTGAAGAAGTTTAAAACAAACAACAAATACAAACTGAGACGAGTAATTTTGAACCAAAAGTAACCTAAATCAAAGGAGCAGCCTCAATTGATTAGGCAAAAAATCAGTTTGCTGATCCACACTTCAGTTGCTTCATGCAGTTTGTGCAATAGTGACTAATCTGGGGTCAGTCAAGTAACGTTGCTTACTAATGGATTGATCCAATGATAGAACTGACCAACGGATGGAGGGCAAGGAAAAGTCACCTTTCCAAGAACTTTAACCGCATCAAAGATGGAGAGTGATTGTTACTCCGGTTTTACATTTTTATTTTCTGTATAGTGGTTTGGTTAATTTATGTGGGATTCAATGAAACATGTCCTGTCCCTAGCTAAGATCAACTTCCATTGACCTTGAACGATATCCACTCAGAACTCAAATTTGCACCCTAGTAATGACACATTCCACTGTTCTAAAAATCGGTCTAGGCGGCCGTCTAGGCGGCGCCTAGGTGCTAGGCGGTCACCAGGCGACTCGCCTGGGCCCTAGGCGTTTGAAAAAATCGGTTTGGCCTATTGGACAGGTCTAGGCGGGTTCAGACGGGTCTGGGTGGCCTAGTTGGATCTAGGCGGCCCCAAATCATAAAATAGAGTTTAACCCGATTGACCCAATCCGGACCCATTTAAAAATAATTTTTGGGTCTAGAAGGAGTTAGAGACTTGGTTTATATTAGTAGTAATAGTAGTAGTAATAGTTCTTAGGTGGTGTCTTTTATTTGTAGTAGTACGTGTGGTCTAGTTGTTTGTTTTCATCTTGAAGATTTAGTGTTATTGTTCCGATATCAACTTATCAATGAAACGGGATGACAACAATCTTTCTATATTCAAAAATATATATATACTTATTAGAGCATCCACAATGGTATTTCTCAAATTTTAAAAAATGGCAGCTACAGTATTAGCATTTAGCGAAATGGTCTGCAGTGGTTGTTTGCTATATTTTTCTCATTTTTATAGTCGGACGATACATGTTGTATCGTCCGTTGATGCGTAAAATAAAAAAAGAAAGAGACGAGACAACATGTCTTGTCCCTCTCAAAGTTTAAAAAAAAATTGCGTGGGACGGTAGAACATTTACCGTCGTGTTGTATCGTCTCTTTCGTTTAAAAAAAATAAAAATAAAAATTAATTACTGATTAACTATTAAAATATGTTAATTAAACAAATTAAATAATATAATATTACCTGAACCTAATTAAAAACCCACTAAACCTAATTAAAATGACCTAACCTACCCACTAATCCCTCCCCAAAACCTGGACGGGACATGTCCCGTCCGAGATTTTTTCTTTTTTTTTCCGGCAAATCTAACCGTTCGATCTAATTATTAAAAAAAAAAAAAATTGGGACGATACTTGTTGTATCGTCCGACGTTATTAAAATAAAAAAAAAATTGGGACGATACATGTTGTATCATCCGACGTTATTAAAAAAATAAAATAATTGGGACGAGAAATGTTGTCCAATCTCTTATAATTTGAGAATCGCAATTTTGTTTCTCAAAAATGAGAAGCGACTGTAGCGATTTTGCCAAAATATGGCAAAATAGCAAACGATTGCAACGTCTTGTTTCTCAAAAAATTACAAATTGGCAAATATAGCAGACGACTGTGGATGCTCTTAGCTACTACATATTTAGACAATCATCAGATTAAGAAGAGATGGCTTCTTTATTTTTTTCCCAAAATTGTTTTCATAGAAGAACACACAACCCAATATTACAAATTGTAAGTTGGAGTTCACTGAAAACTACTAGTACAACACTGTTTACCTCCAAGATATCAAATTTACAGATGCTTTTGATTACGAAAAGATAAGTCAATCCATATTTCAAAAGAGACAAACTAGAACTAGTATAATAGTTTATTTTCTCGATACATCTAATTAAGACATTAAAAATTCTAATGGAAAGCAATACATTATCCTGACAAATAATTGCTCTATCAAAATCTGTTACCAAAACCAATACCTTGATGCAATTGTGTCTTTTAAACTATCTAAAGCTCATCTTGCCATAGCAAGGAGAAAAATTAAGAGTAAGAACGATGAGCAATACTGAGCATGATAATGCATGATGGAACAACAAAACAAAACCAAAAAATAAATTGGGGCAAAAATAAATTAAACTTAAATAAATAAATAACGCCTAGCGCCTAGCTGCCTAGGCCCCGCTTACAAGGTCTAGGCGCTAGGCCCCTATCGGCCGCCTGACTACCGTCTAGCGACTTTTAGAACACTCATTCCAATTCATGTATGAGATCATTCATGTTCCTAAGTATTCTCATCGCTCAGACATCTTAGATAAAGATGACCGTGGCATACATTCCTCACACTGCATGCCTGGTTGACTCATCCTCCTCTCTCTCATGTTTAGATACGAGAAGTCAATCTTTCCCTCAGAGTTCTCTGTTTCCTTGGGAAGAGCTGATAGGCGGGCTAGGTACCCTTGGGCTGTGCACCCGTGTGGGCACCTAGACCAAACAGATACCAAGAAAACTTAACCAAAAAAAATCAGTTTTAAACTAATAAATATAACTTATTTGTAATGGTTATTCATAATGACTATTCCTATCATCATCAGCTTCTATGTAGTTATCTCCATTATGCATTCATGAGTTCAGGTAGTTGAACATCTGTAAAACAAACCAGATGACAAATTTCAAGTTTTTACAAAATGCTGAGTTTAACTCCTGGTATTCTTCAAAGATAGTCACTAGGTCAAAGAAAGCACCCTTATCCTGTGCCTCTATATGAACAATCGAGAAAACTTAGAAAACTTAAAGATCACACTATTATTATCCACTAAGTTAGTGTAGGTGCCAACATGCAGTACAATTTGAACTCGACAATCATTAATAAGATTCTTGAAAGCTCTATGGATGATATGGTTGGGACAATCATTAGCATCATAATTTTAAATTTAGTGCACCGTCAACGGCGCATAACCTTATTGGACGCTATCACAAGACATATGAAAGAAGCAACAACCAACAATAACTATAACTTTTTTTCTCCAAAAACATAATAATAACAACTATGAGCGATACATAGAATCTGCAAAAAATAGGTGCTCAGATGTGGTATAAATTCAAATGGTGTAGGATTAAAACTGAATAATAAATAAGCAATTCTGACATTGCAGCACCAATTAAGTAAAAGCCAACAACAGAAGGCAGATAAGGTTATGAAATATATTTACGCTTACCTTTCATGATTGATTCTTGATTAGCTGAAACTTCATCCTGGTCTTTATTGCATTTGGTGGTACTGTTTTTGTCACTAGCATTCTGTCTATTCATCGCACTTTTGGCTAGACGAAGCAAGCTATCTCGTATGCAAAGCCTAATCCTCGTGTCTAACTGCATAAATGCATAAATAAAAACAGTTAAAATAGTAACTCACTATGGAAAGGCTTCAAAATTCCTAGAGGGATAACCTGACCTTGCCCACAACATCCTGAAGTTGATAATATACAGTTTCCTGCATAGAGGGATCATATCTCAAACTGGAGCTTTTTATAGACTCATCCTGTTCTGTTAGCATCTCCAGTAATGATGATGGAACATTTTGTTCAGAGTCATCAATTCTAACAGAGCTCAGAGGAGGTGATTTGGAGACTGAAGCATATTGCTGCTGTTGCTGTTCAATAGCAAGCTGTGCTTGCATTTGTTGCAGTCGCCGCAGTTTCTCCATCTTTTCTTGAGGTGTCATACTCACTGGTTTATCATCTTGTCTTTTTGAGGTTGTCGAGTTGAAACTAGGGTTTCTATCTATGTGGACTTGTGAGGGCAAAGGGATTCCATAAAAGCAGTATGCAGGATATCCATGCCCACTAAATGTAACTTGACTGGAGGATCCATGGTGTTCGATAGGGTTGGCATCACTTAATTGCATTTGCTCACTGATTTCTTTAGATTGGAAAGTTCGCAAAGGAGGTGCAACAGAACTGGGAAATTGTCTGCTTGAACCATTTTGGTTTTGACTGTAATTTTGGTACGAATTGTCCTTTAAGTTCTTTGAAGGTTTGTTCTTCTTTCTTTCTACTGCTTTGTTCTGAGTGGTTGATATTATTTTCTGCCCATCTACCTACAGGGTAAAATAAGATGACTTGAGGCATTCTGTTCCAATGTGCATTGATGACTATTTGATGAGATGGTACTGAGAGAGAAATTATATTGTAGTAGCAAGAGAGAAATTATATTGTAGTAGCAAGACAGTAGTAAAAGGATAATAATGCGAGTCATCAGGAGCTTAACTTTTTCTTTAACTACCACCCATTTATTATATTGCTTCAAATAAAACAAATAGAGATGAAACGAGACCTGGAATATACGTCTTATAACTTCCTCATTTTTTCAGGCGACCAGCCAAAGGACACTCTTATCCTATTATGTAATGGTGTTTTTGTCTGTGTACATATAACTAGACTTCGTGCACGCATAATTTGTGTGCCGAAATCTCATGAGAGAAACCCTGAGCTCACTATTAGCGATATACAGAGAAGTAATACAAATTTTCAGGGTGTAGAGAGTGATTGATCACAACAGTGAGATATTGCAAGAATTAGCCTAGAATTCTTTCGATGATTTTTTTTCTTCTTTTGAACAAAAAAGAAAGACTGAGGAATAATCTCAGAAGAACTGTTCCATATATCAGTGGGTATAAATTACAGTTTCTTATCAGTTTTGAAAATATATGCATGAACAAACACAAATACCTTCTCTTTCTGTAAGGGGCTTCTTTGTTTCTCACTCTGATCACCTACATGAAACGATACACAACCTTCACCAAATTCTTGATCTTTACTCAATGGTAGATCCTAGAGACAAAAATAAATCAGGATTAGTCCATGTAGCAGTATCAGGTACACGATAGTCTTTTGCATAATGATCATCGAATTCTGTAGCTGCACACTTACACTTACAGGGATAGGAATTGATTGCGCACTGCTATCAATTACATCTTTAGATGAAGAAAGAAAGCCTTCCTCATCACCAATATGATGTCCAAAGATGGAGTCATCCTTACTGCATAACCATATTATTCATGCGGATAATTCAATAAGATTATATCATAAGTGTATGGAAAAACTGAAGAAAATTTTCAATTTGAAGTAGCCATTATTACCTAAAAAGAGTCTCGATATCATCAAAATCACCAAACGTCGACCAATCACAGTCTAGAAAATCACTAGACCCTTTGTTATTGTTAGCGAACAAATCAGGCTCACGATCTAGCTGCATTGAGCCACCTGTTGAGACATCAATGGTTTGCTCAGAGATTACTGAATCCCATGATGAGGCATGCCACTACAATTATCAAGTAGCTGGTTTAAGAATAAAAATTCTTATAATTTACGGGTTTTTTTTCTTGTTTCAATAAGTAGATGTAGATGTAGGCCCTGTGTCATTGTTAGCAAACAAATCAGGCTCATGATGTAGCTGCATTGAGCCACCTGTTGAGACATCAATGGTTTGCTCACAGATTACTGAATGCCATGATGAGGCATGCCACTAGAATTATCAAGTGGCCAGTTTAAGAATAAAAATTATTATAATTTACGGGTTTTTTTTCTTGTTTCAATAAGTAGATGTAGATGTAGATCTATAAATTATCCTCATGGTTTTTAATTGTTTTGCATATATACTTACTTTGTCAATTACAAACTACCGAAAAGTGGACTTCAGAAAAACTCTTCTGGAGAACAAATTCAAGTTGACTATATTTCTTCAGTTTACAGATTTCATATCATCTACATGTTTAAATTTATATAACTACCTATATCCCAAATTATTCAGATATTAGACAAAATTGCAGTGCAATAAAAATATCTTTTGCACACATACCACCCTTATGGACAACTGTATAACATTTTTTTTTACATATCGCAATAATGATAGTTGATTGTGAATTGATTCAGATAAACTCCTAAAAATTCAATTTGCATCAATTGTTAACTCAAAGAAAGATATATATATGCAAAAATCAATAGTAAAACACAAAGAAATTATTGAAAATATGTTTAATGAGAAACACAAGGATACATAAAAAAGAATCATCCTACCTCCCATTGTATTCATATCAGTTGTGCCAGTGAGATCAGTCACCACATTGGTCATTACTGAATTCAGATCATTACCATCTGCACAGTCATCCCTAAGTTCATCGCACAAGCTAGGAAAATCATCCCATGAATCCAACTCAATTCTTGGCGAAGAAAGTTCTTCATTCATTTGAAAATTAGAGCTGCTTGTTGACTTGTAGCCGACATGGTCATTTTTAGCCTGAGAAGATTGCTCAGTAAACCTAACATCAGTATCAACAGTTGTGATTTTCCTATCTTTGTTGTATTCTTCAACAGAAGACAAATTTTCCTCTTCGGTTTCCATTGGGTGAGGCACAATATGATCTTCGCTCTCTGTGAAATCAGGCCAAAGTCTGCCTCCTACCTGAAAATTCAGAATATGCTAATTAGTATTTAATGAATGTGTAATGGTATATCCTAACTTAATAACAGAAAGTAATTTAGATTAAAAAACAAATAAAATTAGTTAAATATTATAAGAGAATAAGGCAGCTAGAGTGTCACCCTAGCTAGCTTAGATAGGGAGACATCTTAAAATTCATATATGGGTTATCCAAATAGAAAATCCACAACGTCGGATGTGATCTACATCTTAAATGTATATAGGTACAAAATTTCAAAAGGTTTCGACTATTTTTAATCGTTTATCATGCAACCGAAAAATTGACATTTCATAACGGGCCTAGAATTACTTCATTTTTAAGTCGCATGATGAGTGGTTAAAATTTGTCGAATTCATTTGATTTTTTGTATACACTAGTTGCTGTGACGTAGCTCATGCTCAACGGTAATTTTGAAATACCTCTCTAGATAAGTTAGCTAGGATAACAACATAGCCCCCTTATTCTTATAAAATAAAATATATACTTATACAAGGAGAAAGATTCAGCCAGCTTGGGTCGTAATCAATTAAACCTGGATGAATAGGAGAATACAAGAGTTAACTGAGGGTGTTGATATCTATATGGTGACTTGAAGGAGAAAGTTCAAATGCAACCATCACCCAATTTTTATGCTAGGGATAGTTCTTTCGAGAGAATCTATATGATGACTTGAAGACGAAAGTTCAAAAGCAACAAACAGCCAATTTTTAATGCTAGGGAGAGTTTCGAGTTCTCGAGTCTATCCTCAAGAAACAATAACAGTTTATAACTTAAAGAAATGATGCCTTCTCTTTAGTGTGACACCAAAATAAGATCTTCGCTCTTTACAGAGGAAGCGCCTTGGGAGGTTATTTCCCGTCTATATGCTGATGATGTTCCTCACAGAGCATTTATGAAGTCAAGGCACATTGTAGTTTGACTTTTAGAGATGATGATCTCTAAAAGTTGTACTCTGATACGTATCCTTTTGCAAATGAATGTATTGTATCATAGGTAGCATATTGTATATCATAAGTTTATAACAGCAATGGGTGAGACACCCCATGGATGACCTGCATCATCCACTTCGATTCTTATGCTATAATATGTATGCCTATAAAATATCAAATGATTTCGATATCTTTTGTCCATGCTTTAAGCATGTAGGGATACCCCCATGGACGGTGCACCATTCACTTTGATTTTTATGCCACAATATGTATACCAATAAAACATAAAGTGGTTTAGATATTAAAAAAAATCCATGCTTTAAGCAGTTGCAAAATTAAAGGCTTCCCAATAATATAGCAAATTAGCAACACGTGATACACGGGTAAAAAACTCTGAACGACTTGATTTTTGTGCACCTCCATCTTACGACATAGATAAAATGATGAAGTGAACGGATCATTCATAATGGATCCTCACCATGTGATTACAACTATTCTATACCAAAAAAAAATTCCTACAGTAGATACCTATATTAGTTTTCGGGTCATCTCCAATATTTTTTTTTTTCATATTCACTATTTTTTGGAAACACGTACAAATTAAGCAAACTAAAGACAATCAGCGAAGCATGCTCCTTAGAATACAAAACAAAGTAATATAATGTTTCTCCATGAGCTTTGAAGCTTACCATGGTAGGAGTGAGATGGTGATCGTGGTGGCCAAGGGAGAGACCATTGATGACAAAAAGAAGGGAAGTAGTCCTGTGGAGGATGGTTTTTATAAAATTTTATAAAGGTTTTGATGAAATGGGGTAGGGTTCGCTTTTTATTAGGCTCCGGAGAAAATAATGTGTTTCCCTTTTTATTTGTTATTTCCCCCTTATAAGAACATATATGAGGAAGGAAATTATCTTCCTAATCTCAGTTCATGTTTTTCTCCCTTTTCCGGTAAAGTAAAAATAATATAGTTCCAACTTTATTCTCTCTTTCTTTTACAATTATGTAAACTTCCTAGAGCGGCTATTTTTTTAGGTTGGTTTATTAATATATTTCTAAGCTTGTTAATATGGTTATTATTTTCCTAATAGACAGCTGAGAGAGAGAGAAAGAGAGCGGTTCCTTTTTAATTTGACTTATTATTATTTCCAAGTTTATGGACTCATTATAGAGTACAAAATTGTAACCGTTTGATACTAATTGTTAAATCATCTTGAAATTCAAGTGCGAATAGTTTTTGATAGACAAAAATCTAGAGAATATTCTCTAAACCCATGTTTTCTTAGAGTTCAGAGTCGGATATATTATATTTCATATAAAAAAACTTTAAGATTGCTAAGATTTGAACCCACAACCGCTTATTTGCTAATAAACACACTAATCACTATTCACTAGACCCATTAATTCATTTATGAATTGTTTATGGAGGGGCAAGACTTTAACTATTTTTTTATAAATTTTCGAAACCCATTCTACTAAATTCGGGTTTTTTGAAAACTTTGCAGCATGAGCTGAGCTGGGTCACCAACACACCCCCAATCTGATTTGGCAATCCGAAGTTTCTAGATATCCCTCTATATCCCTAGCAGCCAATATAATAAAATGAACTGTCATCCGACACGATCCCGACACCTCATATTTAGAACATCACTTTCCTCGTACTTACTTGTACTCACTCATCTCAACCTCATCTTAAATGTAACTCATCTTCCCAACACCTCGTTTAATCACTCAACATACCAATCCCGCACACCATACTTCTCACACATGTATCCATACCATCTAGTACAAATTTCCCTTTTCCAACTCAAAAATTGTTCCCTACAAACCTAAGAAAGATCGACCGCGAGGTAAAGTAACCCTAAAGACCTAATTAATTAAGAAAGCCAAAACAACCCTAATAAACCCCAAACCTAAACCTAAACTTGCAATCACTATATAACCAGTCTAAATCAAATTCAATCATCACAATAAGAAAACAACAACAAAACCCAAAAAAAAAAAATTACAAGAAAAGAAGAGAATCATCGAGACCTGTTGCTGCTGCTGCTGCCTCATCATCATCGAAGAATAGGTAGACGACTTCAAATTCCGCGCTCGTGCCGACCCAACTGGATTTGGACATCGAAAATACTCTTGTTTACTTATTTTTTCTTTAATTTATCTTAATACAAGGAAGAAAAGAAAAAAAAAAGACGAGGGTTTTGTTTTGTGATTTAGGAGCTGGAAAGTACGGATGTATCTAGAGATTGGGAGGAGGCTGGAGGCAGAAGAGAGGAGGGAAGAGGAATGGGGCCTACAGGACACGTGGTGGGAGGACAGAGTGACACGTGGAGGGTAGCATCTTAAGTTGTGGTCGGGGATGGTTTGAGCGGTCGATCGAATACTGAGATATCATTGGTTGGTTGTTTTTTGGGGTTGAGATTGTTTGTATATTCGGGTTTCATTTTAGATGGACCCGGTTTACGAAAGGATTGAGATGCATGTTCACCCGTTTCTGGCACTCCTATAGCCCTTTTATTTTTATTTTTTATTTTTATTTTATTTGGATAAAAGGCCCTAGCCCGATCCATTAATTTAAGTATAAGAGCATCCATGGGTCATGTGGTATATATGGATAAAATACAAAAAAAAAATTAACAATGAGAGCGCTGATCTTGGCAACAGAATTTTTTATATCAAAAAAAAACAATGAGAGCGCTGCATTCCTGTGGTATTCTGTCATTTTACAACTTTTTCGCTAAAGTAGAATGTTATATTGAGAGGGACTAAAGCTATATGCATATTATAGAGGACGAAACATTTAGTCCGAAATATTTTATAATATTTTTTATTCAATTAGACCATCCAAATATTTTATAACATTTTTTTGGGATCGGACGAAACATGATGTTTCGTCCGTCCGATGAAATTAGAATTTTTAATAATTAAAAAAAAAATCGGAAGAATTTCATGTTTCGTCCTGAGCCGAGGATTGCAAAATTATTGATTTTGGGGGGATTCAATGGGTTGGATTGCATATAATTTTTCATAGATTATTGATTGGGATTATTGGATTTTCTATGGATTATTGATTGGGATTATTGGATTTTCTATGGATTATTGATTGACTCATATGATTTTCTATGGGCCACGAAAATAGGGGGGAGGGGAACCAAATAACTTTTGCTCTCTCGTCGGGAAAAAAAATTCTCTCTAACGAAACATCAACGCAAAAAAAAAATAATATACTATTCAGACAAAAAAAATGTAAAGAATTAATTTTTTTCGGACGAATCAATTTTTCATCTCCTTTGCTATTTCTTAGCATTTCATGACTGCAGCGAAACCACACTTTGCTTTTTCTATTTATCAATTTTGTCATTTTTTCAGCTTCCACGACTGTGGATGCTCTAACGATATAAGCTTCCTCCCATCATCAACGGAGCTTTAATAATAGAACTTTTTACCAAATTATCCCCCTTTTTGTAAGTATGTACGAAACTGTCCCTGTTTGAAATTTAATATCAAAAACTTATAACACTTTTATATTTTAATGCATATTTTTTATTTTTCAAACAAGTGTGTCCCATCAACACTTATAACAGTTCTGCATGACTTGAAACCTTCAATTGAAGCACCAAATGCCCAAAACACTCCCCTGAATGTTTCTTCGCCAAGACTGGAATCATACTTATCCCAATGGACAACAGTTTCTGGATTTGCTGCTTGTATTGCTGATAGAAGTAAAGGCAATTTAGTGTACACGTCTTCAAATGATCCATACAACTTCTAAATAGATTTTTGTTTTGCAATCCAAACCTTCCTATAAGATATTTAATAATTCAATTGAAGTTTCTCAATAATGGCCCACGGTGTAATTTCTATATGAGACTTCACAACATTCATAATCAAATTGCATACAAGTTTAGCGTCAATTTTGCAGTGGTCTTGATTCAATGCGGGATTCACACATGTATGCTGCTCTACTAGTTTTTTAACCACAAAATTGGTCCGGCCCTTCGGAATAATTGCACGCAATCTCCACGGACAACCACCCTCACTTGCAACCGGTGGGATTTGCACCATCTCCTCAAGTGAACGTTTTCTCGGGGCCAATTTACATTTTACAACAGAGATGGTAAGTGAAGATTTCATTGTGATAAATTCCCGATGTTGTTTGATGGAGTATAATTTTACCGCATGTTGAATCGATTCTATAGTTTGAAACTCTTGCCCAATGTAAAACTCATCTATGGTGGATGAACCGGACGACTCTTGTGGACCATGATTTACTCTCGCACTTTGTGCCATTTCCTCGGTAACATGATCATTCACATAATTGAAGCCATCAATAAAGTTCACATCGACATTATTACTATCATTTATATTAATATTTACATATTCATCTTCTTCTTCCTCGTCTTCATTTTGTAATCCGTCTCCAGGTTCATCGTCTGTTTCTTCGTCTTCTTCTTCTTCATCGACTAAATCATTATTAACGGTAGCATTTTCAAATATCCCAAAAAAATTGGTATTCGGAACGTAATCATTAACCAAACTTGGTTGACGTGGCAATTCAAATTCAGTAGGATCGGGCTTCTAGTATTTGTAAACGTGTCTTGTTGTGAGGACGGTGGGATTGAATGGGATGTTTGAACCGGATTCGAAACGATCTTATGGATCGGCACTTCACGTGCGGAGCTTGAACCAAGGTTAGCATGTGGTTGGGCATTAATATTTTTAATTTTTTTCTGAATATATAGCTCTAATGCAGACCAACTAAAATTCGGATCAAGTGTTCTACCAATCATGGATTTCAGAGAGTTGTCGTTTCCTACGGGCACAGTCATAAAATATTGACCATCACCTTTTCCCACTGCATAATGGGCTAAAATTTTAATCTTCCATCGTTCTTTATCCCAATTAGTAGCCTCATAAATATTCTCTACAAGTTCTTCCATTGTTATTGTACGAGGTACCCAAATTGTTTCAGGATCAACGGTACTATAACAACAACCTATTTTTGGGTCACGGATAATCTCACCACCAAAATAAAGCCAAATAGGAATATCGTAATCCATACCTATACATATTTATAAAAAAAATAATCATTATCTACTAAGCAAAATGTATTTGATAAAATGATATACAAATCATACCTTCAAATGTATGAACCCTAAAGATGGGGAACTTTCAAGCTTCGAGAAGATGACGTAGTTAATGAGTTGATAACAAATCCGCTATACACATCCCCAAACAAACAAAAGCCCAAACATGGATTTAGGGTTTTCAAAGTGTGAGGATATATGAAATTGAGAGAAGAAGAAGATGAATGGGAGAGGAGAAGTAGAAGAAGAAGATCCTTTAAGATTTTGTAGAGTATTTTTTAGTAAGATCTTCAATTGGGATGCTAGGGTTTTGGATTTGGGTTCCGAAATTGGGGGAGAAAGAGAAGAGAGAGACAACACAAATATAATGAAGTACTAATCAGCGACTGAGATTTAATAAAAGCCCAAACGACACACGTTAACCCGGTTAACGCGCCTAGTATAAAGAGGCACGTTAACTGAGTTAACGTGTGTGAGTATCTCAAACTTCCAGAAAGTTTCAACTTTCTGGAAAATTTGATATCTCAACAATCGTTAACTCAGTTAACGACCTTGGTAAAAAGTGTCACCTTAACTGAGTTAACGTGTGTGAGTATCTCAAATTTTCAACACATTACTTGGGGACTTTTGCCTACTTCCCTATTGTCTACCTATCACGCTAACCCCGTTAGCGCGTGTGGTTTAAACAGGCACGCTAACAGAGTTAGCATGTCTATAAATTGGTGGTTTTTTCGCAAACACCCTACTTAGAGGAAAAATGTTATCCCTTAACACACGCTAACTAAGAAAATGCGAAGAAAATAACTAGGCGCGTTAACTCAGTTAGCGACAGGAAGTTTTTGGTATTAAATTTACAAACAGAGACAATTTCGTACGTACTTACAAAAGGGGGGATAGTTTGGTAAAAAAATTCTTAATAATACATCTAATATCTAATATTTATAAGACTAAGGGTGCATTTGGCCTAGCTTTTTTTGAGCTTTAAAGCTACTTCAGAAGGAGAAGCCAGAAATTAGAGTTTTGAAATTAAAAGCTGAAGCTATTTGGATAATCAGCTTTTTTAAAAAAAAATTTAAAGCTACTTTTAAGCTATAAGTTGTTTGACATAAGATATCAATTGTAAGCTACTTTTATACTCAATTCAAGCTTTTGATTTTATTTAAGAATAAAATATAAGTTATCAAATTACAAAAAAAAATCTTTATATTACTAATAAATGAAATATTTAGAATAACTTAGAATGAAATATCAACTGGGAAAAATTAAGTGTCAGGTAAGAAGGAAACTTTGTTCTGTTTCTGCAATATCAAACTGATTTCTTCGGCATATACGGATACATACAAAAAACTGTATCAACCCCTTTCATACACATCATTCAATAATTGTTCACTTCCAATATAGTTGGACATTTAAAAAACTATTCATATTATTGGCTCATTCTCAGCAAAATTCAATAAAAAAAATCTGTTGAAACTACTAACCAGATAGTACAAAGTTAACTGAACTTCAGTGTGTCTACTGTCTCGGTGTCTCCCAATGAAACCTTGAAGATCTTCATGCTGAGATCATGTTCCCAAAAAAAACACAAAAGTTACTGATTTTCTGTGAGGGATTACACAAAATGTCAAACTCACATATGATCTCAAAGTTTAGCCACAAAAAATTGAGAACGATACGCTAAGCATTGTCAATGACTCTTCGATGGCGTTTGACGGCGGTGTTCCCCGGTCGCGAATGTTCGGCGAGGAAGGGGAAGGGGGTCGCGAGTGTTCGGCGAGGAAAGGGAAGGGGAAGGGGGAAAATTTTTGTTGTTAGAGTTTGATATGTGGGAAGGGCAAAAAAAGTGAACTGGTTAAAAAAAGAGAAAAGGAGAAACCAGAAGTTGCTCTTGAGGGCTATTTTTGAAGCTCCTTCTCTTCATTAAAAATATGCTACTCCTGCTTCTGTAGAGTTTTTCAAAATATGTGTTTGACCCAATTTCTTCTTTTAAAGAAGAAGAGAAGCTAATTTTAGGCTGGCAAAGGCTACCTAAATGTCTGTAGGGAAGTGAAATGGGCTAAAATTTGTGGATTTTCGATTTTTTTTTAAAAAAAATTGTAAAAAATACCCTCCTCAAGTGTCTGTTTTGCCATTTGTCTGGCCTTCTTAGGAATTGAATCATTTGCATGACACTTGGCCAAATTGTCCTTTTTGCCATTTTTGTTTCGGCAGCGTCGGTGTTGGAGGTTATATTTGGAGAAAAAACTTGTGGAAAAATTCGGGCGCGGTTGCACTTTGGTTCGTCGAAATATGGTTTGGGATTTCATTTCACGGTTCTGTTCTTCTAATTTTGGGGTTAGTGAATTAGATGTTTGTATGGGTGATGGATGGGCTGTTGGAGGAAGCAAGAAGGAGAAGGGGTTTCTCGGTGTTACTGTTGGTTTCTGTGATTGGTGTTTTCGTTTCATATGGTTGACAGTCGATTTGGTCGGAAATTGGGGTCCGGGATGACCGAATGTCGGCGGCGTCCTATTAGCCCAGAGAGGAGTGTCTGTCTCTATGTGGGGCAAGAATGTCAGCGACTATTCTGAAAACAAGGGGTGTGTGTGTCTTCTTTCTCTGATGTTTTGGGTGTCTTTGTTTGTTTCTTTCTTTCGTTTATTAAGCTAAGATTGCATCGAAAGATATCCAGAGGGTTGCAGTAGATGGAAGAGGGGGGGGGGGGAGGGGGGGGGGGGGGGGGGTTAACAGGTTGTCCATTGTCTTTCCAGAGGAGGATCGTGTCTTTGTTTGTGGTTTTTGTCATCGTAGATGTAGTCTCTTCATTTTGGGGCCTGGAGTTAGGGAAAGGAGTATCGCTGTGGAAGTGGGAAGGGGACTGACTGCATGTTTGAGGAGAGTTATTTTTTGATAAAGAGATGACATCTATCATCGTTTTATTAATGATAATTAACGAAACAAAATATGACAAGATTACCTCTAAAACAGGGCCCTAACGTCCTTTTAATACATCGTCCGACTTACATTAATAGACGGAATCAAGTAACAACATGAAAACATCATAAAAAGAAAATACATCACAAGCATTAGTTGTAGCACAACATTTATCGTCTAAATAAGCATGCTTTCCCCTCCACGATTTGCTGCTCTACTCCTCCTCGCTCAACTTCAGCTTCTTCCTAACTCCTATGTATCCTGCCCAATCATGAATAAGGAGAAAAATTTTATGCACAGAAGTAGAAAATCTGTAATGAATATTTCGAAAGCATGAATCGTTTCGGTCTAGCCATAGACTCCATAGGGTTGCCATTACTGCTATATCCCATGCTCGTCTGTCCTCTATCCTAATGAGGTTGTCCATCCAACATCCCCACACATCTGAAGTAGAGGTGGGCCACCGTACGTATCCGAATCCCCTACAAACTATTTTCCATGTAAATACTGCCTTAGAGCATGTGAAAAATAAGTGTATAGTGTCCTCGTTTGCTTCTAAACAATTATCGCATCTGGCGTCAATTTGCATGTTTCTTTTCCTAAGATTGACTTTGGTTAGAATGGCATCGTTGTGCACAAGCCAGCTAAAGACTTTAACTTTTAGGGGCGCCTGTATACCCCAAATGGCGTTCTCCTCTTTGCATTTTAGCCCCCCATCGTTGAGCCATTTGTACATTGATGCCACTGAGAAGGTCTTTGACTCTTCGATGTTCCACCTCTTTCGTCAACCTCATTAGACGTTTGACCCCCTTCCGCTTGTACAAGCCTATGTAGCTCTTCGAATTGCCTGATGCTCTCCTGCGTCAATCGTTCTGCTACCATCATAGTTAGTTTCCCCCTTTTCCAGACATTTGCCACTAATGCGTTGGAGTTGATTGCAGCTGTCGTGGCTTGCGGGAATAGGTTAAGAAGTGTTCTGTTCATGCACCATTTATCCGTCCAAAATCTAGTGCTTCTCCCGTTTTCGATCCTGCACCTTGTGTTAGTGTTAAAAATCTCTTCTTGTTTGGCCACCCCTTTCCAGAGGAACGATACCCTTCCGAATGCACTCCGCCCCCCGAAACAATATTTTTTCCTCTTACGAAATAGATCGAACGAGTAGGACTGCCATCATCTTCTTTGTTTGTAGATCTTCCACCACCACTTGCTCAGTAATGCTCGATTCATGTCATGAAGGTTAAGGATTCCAAGCCCTCTGAATTCTTTTCTCTTACACACTCTACCCAGCTTAACGAGGTAAAACCCTTTGTTAACTAGATTCATGTCATGAGAGTTATTAGTTGGTATCATATTGTGTTTTTTATATTTTTGTTGTTTGTTGTCGCAGAAATTGGGTCTGATACCTTTGGGAATGTTGTTGTTGTTGGATGTATGTCTTGCATACTTAAGTTCGATGAGAAGAGAATACATTGAAGTCAAGGAGGTCGAAGCGTCGTTGGAAGCAAGAAGAAATAGCAGCAGCAACAGGTCACTGAATTAATAGTCGACTGCCCCCAAAGGCAATTGATCGTCAAAGTCCGATATTTGGATTCTATCAATTGCGGTCGACTGCCCCCTAGGACAATCGATCGTTGACTACAGCTGGGTGTTATTGGACATGTATCTGGGTGATCTTTTGGGCCAGTATTCTACTCCAAGTTAGATCGTATGGCTCCTATCGTGTTGCCCTCTCTTCAGGATATATTGGACGGTTATTGTATCAAGACTAAACCTAGGGTTTCTCTAGATCTTTATATATTGTAATAGCCTCTATTGAGAGATGAAGGTAGTGTTTGGCCCAGCTTAAAATTAGCTTAGCTTCTCCTTTAGAAGGAGAAGCTGGGCCAAACATATATTTTGAAAAGCTCTACAAAAAGAGAAGTAGCTTTTTTTTATGAAGAAAAGGAGCTCTAAAAGAAGCTCTCTAGATCTACTTCTAGCTTCTAGCTTCTAGCTTCTAGATCAAAACCAACAAAGAAAAAAACATATCAAAACCCAACTATCCCCTTCTTCTTCCTCCAATATCGTCAACATAACCCAACTCTCCCCTTCTTCTTCCTCCATCGTCAACAGAACCCAAATCAAGAGAATTAATCCATATCGTCAACAGAACCCAAATCAAGAGAATTGATCGCTGTTTTATTAATAAAATTTTGTGGTTGGTGATTTTAAGATTCGCAACAAAGGAGATAGTTTGTAAAATCATTTATGAACCAATGTGGGAATCATCACCGTCAACTAAGCCTTTTCCCCATCAAATTAAATCTTTCTGTAGATTACTACTCAAAAATCTTGAAGGATCCAAATAAGAAGTGACCAAGTTTATCCTAATGATCATTGACCTGTATTCAACATTTGTGGCAATGGTTCCATAAAAAAGAAACTTCTAGCTTTTAATGAAGATGGTGGAGATTAGGGATTAGGGATTAGGGATTTGGTGAAGATGATGAATAAAAGTAGCTTTTAATTGATATATGCCAAACAACTTCTAGCTTAAAAGTAGCTTTAAAGTTAAAAAAAAAGCTGACTATCCAAACAGCTTCAGCTTTTAATTTCAAAGCTGTACTTTCTAGCTTCTCCTTCTAAAGTAGCTTTAAAGCTAAAAAAGCTAGGCCAAACGCACCCGAAGTACTTCAATGAGAATTCTCCATTGTAAGTGAGGCTCGAGAGATAATTCTTGGCGAGTGAGTTTGTAACTCATGCAATCCCCCCCCCCCCCCCCGCGCGCGCCTTCTGGATTAGGTTCGCCCGAATCGGGACAAATCATTGTGTTATTTTTGTGATTTGTGTTATTTACTTGCTTGGTTGTTCATCATATCTGTTTGTGCTCCTCGCTACCTTGCTCAACAACTCCGCCGTGCCACAATTTCCTAACAAGTGGTATCAGTACTACAATTGACGAGTTTCTTAGTGAAGATGATAGGTTACAACTACATGAAAATTAAATAGTACGACGGTAAGATCAAATTTAATCTCTGGAAGGTGGACATGTATAATGTACTGGTTCAAGAACGTCTACATCTAGCCCCAAATGGAGATAAAGGAAAGCCATCCAACATGAAGAAGGAGGAGTGGGATAAGATTTGTCTAAGTGCCCTAAGTTTAATCCGATTGTCATTGGCGGGCGAGGTTAAATGCAACTTCCTTGAGGAGAAAAGTGCGACGAGTCCATGGGCAAGACTCATAACTAACTACTCGGGATTGTCGTTATTAGATCAGATGTATTGGAAGATGAAACTATTTTATTTCTCGATGAAGGATACCGTTATTCAAGATCATATTACGGAGTTCAAACAGGTGTTATATGAACTAAGAGCAATAAACGCAGATGATCTATGCGAAGAGGATACAACTTTCAACTTAATATATACACTGCCAAATTCGTATGAGTATTTATTAACTACCATGCTACAAAGAAGGTATGCCAAGGAGAATCTTTCGGTGTCTGAAGTGATCAAGGGTTTGAAAGAAGATCAACATAAGAAGGTGACTCAGACATCATCGTCTACCTCCATAAGTTGCTTAGCAGTGGAAGCTCCTTCAATTGAAAATCAAAGTGAGCATAAAGGTGTGATCTGTTGCAGATATTGCAAAAATGTTGAGCATTACAAAAAGGAGTGTCGCAAGTTGTTGAATCAGAAGAGCGCCAATATTGTTAATGCATATGAGTCACCTGATAATTTCGGTTTTCTTCTTATTTCAAATTCTTTAGATGTGGATTCTGGTTGATTTCGTGATTCAGGTAGTTCTACTCACATCTGCTCCGAGAGAGAGAAGTTTTCTACTTACAAGTCAACAACGAGCCATTGTGTAAGAACGAATACTAGTGAGGTTTGTGTTGTAGTTGGTGAAGGAACAATTGAGTTGAAGATGCCAAATGGAAACATGTACACTCTAAGGAAAGTCATGCATATACATCTGTTGAAACGAAATATGATATCCTTGGAAACTCTAGAAGCACGCAGCTGCAGGTACACAGCTCAATGTAGAGTTCTGTCAGTTTGGGAAGGTCGTCGTAAGGTGATGTTGGGAAAGAGGGGTGCTGGATCAGGCCAGCACAACCTCTACAAGCTTTGTGGAAATCAGAAATATTGCGCAAGTGTTTCTATACCTGTTATTCCTAAAGTGTCATATAGTCTGTCTCCACTAGAATTATCGAAGCGAGACCACGATGTTCGAATACCCTCGAGAGGTGGAGAGTTCCTCGGGGTAGGTGCAGTTCATGTGGAGGGTGGCACCTCCACGTTAAAGCCTACTAGGATGTGCTCTTAAGGGGTATATTGAATGGTGAAATAAGGTGGAAGATTGATTCAACTAGCTGAGGAATCTACTGAACCAAGTTCGTTTACAGGTGTAAACAAAAGATTCTAAAGGTGATTAATCGCAGTGTTAATAGCACACGTATGCAATCAAATGTGGAGATTGTTGAGTGTATGTCATGCATACTTGGGTTCGATGAGAAGAGAAGATGTTGAAGCAAAGAAGGTCGAAGCATCATTGGAAGCGAGAAGAAATATCAGTAGCAACATGTCATTGAATTGACAGTCGACTGCCCCCAAAGGCAGTCGACCATCGAAGTCCACTGTTTGGATTCTATCAGTTGCAGTCGACTGCCCCCTAAAACAGTCGACCTCCGACGATGCCTGGATGTTATTGGGTCTGTATTTGGGTGATCTTTTGGGCTCATCTTCTACTCCAAGTTAAATCATACGTCTCCTATCGTGTCGCCCTCTTTTCAGGATATATCGGATGGTTATTGTATCAAGACTAAACCTAGGGTTTTTTTAGATCTCTATATATTGTAATAGCCTCTATTGAGAGATGAAATACTTCATTGAGAATTCTCCACTGTAAGTGAGGCTCGAGAGATAGTTCTTGGTGAGCGAGTTTGTAAGTCATATAATATTCTCTAGTTGAATAATATCTCTATATATTTTCCCCCAGATTAGGTTCACTCGAACCGGGACAAATCATTATGTACTTTCTGTGATTGGTATGATCTACATGCTTGGTTGTTCATCAGATCTGTTTGTGCTCCTTGCTACCTTGCTCAACAACTCCGGTGCACCACAATTCCCTAACAGCTGTAGATCAAAAGATGGGTGTCGTTTTCTCAGCTTGGTGGCGGTGGGGGTTCTCCTATCTTCTGAGTGACAGTGGGTGCCTATTCTCTGTCTAAGCTGTGCCGGTGTGTGGACATTTCATTGTTGGTGGCTTTGTTTCCCCCCTTTTTACTAGTATAATGTACGTGCGATGCACGTTTAAAAAAAGTGAAGTCATCAAATTAAATGAATATATATTGAAAAATAAAAAAAATATTTTATATTTGAATGTTTTGATTAGGGCTACACGTGCGGTGCACATTTATATTTGTTGGATATAGTTTGAATGTGTATTATACGTGTTTATGTAACCCCCATTTCCGTAAATACTTATTTTTCGAATATTTTCAGTATTTTAATCATTTATAAATTTATTTTGTGTCAAATTGTTTTGAGATTTTCTATTTAAATATTTTCCAATCGAAAATACTATTATTATTTCGAGTAGGGCGTATTTTAAAATCTTAATTTATCGGTTAATTGTATTTCAGCCAAAATCATGTATATTATTATTAGAGTATTTTAATAAAGTTGTTAAACCTGAATGTTATTTTATTGTACGGTTTTATTATTATTATGATTATAATTACTAATTGTTATTTCTTGAATGTTTTAATTAAAAATTCATCAATCGAAACATTTTATTTGTATACCCGATTTGATTTTCCTGGCGAGTTCCATTTTATTTTAAATTCTTATTATTTCAATATAGTTATTTATTTATCTAATTGGGTGGGAATTTTCGTTCATGAATTATCTTTCTCCTTTATTGAGTTATCTATATTGTGGATTTTGTTTATTTGAATTACGGGTATTTGAATCGTGTTGATTTTGATATATCTCCTAATTGAACCCTAATTGTACCCTATAAATACAACTCTACTGTAAACTTAATTTCTGCACACAAATCAAAACCTAGCCGCCTAATCTCTCTCCTCCCTGTTTTCTCTCTCCCCGCTCAAACAGCCCAAATCCCTAGAACCCATCCCCTGTGCTTCGTCCCCGGCCGTTCTCCGGCAACTCACCCCCTTGGCGACCACCCCCTCAGCACCGCCTCCCGTCGCCACACCTCCAGACCCCCGTGCCTCCTTCCCCCGTCCTCGACATCAACAGGCGACCCAAACCCCCCCCCCTTTTGCTGTACACCATCTCCTCCGACCTGTTTCCCGCCGCTCACCCCCGTGCTCTGGCGACCTCTTCCCCATCGCCACCTCCCCCGTCGGCGCCGCCTCTCCACGACGCCAGAGCACCGCCCAGGACCACCCTTCTTCTCTCCCTTTTCCTTTCGACAACAGAACAACCCCTGAAACCCCCAGCCTCCCTCTCTGTTTCCTCCCTGTTCCACTCGACGCCAGCGCGAGCGCCGCCCCGCTCGCCGTCCTCTCCCGCCGTCGGCCAGACCCCTGTTGCTGGCACCGTTGTTGCTGTTGTCTCTTTGATTCTGTGGTTATTACTGTTGCTTCCTTGTCTCTTGGTGTGATGTGTTGATTGGGCTCTTTTGCACGTACATCGCATGTGCTATTTTGTGGAGTTGTTGGTTCGTGAGTTCGTTGCTTCGGGATTGTCATCCCGTTATTCTTAGTATTTGTTTTCACCGATTAACAGGCAAGTCACCGTCCACTTGAATTGCTATTCGTTTCAAATTCAAGTTTTATTGAAAATTCTTGCAAGTAGATCCTTTTGTTATCGTATTACCCTTTGTGTCCTTTTCGTTGGGTTTATTGTGGGTTTACACGAGCTAACCCCAATATTCTTGACATCGTGCCAATTTGACTCTAAAGTTTGGATCCTTAATGAATGCATATAGAATTGTTAATAGGGTTATTCATACAAGTCACAACACAAATAATTTATTGTAGAGATAATTGTTAGGTAGTACGTCGTTTGATCATTTGATGATTGATTGATGTTAGACTTGTATGTGTGTGTTCTAAATTTTATATATCATGTTTGGACGCCTATGATGCTAGTTACACAAATTGTTGAATATAGAATCGAAACCCATCATGCTTAACTAATTTTATGTCCAAGAAATATACCCTAAGAATTATACATGTTGCTGACCTGAACTTGATCGCTGTTTTCGAAGCAGTAAATGATCTCAAAATAAAATATTTTCTGAATATGAAACGTAGCCCCGAATGTCTAGTTGTCAATAACATCCAGAATTTTCGAATTCCGAGTTCTGTAGCAAGAGTTGTGCCCGTTTTACTGCAGCGGTGTTTTTACATTCCAGATTTTCAGATTCTCGGACCTTTCATGTTTAAACAGTAAAAAGGTTGATCAAATGATAGAATTTTGCTATGAAAATTTTCAGATTGATATTTAACATGTTTAGGAGTCTAGATTATATTTTTACTGATTTTAATACCGAGTTTTTGCTGATTCAACAATTAAAATAACAAGATGTCACCTTTCTGCCTGAGCATAAGACCTGAAAAGAAATATGTGTTTGACCTAGCTAATGTTGTCAGAATGTGAACTTTAAGTATGCGTTGGAACCGTATGGAAGTCTAGTTCTCAGATTTTCTGACGGATTCAACTTTCGATTCTTGAGTCAACGGGAAACTGCACTTTTATACAGACTGCGCGTGCTGTCCAGAATTTTAGATCTCTCTTTTTAATGAATTAATAATTCCTATGTTGTATTATTGCATGATTTAATGAATGTATGTTGCATTGTATGTTCCCAATGAGTTATTGTCACTATTGTAACCGTCCTATCCATGTTATCAACCTATTGTTTTCTTATTGATACTATTGATTATCCCTTGTCCCTTAATTGCATATTGTATTGTTGCATTGATAAATAATTAACAAGCCGGGGTTTAAAGGGTGATTTAAGTAGTGAACAAAGTAGTGACTGTACTTGGAGGAGGGGCCCGTGTTTCCCTAATTACCGTTCCGGCTACCGTTTTATCGTGTGATTGTGGTTATGGCAGTAACTCAATCTATCGTGTACCGTATCGTTGTCGATGACCGTTTATACACCGAAAGGTGGATAGTTTTTACCGTTACCGTTGCCAAGTACATGATCTACCGAGTGCACCACTTGAGTCTAAACGAAATCGATTGTATGCATCGAACCTGTGGTACGGCACACATGGGACACAGTAGTACGTGCATTAGTTAGGCGTTAAAATAAATAATAGACATAAGGATTGACACATCACCAACATTGCATATTGTTCACCATTGTTCCTATTTGTATCCAATATTGTTTAAGTGATAATGATATTAACCGTTGGTTACCGTTACAGAATATTAATTCACCGTTACACCGTTGCATTAGTTACCATGTTATTGATTATTATTATCGTGCCAAGTTATTGATTCCTATTGATCCATTGTTTCGTTGTTATACCGTTATTCCATTGTTCCCTGTTTTCTCTACTTGCTGTCCATGACTTGCTCTAAGGACAATTATTTTCTCTTTTTAGATGAAGTAATTACAGGTGTTGATGGAGAATTACCAGATGGGTTAGCAGAACAACATTGGTGAAGGAATTGATTGCATCGCCGCTTAATAAATAATTATTGTTTTGTTTGGAGACTTAATTACTGGATTATTGTTATTTTTATTGTATTGGGCTTATGACCCGAATATTGCTATTTGTTTCCAGACGTTGGATTATTACTATTATTGTATTTGGACATTATATTGTTTCATTCCAAGTATTATTTGTTCATGAGATTATTATTATTGCCTGCGCATCTGTTCTGTATTGTTATGTTGTTGAGTTAATCGATTAAACAGCTTATGGGTGACGTTAGTCATTCGCTGGGCTTTTGTCATGTACTCGTATTCCGTATTTTTGGGAAGCGGGGCGTGACAGTTTATATAGTTACAAAGTTAGGCTTTGTTTGTTACAAACCCCAACTCTCCCATTAAAATAGTAGAGATGTTTTTGTGGTTTTTGTACGTATTATATGTTCTTCATTTTTTTCGTTATGTTGCTGTCAATTTTTGTGTTTACTTGATGTTGTTCTCTATATGTGTGATTTCTTTTATCATTCTTTGATTTGACCGATATGAGTTGTGCTATATTGTATTGAGTGTTGGTTTACTTTTTATGTTGTTGGTTGTCCTTTTTACGATTGTTTCTTATCGAGTACGATTGAAGATATGGCCGTGTTACGTGTTACTGTTAAGTGACATTGTATTAGTACGAAGTTGGTTAATTTTCAATTTAAGTGGTTGTAACGTCTAATTCAGTTGCCATGAGTTTCTTCGATATCTTAACTATATTGTTGTGGTGGGTTTTGATCTAGAATGTCTGCCTAGATGATTGTTTCGTTCGTTAAATTTTCTTTAGTGATGTTTGAATTTTGATGTATCCTTCATGGTTAAGATGTGCTTTCTATGGTATGTTTGTCGGGGTTGTCGTTTTGGTTCTTCTGATTTTGGGTTGTTCTGTGTGCATTATTGTTCTTGTGCTTATCTGCTTTTCGGTTGGTATTGCTGGGTTTGTCTACACGTGATTGTTTTATTTGTATAGCTAATCTCCAGCAATGTCATTCATTTTTGTTACTATTCTTTTCTGTCATGTATTGTGAGTCAATGTTCTTATTAATGTGCACATTCGTACCATGTGTCTTCCTATCTTCATACTTCTCTGAAGAAGGATTATGTCACATGTCACATGTCACATGCTTTTCTTGGTCATCTTTGCATGCTTTGACTTGTTCAATATGTCAATCTACTTGGGTCATTTCCGTAGAATTAGGTAGTGTTTTTTTTCTCCTCTTATAAGTGATTTACCTCTTGTAAGAGGTGGTCCCTCTCTTACAAGAGTTTTTTTAGTGTTCTTTTTTACCTCTTATAAGACATTTTTCTCAAAATATCTTATAAGCCTAAAAGACTTCTAGTAGGCTCTTTCAAATTCTTATAAGACTTCTGTCACTTAAAAAGTCTATATTACCCCAAAGTCTATATTATAATTGTTACTAATTAAACTAGTTTATATATTAGTCTATAGTAGCCCGGAATATGCTATCCTAGAAAAAGTGTAATCATATACGTAGTTGACTGTAATATGCTATCCTAGAAAAAGAGTGGGAATTCATTCTTCACAATCTCGAACAATTATGTTAGGGATGCTGTCGAAACACTGATTTATTTAAAGATATATATATTTACGTCCAGTAAGTACATTACTTGAGTTGTGGCTAGTTGATTTGTCCTGTTATGATGCCACCATATCCAAATCCTACAGCTGGTCAGGGTTTTTTTTTTTTTTTTTAATTTTTTAAAATTTATTTATTTGCAGCTAAGGGAGAATTTATATTAGCCCATTGACCTTAAATTTTTTTAATCCAACTTTTTTGAAACAAATTATTATTATTTATATTTATATATACTACTTTTCATACTAATTAAAAGTTTATAGTAGCCCGGAATTATAATTGATGATTTACACTGATTTGTGAATTTAACTTGCGATTAAACTAGTTTATATATTAGTAATTTGAACTTATCTTTTATTGTCCTTCATCTCACTAGTTTATATATTAGTGCTTTGGGGTAATATAGACTTTGGGGTAATATAGGCTCTTGTACGAGGTGAAAAAAGAACAGAAATCTCTTATAAGAGGTTCTTATAAGAGGTTATTTTTATATAAAAAGAACACCTCAAAAAGAGGTTCTTACAAGAGGCTCTTACTGTAAATCTCTTAGAGGGAAAAAAAACAGTACCTTAATCTAAATCTTACTATTGTAACTCCACTGGATGGTTCATGTGCATCAGTTGCTATAATTAAATCACGACCAAGCATTTGACTGTCCCGCCCTTTTTTAATATTCAAGAAATTATTATTAGTTGAGTGTATGAATCTTGTATGGGTCTTTCATTTTCCAAGAGTATGATTTTCATCCTTTTACCAAGTTATGGTAACAATAGTTACTTAGCACAAGTCATAAATCTACTAAATTATAATGAGAAACAATTCGTGTACAATTGGATTGCAAACTTTTCACTAAATTTGAATTGGTTTTAAGTATATGTAAGGATGTACATAACTAGTCGAAGTGCATGAAATGCATCCCCTATTAATGCAGTCCTCTTAAACCTTCCTATCTATTATCTCTCCTTCTTTGAAATGCCATGATGGGTAATCCAGAGAATTGACCGGACCCGGAAACGGTTCTTATGGAAAGGGGCAGACCTGGAACGAGCAGAATATCACCTAATTAGATGGGAGAAGGCGTGCATGAAAAAGATACATGGGGGACTAGGCATAATTGACCTTCGAGATATGAATCTGGCGCTACTGGGTAAATGGTGGTGGAAAGTGTTCCACCCTAATGGAGAAGGGTGACAACAATTTGTTCAGCGATACATGCATGGGAATGGAACGGGAAATCTGGGCTTCAGGATGGGCCCTCGGGTTTCCTGGTTCTGGAAAGGCATCACTAAGGCCTACGAACCATTCAACAGCTGTGTGAGGTCAGCTATCGGTAACAGCATACTCACCAGATTCTGGTGGGATAAGTGGTGTGCAGATCACACACTCAGAACCCTGTTCCCCGATTTATATGAGCAGGCATCACAACCACACTGCATGGTGGCCGCAGCCTGAAAAAGAGGCGCCTGGAAACCATCTTTCAAACAACCGCTTGACCTAGGTTCTCAGTTTAGGCTAACGGAACTTCAGGCCTACATCACCAACGCTGGAATTGGTTGCTCTCAGGGTTCCGATAAGAAATCCTGGGGATTGGAGAAGAACAGCAAGTTCACGGTTCGCTCAATGTACAATCGCATCCATTTTAGGGGATGTATCCCAAAATGGTCAGCCGTCATATGGAAAACGAAAGCCTCGCTAAAAATCAAAGCTTTCTTATGGTTGGTTCTAAATGCTGCGATGACTAGAGAAAACCTCGCTAAGCGTCAACCGAATGTGGACTCGTAATGCGAATTCTGCCACGCGGCCCTGGAGATTAGAGACCATCTTTTTCTACAGTGCCCTAGGAGCAAAGCGGTACTCGCAGAGGTACTCAGCGCTCTAGGGACAACTCAATACCCTAGTACATACGAGGACCTATGGGTAGGCCCAAAGTTCACATCGGAGAAGGGTTCTATGAGAGAAGCGTGGTATATCGCTATCGCCGCAATGACCTGGGTTCTCTGGCTAGATAGAAATAATCTTTACTTTCGTAGAACTTGCAATAGTATTTCTGACAATTTGACTCACATTATGCATTTTATCTCATTTTGGGCTAATGTGGCAGCAGCAGATCCCAGGGGACGGATTGCAACTGTATTCCAGGTAGAGGAGTTTGATGACGAGAAGATCGAGATCGGCCGGACGATCGATTGATAGCCAACACGACCTACTATGATCATTGATACCCACCACCCCAGGATTTGTTGGGGGGATATGATGTATTTCTTTGCGGCTACTCTATGTTTCTTTTGTCCCACCCTCCATGTTCGGGGTGGATTTATGTACTTTTATTTTGTTCGTAGGACTTTGTAGTAGGCTCAGTATTCTGAGTTTGTTTTATTAATCCCTTATTAATTAAACATGGTGGCCAGACTACCTTTTCTTCAACAAAAAAAAAAAAAAAACAAACAAAAAAAAAAACTTTGTCCATATATATTAATCAACACAAACCATCCATATGATCGATACAATACTATGAATTGAATTATAAGGAAAAAAATTATGTACTTATTAGTACATCTGTCGAAAGAAAGAAAGATTGCAATTACATGTGTGAACTACAAAATTAAAAGAATAATAATAATAAAACTTAAAAAAAAGGCATGTGACATGAAACATAATCCTTCAAAATTTTGAGGTTAATTTATAGAACAAAGACAACAAAGCATTATTCTCTTTTTGAATAAATTTCTTTAAAAAACCATAGTAAACTTTGTTCATCTCCGAATCAGTGCAGCAGCAATTCCACCGACGATCAGACCAACAGTAGTGGCAGCAATGCCAATGCCAATCACGCCATCTGTTCCAAAGAGGAATCGTATTATACAATCTATTCATATATATGAAAAGAATAGAAAACAATGAAGCATACAGACAAGTAAGTATTCTCACCTTTGGCAATTTGGTCTTCCACAACATTTTTCAGAAATTCGGCCTGCCTCCAATCTGGTGCAATCTACCAATAAAAGAAGCATATGATTAGCAAAAGATAATGAAGTTAATAACATGATAAGACTCTTATTGAAAGACCTTAACATTTGGTGAATAATTCAGTATGTTTGAATTTGTTTACTTGTAGAGAATGGAATAGATCACAAGAGGAAAGAGTTCATGTAGAGAAATGGAACAAGACTCTGAGCTACGCTTTGTTTACACCAAGCTTTGCACTCTTATTCTCACAAGTATGGCAATCCACCACTCAATAGATCAAACCCTCCTTACCTCACATAACACTAGTTTTTGCATCTTGCTTGTTTGACACCTTGACAGGAACAACCTTATTTGCTGTAGAATAACTCTAGAATGACATGTGTATAACAACCTCTAAAACTTCTCCAGTGTTCCCTTGTTACTGTAGTGATGTAGAGACCTCTACAGAGAAACTTGAGAAAGTAATGTAAGCTGACGTAGAAGTATCCACTGAGCAAATTTTAGAGACATCTAGTCTTGGTGATAATTTAAATCAGTATTGTGATTCAAGTATTAACCAATTTGCATGAGTCAAAAGTGTATATCAACTATATCTTCTCAAGGTTACACAGAGTATGATAATTTTTAAATACTCAACGGCCATTTGTAATAAATGATTATTCAAAGGAAATAATAAATCACGACAAATAATGACTCAAAATCTTAAATTGAATAATAATTATAAATCATGCAAATCAAATGCAATTCTTCCATGACTAGTTTCTTATGATATACTTTAATTGGTAAAGGCTAAATATTTAAAAAATTCAAAGATAAGTCGGCCCAGGCAAGATGTCATCTTTATGATCAAACTTGCATTGGGAATAAATTCCGACAAATACTACATTTAGTGATTTAGGCAAGGTTGAAAGTGAAAACATAAAAAATTCTTACAGTACACTGTAATCTCTCATCTGCTCCTCTCCCTTTCTGCTTTTCATTAGCTTATTTAAATATTTTTGGTAGTTCTGAAGGCATTTTCTTTTAAAGTTTTTTAGTACTAAGATCTGGTTGTATCTGAACATCTAATTTTGTATATTTTATAGTGATACATTTTCATGTATGGGATAATCAATAAACTGATCTCAACAGAGCCTACTTTTGCGGGAAATTTCAACCAGCCTAAGCTAAAGCTAATCTGACTGGATGAAATTATACACAGTTTTATCTACTACTATTCATAACACCTCGTGTGTGTGTGTGTGTGTGTGGGGGGTGGGGGGGGGGGGGGGGGGGGGGGGGGCTAAAATTCGACCTTTTTAATTCCCGAGCAACTGCACCAAAGGTATTTCAATTTTAACGGATATCTTAACCTGGATCTAATATAAACTTCCATAAAGAAATTTCTTGTAAGTATTTAGGATTAAAAATATCATTACAAAGTTTGTATGAATTGGAAACACAGAACACAGTTATCTTTCTATAAAAAATTATGTAAATGTAAGATTTTCATAGAAAATTAATTTGAAAAATAATTAGGACTGCAACACTTTTAAGCCCTCTTTGGGCATGAGGTTAAGCTTTAATAACTTGACCTACACTTAGGAAGTAAATCCACTGAGAGGGGATTTTTCCTAACTGTGGGAAACTCCAGTCATCTAAATTTAACAGTATTCCGAACAGTGCAAATGCTGCACAGCACAGTGGACATTTGGTCAAAGTTCACAGCTAGGTTCTAAAATAATATAATTTTTACATAACAGGCATCAGAATAAAATGTTTTGATATATTAAGGTTTCAAATTTCGGTGGATACCTGCTGTTATCAAGTCAAGTTTTTGGTTAGAGATACTCCTAATATGTCCATATTGCAAATAATTAATAGGCTGGTAGCCTGATAGACTGATACTCCACATTGACAATTTGAATCATGCTAGAAATCTTCCAATGACAATGATCTTACGGAAGAAAAATAAACCAGGAATAAGAAAAAACACAATTCACAAAATTTTGAAAACACAAACTTACTTTATTAAAAAAAATCGTGAAACAAATAAAAGCACAAAATCATATTTCTTGACACGCTAGCATACCACTTCATGCACAATTTCTTCAATTATTTTCATAAAAATTCTAGGTGGTCCAAGAGTATGCAGTATATATGTGTCAAGGAGAACAGAAAGCAGAACAGCAAGGGTCCAAAGGTAGCTAAAAAAGATTTGATGTTCACATGAATGGTATCAATCCAAAGATAAAGGTGTGCTGGCAGAATTGAAGCCTAATTCAGTTGAGTGTTATAAAATTCCACGTTAGAAACTTAATGTTTATTTACAACATGTTTCAGGTGTTCCTACTAGGCAACAACATCCAGCACTTCGACATAGTAGCATCATTGAATTTTGGAGAAAATGGCGGAATATAGACACCATGTTCCAATAACGAGAAATTAAACAAAACAAACCCAGTGAAACTCTGTGTGAACTAATAAGTTACACCTAAGAAGATTTAATGATATAATAACCTGTGGACCTGCAAGGCAGGATCATATTCCTGCATGATACAGAGGATTACATTTGTTCCACACATGTTATCTCAATTTTTTCATAAATGACGTTAAATAATAATATATATAAAAAATTGTATTTTCTTCTCTACCAAGGGCTGTATACAGAACCTACAAGGAAAATTGTCTTTTTTTTTCAAGTTCAGGAAATTATCTGTTTGGTAAAGAAGTTGCATGGAGTTATATGGAGATAGGGAATTACTCCATTCTCACAGAAGTTACTTGCTATTCCAAGACTCCATGTAGAGAATGGAGTTATTTCCTACCCACAAAATTCCATGTAACTTTCTTCACAAACAGGGGATGAAACTTTTTAGAGCTTCAATTCTTTGCATCATGGGTGAACTACTGAAAGAGCGTTGGCCTCCTATCACCAAAGCAATCAGCCTGGACAAGTGCCTCAATCTCCATTAAGGTGGGAGACTTGTGTTTAAGAGTTCAGAAATTTTTATTCGTAATGCAGAGAATAATAAAGATTGATATTCAAAACAATAGTAATATGTTAACATAAATGTCTAATTAAACTTCTTTCTTTCAAGCATTTAACAAATCTAGGATTTTCACCAGAAAAGAGAACTCTGGATTCTGGACTAAGGCCATCACATGGATGCAGATAAATTGCATAATCATCATCATATTGTGAAAGATCTAGTTGATCAACCTTGTGGGCAGTACATTTGGATTTTTGTGGTTATGACTTATAATAACATGCAAAATATCAAATACCTAGTGTGCAAAGTGTAAATTTCTCCTCCAGGGAATTAGTTAGAAGGAGTGGAGAATATTGGTTAAAGAGGAAGAAGGATGTAGCTAATTAAGTCCGGTAAGTCCATCTCAAATTAGATGCATAAACATAAAAAAACTTACAGAAAATTTTACAGAGACAAAAATGACAGTAGTATAAACTGGATTATTTACTTTGACATTTTTATCGCAGATTAGGTTATAATGATTTCTCCGTGTTTCCTCTCATTTATTTCTTAATTTTACAACATTAAACTTTTTTAATATCTAAAACAAATCTTTTTATGAATTTTGAAAATAAGCAATTAATTTAGATGCCTATTTTAATTCATATTATTCTTTTGCATAACTCATAATCATTTCATAGATTTATTCACCAGATGGTGCCTGCTGTACAGGTTGAATCTAGCATTGTTTTCCTTTCAAGTTGTTCCAATCAATTAGACAATCATAAATTAAACCATAAAGCAACACTCTAGGGAGCCCTTATGCACAAGCATATTATCATTTAAGTTAAACTGGATGTTGAAAACAGCACTTTTCTGATAATCTAACGAAGCGTAGTAGTATATAAATGCAT
This sequence comes from Hemerocallis citrina, assembly GCA_017893485.1. NCBI lineage: Eukaryota > Viridiplantae > Streptophyta > Magnoliopsida > Asparagales > Asphodelaceae > Hemerocallis > Hemerocallis citrina. Next base: position 283,736,407 of record CM030360.1, on the reverse strand, counting down.
AACTATCTTCTAACATTAATGAGAATTGTCAGATGAGTAAGGTACTAACAGATGAGTAAGGTTCACGGTCAAGCTCAACCAGAAAGTTCAGTTATTAATCTTAGAACATGGTATTTTAACTTGCATATTCTTGTATATTCAATTTATTTCTAATATTTATTGATGAGTTGTGATGGTGTTAATCTCTGACTGACTTTAGCCAGTCAGAGATTAGGTTATAATGATTTCTCCGTGTTTCTTCTCATTTATTTCATAATTTTACAACATTAAACTTTTTTAATATCTAAAACAAAATCAAAATTAGATTTTTAATATAAAAAATGAATTGAAAATTAGCTTGCTGATACTTAAAGTTAGCTTTAGTTTTTATGAATTTTGAAAATAAGCAATTAATTTAGATGCCTATTTTAATTCATATTATTCTTTTGCATAACTCATAATCATTTCATAGATTTATTCACCAGATGATGCCTGCTGTACAGGTTGAATCTAGCATTGTTTTCCTTTAAAGTTGTTCCAATCAACTAGACAATCATAAATTAAACCATAAAGCAACACTCTAGGGAGCCCTTATGCACAAGCATATTATCATTTAAGTTCAACTGGATGTTGAAAACAACACTTTTCTGATAATCTAACGAAGCGTAGTAGTATATAAATGCATAATTATCTTCTAACATTAATGAGAATTGTCAGATGAGTAAGGTACTAAGGTTCACGGTCAAGCTCAACCAGAAAGTTCAGTTATTAATCTTAGAACATGGTTCTTTAACTTGCATATTCTTGTATATTCAATTTATTTCTAATATTTATTGATGAGTTGTGATGGTGTTAATCTCTGACTGACTTTAGCCAGTATTCTCTTTCAAACTATATTCAAATTTTAAAGCTTGTCTGCCATCTACTACCTCGATTTCTACCTCAGCTGCCCTATGGTATCTGGATCTGACTCTACTTTCAAAGATTTACTTCGAGATCTGATTGCAAAATGTTAGTCTTTAATGGTTTAATACTACAGGGGGATCAGCCACATATCTGCTGACAAACTCAAGTTCAAAGACAGATTATAGATTTGGTAAATCACAATCAATTGAGGCAAAAAACACTACAGGATAGTGGGGCTTCTCCGATGATATCTATCGTGGCCTTCCAAGAATAGTCGCGGATGACATCATATGGGACGCTGAAAAAAGGCCGTCGCAGATGAATGTGTTTCTGTGACGAATTTTGATTTCTGTCAGAGATGAATGTACATCTGTGACGAATTCGGGTAGACCGTCAGAGTCACAGATTTACATTCATTGCGACGATGTCAAGTTGACCGTCATAAATGAATGTGCTTCTGTGACAAAGCTCAACACATGTCACAGATGAATGTACATCTGTGACTCCGGTAGACCATCACAAAATAAATAACACTATTTTACTATGCCCATACCGAGTAGTTAAATTTTTTGTGTCCGCTACTAGGCACAGAAAAATGTAAATCGGTGGAGTCTATGTGAAAGTGATCAGCTCAAATGATCAACATCCGTGCAACATGAATCCAAAGAGTCAAAATCAGACAGGCATGTTTATGGAGCTATTAGTGTCAAAATGATCTTTCATAGTGCTTATTTCCAAATTCCTTTACTAATCCGTTCATAATTTTTCATCCCAATCGTTCAATTAATTTTACATAATAAAATGTTGGAATATGCTGGAATATAATTTGCATCTTTTCTTGGCAGCTCAAGAGATTGAACATGTAGCAAAAATGCCGAATAAAACAACACCGGCTTGCATATACATAAAAGACTGAATCACATAACTTCAAGTTAAATACGTACTTGAGATTTTACTAGATAAATAGCAAGAAAAAATCTTAGTCACATAATTCTAAATTCAAAATATAATAGAAATATGCAAAAAAAAAAAATCTTTATACAGTGATATACCAAAATGCCACACTTATTGAGGGAAGAAAATAATAAGGGGAAAAAACAATTTGATGATATAGGCATATGATATCACATAGTATAGCAAGACACCCGATCTTGAGGATAGACAATGGTTCATAATCATCACTTTAAGGGGGTGTTTGGTACGCGGTAATATACAAAGGAATCTAGGATTACCCTGTGGATTACCTAGTTTGGTAAGATATAGGTATAGCTTTGGAAGGATTCTTAAATTCTCATGGGAATCAAAATCCTTTGTTGGCAAAAGGATAAACATTCCTCTTTAAAATGGTAAGATTTGTGGATTCCTCCACATAAAAAAAACTGAAATTATCACGTTACCAAAACATCCTCCAAATTTTTGATAATCTTTCTGCCTTATCATATTGCCGTTCTATGTTCCCTCCAACAAATTTGTTACTCAGCCACATCATGGTGGGATTTGTGCATATTTATATATAAAGAGGAACGTCCAATTAGAGATTTAACATAACTAAATAAGTACAATATATGTTTCAGTATAATGTATCAATTTTAATAATAGTACCACCATTATTCATAAAAAGTTTGAAAGGAAAACCCTCTGTCTACTAAGTCATAAATAATATATTTTATTGATAATTATAATCCACGTATGTCTAAGATCATGTGTTTGTACTGCGTGCATTTCATTTTTTTCTTTTTGTTAAGTTTTTTATCTACCCGGTTGAAATATATTAGAATCATAATGTAACTTTTTAATTATCTATTTGTTACTGTACTCATGTTTTATAAGATATATATCAGTATTGGTTTTGCACATGTCACACGTATACATCGATTACTAAAGTAGATAACAGTTACATTGGTTTTTTTATAAATAAAGTCAAAAGTGTATTTTCGGTAATGTCTAGTATAGCGAATGATTGATGGGAATGAATTGGTCTTACCAAACACAGTAATAAAGTATTCCATGCAATACATGCAATACAATGTCTTGTACCAAACGTAGTATTGCAACGTTCCTGATAATCGTGATTCATATCCTCACATTTCCGAAAATCTGCCCATTTCAAGGAATTCTCCAATCCATGTACCAAACACCCCCTAAATTTTAGATACTCATTAACTTATACTATTGCTTAATAATTAAATTCCTAAACGAAACAGAAAGAAAATCCTTTCCACTAGCCACGTCTCTTCATCTTCTCTTTTTATGGTGTTTTCTTTTCTGGTTCTCTCCAAGCAGTGTGTGCCCACCGCTCATCGCCCACTGCCCCATCACCCACTGCCACATCATCAGGTACGCCCCTCACTATTTTTCGTTCTCCTCTCTCTTTCACCCCACCTCGACCACCATGTATACCTTTCCCAAAATCGACCACCACTAAAACCCTAATCCTACTTGTGTTTATTTCTATCCTTCACTCACTTCTTCAAGACAATCACCATGTTACACCTAGCTAATGTTGCTGCCCCATTCACACCTCTGCCACAATCACACAATGTGCACAAATTCTATATATGTTAGATCAAATCAAGCATGGTAGGTTTCAATTAATTTTAATTTTATTGATTTATGTTCTATTTTCTTTGTTCTATGGATTTATAGTGCACGTTTGCTGCTTGCTATATAAATTTTAATCCTATTGATTTATGTTCTATTTTCTTTGTTCATGCGATCATTTATATGAGATAAGATGTATGTATATAATTAATATCTAGGTATATGAATACTTGTTATATATACACACACCACATAGTGGAGGACAAGGGAGGGTGCTAGGGATCTATAAGAGGAGGCACGTGTTTACAATACTTACAAAGATTGGTGACAAATGAATTCTACACTTGAAGTCGGAGGCCTAATTTACATAGGAATTTGAGTTTAATTAATAGTTAATTAGATAAGCAGGAGTTAAGATTTAATTTAAAGTCCAAGATAAATAAGTTCTGATGAATAGTTAGTTTGGATAAGAATTTTCTTTTATTTAATTATGAGTTTTCATCACATACAGTTTGTATTGGAATTGGATTGGTTCGCTTGGAACGACTAGTACAAGAAAACGAGAACAAATTTAGTACTATCTATATTTCCATTCTATTCACTTCCTTCACATCTTAATGTAATTTTTTAAAAATGTGCACCTTTTTTTTCAGTACATCTACCTAACTCCTGCTTAGACAAACGACCTAAGTGGCTAAAATATGAATAATACTTTGTGGCAACTATATCAACATTTATCATGTGTGTGATTTAAATTTCTTTTGACTGACTCTAACCAAATGAACCAATAGTTAGTGGTAACAAAAGTATTATCAAATATGATATAAGCTAGTTTTCTATTTTGTTCGGATGAAATTAAAGATTCTTGGCCATGGAATTTAGTCCAATCAAGCAATTTTGCTGCAAGGTCTGCATATATTGGCTCCTTCACAATGGTATAGAGTGGGGTGCCAAACATTTTGATAACATATGCATAGATCTCAGGATGTGGGCATATAATTTTACTCAAAAAGAGCTGATGCACTATTTTCATAGATCCAATCATCCATATTCCAAATTTTAGCTAGGGATGAAGAAATTTTAGCTATGGGTCAATAATCTCCTCAGTTTTGATTATTGAATAGGGATTAACAAATCCCAACAGTATTTTCGACTGGGTGGGGTGGCTAATAATCTTATTACTAGCAAATTATATTCACACCTCTGTCACACTTACACCATGTGCACAAATTTTATATATGTTAGATCAAATCAAGCATGCTAGGTTTTAATGGATTTAAATTTTACTGATTTATGTTCTATTTTCTTTGTTTTATGGATATATAGTGCACGTTTGTTGCTTTCTGATATGAATTTTAATCATATTTTCTTTGTTCTATGAATTTATAGTGCACGATTGCTGCTTGCTCCATGAATTTTAATCCTATCGATTTCTGTTGTATTTTCTTCGTTCATGCAATCTTTTATGGGAAATATCAATGTGTGGTGCATCTCTATGTATAATTAATACCTATGTATATGCATACATGTTACATATCTACTCACCATATAGTGGAGGACAAGGGAGGAGGCTAGAGATCTATATATGAGAGGAGGCACACGTTTGCAATACATACAAAGATTGGTGACAAGTGAATCCGAGTTGAAGTAGGAGGCTTAATTTAAATAGGAATTTCAGTTTAATTAATAGTTAGTTAGATAAGTAGGAGTTATGATTTAATTTAAAGTCCAAGAGAAATAAGTTCTGATTAACAGTTAGTCTACATATGCATTTCCTTTAATTAAATTAGGATTTATCATCAGGAAGAGTTTGTATTGGAATTGAATTGGCATGCATGAGTTTATGGCTATATAGAAAGGCATAGGATGTGTTTTTGTATTCAATAAGTTAAGTGAGAAGAGAGAGTTCACAAAAACATAGTGTATTAGTGGTGACTAAGTTTTATGAATTAAATTAATCTTCCCTGCTTTGATAATTGAATAGGGATTAACAAATCCCAATAGTTTTTTTAAAATTGGCAGCTGGCATATAAAATGTACAGTTTCATTAATGTCACACAGTTATTTCGGCCAGATAACTAATGAAATTTAATTAATGAAATTTGGACATTATTTAAGATTGATGTATGTGTCTTTGTCGTGACTTATGTTAACACAAATAGAGCATGCAACTGTTATTAATTAATGTCCATATAATTTTAAGACCTGCTCAATTTGTATTTTAATTGATAATAGTGTTACAGATACAGGTGGGCTAGGAGTAAATGAAGAGCACATGCCCAAGAGGAGTGGCTAGGAGTAAATGAAGAGCACATGCCCAAGAGGAGTGTGGTTCGGCTAGCTACTTAAAGGATTTTGTGCTTACATGAGAAGCATGTGCTTTGTGCTGGAAGTTTAAAGAAGAGCAGAAAGCGGGAGAAAGAAGGGACAGGTGTACGGTGATAATGAAATGAGATTAAAAAGCAAGTTAGTACAAATAAGAGAGAGTGAGATGATTTGAAACCAATTCCTACCTTGACTTCTTCTGGATCCTATTGTTCTTCCCCAATTCCTCCAAACCATAGATTCTTGTATCGCTAATTCTTCAGCCAATAAGAGCTTGATTCATTGGATTCTTGGATGATTCTTGATTGTATTTGTAATTGAATATAGCAATTCCTATCAATTGGTGCTCTCGTTGATTCGATCTCAATAATGGTGGATAGCACGAGATGGCGATTGGTGGACTATGCAATCGTGGGTTGAATGAGACGACGAAGCAACATGGACAACAACTGCAGTCATTGTCGAATTCAATGGCGGAGCAGAGGCAGTTGATGTCGGAGCAAAGAAGGTTGAAATCGAAATTGGTCCATAAACTTACAGTACCTGATAGCAAGATCGACCAACAATTCAACAGGAAGCAGCGTTGGCTACTCAAGAATCACCAATCAATGTAAGGAATTCACAAAACTTTGGTTCTGAAACTCGACGAGGTGGTTGTTCAAAGTCAATCAATTCTTTACATATCACAAGACCCTAGAAGGATTTTGTGCTTACATGAGAAGCATGTGCCTTGTGCTGGAAGATTAAAGAACATAAAGAAGGGACAAGTGTACGGTGAGGATGAAATAATACTAGATAGTGAGTAGTACAAATAAGAGAGTTAGTTAGATGATTTGTAACCAATTCCTACCTTTGGCTTCTTCTTGGTCATGTTGTTCTTCCCCAATTTCTCAAAACCCTGGATTCTTGTATCTCTAATTCTTAAGTCAACAAGAGCTTTGATTCATTCGATTCTTGGATGATTCTTGGTTGTATTTGTGATTGAGTATAGCAACTCCTATCATATAGACTTAATTTCAGTAACAACAACAACAAAGCCTTTTTCCCAACTAGTTGGGGCCGGCTACATGAATCATGATTTTCCATTCTACTCGGTTTAGCACAATAACTTCTGTAAGGCCACAAGCTATCAAATCTTTTTTCATCGTTTTCATCCAAGTTTAGGCCATCCGCTACCCTAACTTTACATCAATATTTATCAAATTACTCTTTCTAACGGGGACACCACTAGGTCTACGTGTGAGATGTCCAAACCACCTGAGGCGATTCTCTCTTAATTAATCTTGAATAGGAGCTACCTTTACCATGTCACATCCATCTTAGCATCCACATCTCCGCTACATACATTTTTTGGACATGTTTCTTTGTTGTCCAATATATTACTTCATACATCATTGCTGGTCTAATAGCCGTCCGACAAAATTTTTTCTTCAACTTCAAAGGTATACATTTGTCACACAAAACATCACCAGCGCTTCTCCACTTAAACCACCCTACTTGGATCCTATATATGAACATGATTCATGTAGACTTGATTATTACTAATTATTGTTTGATTTTTTTTTTGTTGAAAATAATCTCGGGGAAAAATTAAGAAACCCCCTAACGTTTCCCACTTAAATAAAAAAAAACTCCCAACCATTATTTTTTGCTCACTAAGCCCCCTCTGTCGTTAAAATTTAAAAATTATGTTAAATGGCCATTGTTAAATTCTATATATGTTTAGATAAAATCAAGCATGGTAGGTTTCAATGGATTTTAATTTTATTAATTTATGTTCTCTTTTTTTTGTTTCATGGATTTATAGTGCACGTTTGCTGCTTGCTATATAAATTTTAATCCTATTGATTTATGTTCTATTTTCTTTGTTCATGCGATCGTTTATATGAGATAATAATCTATGGTGGATGTCTGTATATAATTAATATCTATGTATATGAATACAAGTTATAAATACACACACCACATAATGGAGGACAAGGGAGAGGCTAGGGATCTACAAGAGGAGGCACGTGTTTACAATAATTACAAGGATTGGTGACCAATGAATTCTACACTTGAAGTAAGAAGTGTTGCTGCTGATTTTAGTGTGGGAGTAAACAGATAAATTTATGGATTCTTTAGGAAACGAATAAGGCAAACCTGTTAACTTTCACCGGCGCTTGACTGATTCCTTGCCGCTGTCATTAACCTGCAAAAAGTTCGATACACCAGGATGGATCCCGGCGATGAACCCTCCGACGCTCAAGTCAGTAATCAGGAAGATTATAAAAGAGCGTTTATGTAGAAAAATATTGATTACCTTGTTATGGTGGGGGGAGAGGGGTATTTATAGTCGCCTTAAGAGACAGTTTAGTGATAATCATTTATGTCTGTGTCCTGGTGTTTTGGATAAGATATAGAGTTTAAACTCGTTTCATGATAAGAGAGATAGTTTAAACCGCCTCTTAGAGATAACTATGAATTTGAATTACTCTCTAAATATCTGAATTGGTTTGTAACGGGTTGCTACTCATACCCAATAGGACAGATTCGTTTTTAGGTTATTGGGCTTCGAAGAAAGACCCAGTTTCCATTTTGGACCCGTTTGTAGGTGAAATTTCCGTTTTACCCCTGAGAGCTTTAAGATTCGTACCCGATTCGAACGGTCTCGATTTAATCCCATTTTTAGCCATATCACGAGCCCCCACACCCAAAGACTGAGTTTAACAGCCTTTGAGGAGTAGTTTTTTGGTTTTAATGGCGTACGGGATTTTATCGGAGTTCTTTAGGAACTTTAGAATCGCCCACGGGGCTTAACAACGTTCAATTGAGCTTGCCTCGTATTCAAACATGTTGGTGGTATCTTCAGGATTTTTCATTGATTTTTTCTAATTTTTAAATTATTTTTCGAATCATTTATTCAATTTTGTGAAATAACAATCTATTTTCAAAAAGTATTAATTACTCGTTCTAATTAATAATTATTTATCCAGGAGTTCAAAAATATTTTTTCCAAATTTATAATTATTTTTTAGAATTTTTAATTAATTTTCTTGAATTTTTAATTATTTTTCGCATTTTTTAAAAAATTAATTCGAATTAATAATAAAATAAAAGAATTAATCAATTAAATAATGACATGGCGCAATCTGGAGCGTCGATCGTGTCACTGGCATGAATTTCCGAACGATCAGACGGTTGATCTGGCGCTAGTTGACGTGGCTCGATCTGGGTGCTCTGATCATGTGCACGCATCGGGAGGTAAGCATTTTTCCCTTTTCGACATTCGATTGCTCGGACGCTAGGATTCCAGATCCGAGCTACGTGGCCGATTAGAGGCGTCGATTCAGATCAAGTGCGAATCATGAGGCGATGTTCTTCTCCATTTTCACGCTCGGTAGTTCGGATCCTCGGATTTTAGATCCGAGCTACGTGGCGGGATCTAAGCCGTTGATGGAGATCCAGCGCGAATCATGAGGCGATATTTTTTGCCATTTTCACGCTCGATAGTTCGGATCCTCGGATTTTAGATCCGAGCTACGTGGCGTGATCTGAGCCGTTGAAGGAGATCCAGCGCGAATCATGAGGCGATGTTTTTCGTCTCACGCTCGGTAGTTTGGATTCCCGGATTTTAGATCCGAGCTACGTGGCGTGATCTGAGCCGTTAATGGAGATCCAGCACGAATCATGAGGCGATGTTTTTTGCCATTTTCACGCTCGGTAGTTCAGATCCTCGAATTTTAGATCCGAGCTGTGGCGTGATCTGAGCTGTTGATGGAGATCCAGCGCGAATCATGAGGCGGTGTTTTTCGCCATTTTCACACTCGGTAGTTCGGATCCTCGGTATACAAATCCGAGCTACGTAGCGTGATCTGAGTTGTTGATGGAGATCCGGCGCGAATCATGAGGCGATATTTTTTGCCATTTTCACGCTCGGTAGTTCGGATCCTCGGATTTTATATCCGAGCTACGTGGCGTGATCTGAGCCGTTATTGGAGATCCAGCGTGAATCATGAGGCGATGTTTTTTGTCATTTTCACGCTCGGTAGTTCGGATCCTCGGATTTTAGATCCGAGCTACGTGGCGTGATCTGAGCCGCTGATGGAGATCCTGCGTGAATCATGAGGCGGTCTGACTGGTCAATGAGTTTTAGGCATCGAATCGTGTTCTCACCTTTACGAATTCTGTCGTTTAGCATTCTGATGGGCTTTCTAGCAGTTTCGGGGGCCCAAAGCTCTCAGAAGCCCAATCGGCGCCCCCTCTTTCACTATTAGTCTCCACTCTTTCCTTCATTTTCGCATTCTCTTTTTACTCTTGGCAGAAATTTCTTACTGCTGGGTGGCTCAACTGGCGTTCGCGGCCAATCGTTAGTGCTTTTCAGCAATCTTTTCCGACCGTAGCTGTGACATATATTTTACGAGATGTCTAGGGTGTCGTCTGGGAGTGAGACCTCCATCTCGAACCAAGGAAGTGATCAGCTGTTGGTAGTCTCCCCAACCATGGACAAGGGAAAGGAGGTTGTTGGGTCGGTGGTTGTCGAGACGATAGTGAAGGAGGTGAGGAGAGCGGGGGAGTTGGGAAGGCTACCGTCTACTCTGTCTAGCCTCAGGAGAGTCAGAGAGTACTTCGACTATCTTCTCGCCAAGTGGTCTACGGTAGCTCGGCTTTGTACGAGGAGAACAAGCCGAGAGAATGCTCCAAGGTTGACAACATCCCTTCAGTTCTCACGGAGAGGGATTTGCTGCGCATCAAAATAAGCTTTATGATACCGGCGGAGTTTACCCTCCTTCCGGGTCTGGGGTTCTGAGCATGTTCGGCAACCTCGTCAAATACATGCATCTTCCCATTTGATGCGCTCAACGCCGGTCTTCATCTACCCCTACCGCCATTCGTGACCGAGGTATTGCGGTGGTATGGACCGAGTCCTGTTCAGTACATGCCAAACATGTGGCGGCATGTCATTGGCTTCATACTCCAGTGCCAAGCAGTGGGGGTTGAGCCCCAGCTCAGCGTCCTCCGAAGTCTTTATCGGATCAATCGCATAAGCAAAATAGAGTACCGGTACTATTTGTCGCCACGGCGGGGTGTTAAATTGATCGAGAACCTGGACTCCCATCAAGTTTTGGAAAGAGAAATATTTCTTGATCCGAGGCAGAAAACCGTGGGATTTTCCTACGAAATGGAGGGAGGATGTGCCGAGGTGGGCAAAGGCTGAGCCCATATTGAATCCGGAGGAAGATAAGGTCGTATCGAAACTCCTCGATCGCCATACCTTGAGTTGGAAGGATATGACCGAGGAGGTTCTCTTCAGTGGGGGTCTTAGTCCGATCGACCCCAGTATGCTTCAGATATTTCCTTTTGTTTTTACTTTCTTCTTATCTTGCTTTCTTCGTGCGCTAACTTTTTGACTTTGTTCCTGTAGAGACCCCTAATATGGATTTTTGAACGATGCTATTTGATCGAGGAGTAGGTGGGAAGGGCATCGATAGCAAGAAGAGGAAGAGAACGACGGCAGAGCCATCGTCAGGCCGAACTGCGAAGGGCTCCGTGGCGGCAGCCCCCGTGGTTGACTTAGAATCCCCCTCTTCCACTCCGTCTGGCCCGTCTGGCACTCTTGTCCCATCTGCCCCTCCTGACCCCTTAACCGAAGAATTCACCCTCGGTGCTGCACTGGCGCTCGAGGCGCCACCACTTACTGTTGAGGCGGAGATGATTCTCACCGAGGAGCACAAGAGGCTCTTCGTTCCGGATTGACGAGTGATGAAGCATGACGGCATCCTAGGGGACTCTGTCATGAGCATGCAGGCGATTCATCACTTGCCGACCCCGGAGGATCGAGCAACGTTGAAGGCGGGGATCGTGGGCAACGATGCGCTCGAGATTGCTAGGGCGACCATGTCGGTGAGTAGTTATTTAGACTCTCAAAACATATGAATTTCCCTTGCGCTAAACTCAGTTTTTTCCTTGTTTTTTTTGTAGACCACATGCCACTTTAGCCACCTTTTGGAGTAGTTCGCCGAACAAGAGAAAAAGCTCAAAGCGGCGAGTGACAAGGATCCGTCGGAGAGAGCCAAGGCCGTAAAGATGTACGAGGCGGAGCGGCGTCTGTCGGAGTCTCAAGCCGCTCAGATCAGCCTTCTCGAGTCTGCCTTGGCGAAGGCGAACGAGCAGACCGTTCTGGAGATTGCGAGGGCGGACAAGGAGAGGGAGAGGGAGATGGCCGTGAAGGCTGCACATTGCGAGAGATAAGGAAGCGGCATTGGAAGCGGCTGCGATTAGGGCCGAGGCGAAAGCACATATGCGCACGAACATGGAACAGTCCTACGCCAGGGCCCTTAAACATGTGGAAGCACGTGTCCCCGGCTTCGACGGCTCGAGGTACAGTTTCTACACCCTTCTTGAAGGCGAAGTGGTCGAGGGGGCAGAGGGCGTCGGTGGAGGCGAAGAAGAAGGAGAAGAAGAGGAGGATGTCGTGGTAGATCCTCAGTCGGCGATCGTGGAGGTACCGGAGGCGATCGCGGAGCAGCCCCCCAAGGTCGCTCCTTGACCTTTTGTATCTGCACTTGTTACTTTTTCTCAGTGCTTTTGTACTCATGCCTTATAGCGGACTGGTCACCGCTCTTGTATCTTCTTTTTGGAAATGAAATGGGCTTTTTGGACTCAGTGTTTGGTTGCGAGGCTTAAAGTTCATTAGTTTACTAGCATTTGAACTTAGGATCAACTTTGTAGCTCCCCTCGGACCCAGTACTTAGCCTCCTTAGAGTTAGAACTCAAAACTATCTTGTAGCTCATTCGAAGTTCGGGCGTTTTACATTTCTCTCTTTGATTGGTTTTCCCAGGGTAGCGAGGTATCAGATCTCCGCTCTAAGCTAGGCGTTACGAAGTTAGGGCTCACTCGATCTCGGGAGATGCATTATAAAACGGAGCGGGAGTTAGGTCATTTGAGGTTGACCTTAGCTCGCCGAGATATCGAGATGAGGCGTCTCGAAGAGAGAATTCGCGAAGTGCCCCTGGCAGTGAGGAGGCCTGCCCTTCGATGGCTGTCAGCCAGGGTTTGAGGCTCCAGTTTTTTCGCCACTCTTTATTCGAAGCGAGATCCGAGAGGGACGGATTGAAGAACGTGGTGCTCGAGAAGAGTCTGGAAGCGGCTCATCTTCGGAGGACTATCTCCGATGTCTCCCGGAGGGTTAGTTTGGACCAAGTGCCTCACTTGAAGCTCAGGGTGACGGATGACTCTCAAGGAACGGGTCGTGGAGTTAGAAGCGGAGAATCTTCGTCTGCAACGGCTTTCTGAGGGGAGTAACGTTAGAAGCACTTCGTATCCTCGAGACAAGTACGCTCGAGGAAGATCGTTCCACGAGTTAGCGCTTCGTTCGCCTCCTCTTTTGCAAATCCTGGGGATGCTCAAAGCGGAGTGGCCGGCTCCTCAAGTGGAGCATCTGTTGGAGCGACAGCTCGATCTACGGGTCCCGATGGTATCACTCGACTCGCAGGCTTGGAGATCCCTTCGGAGGCCACGAGGGAGCGGCATGGCGCTCGTCGCCCTTGCGTATCTCTTAACAGAAGTGTACCACTCCCTAGGAGGAGTTAGAGCGAGACTTTATAGTTCTGTAGGAGCCTGTAGCCTTGAATAAGACTTGTATCTCCATCTTCGGTGGAACAAAATGTTTGTAGCAGTCTTCGAATAAGACTTGTATCTTGACTTTTAATGGAATAAAATTATTTGTAGTGTTCGAACAATGTTTTAGTCGAACGAGCTTCTTTCACCTGATAACATTGTGTTAAGGAGTATTGAACAGTTGTGAGAGCAATTTCGAATGGTGAGCCACTTCGTACTTGCTTATTCGCAAGTAGCTAAAGTAGCATCGAACCAAGTGTTGGACTCCGAACTTGTTGTTTAGAGAGTTTCCAACAGTTGTGGGAGCAATTTCGAATGGTGAGCCACTTCATACTTGCTTGTTCGCAAGTAGCTAAAGTAACATCGAACCAAGTGTTGGACTCCGAACTTGTTGTTTAGAGAGGTTCCAACAGTTGTGGGAGCAATTTTCGAATGGTGAGCCACTTCGTATTTGCTTGTTCGCAAGTAGCTAAAGTAGCATCGAACCAAGTGTTGGACTCCGAACTTGTTGTTTAGAGAATTTCCAACAATTGTGGGAGCAATTTCGAATGGTGAGCCACTTCGTACTCGCTTGTTCGCAAGTAGCTAAAGTAGCATCAAACCAAGTGTTGGACTCCAAACTTATTGTTTAGAGAGTTTTCAACAGTTGCGGGAGCAATTTCGAATGGTGAGTTACTTCGTACTTGCTTGTTCAAAAGTATCTAAAGTGGCATCGAACCAAGTGTTGGACTCCGAACCTGTTGTTTAGAGAGTTTTAACACTTGTGGGAGAAATTTCGAATGGTGAGCTACTTCGTACTTGCTTGTTCGCAAGTTGCTAAAGTGGCATCGAACCAAGTGTTGGACTCCGAACTTCTTGTTAAGAGAGTTTCAATAGTTGTGAGAGCAATTTCGAATGATGAGCTACTTCGTACTTGCTTGTTCGCAAGTTGCTAAAGTGGCATCGAACCAAGTGTTGGACTCCGAACTTGTTGTTAAGAGAGTTTTCAACAGTTGTGGAAGCAATTTCGAATGGTGAGCTACTTCGTACTTGCTTGTTCGCAAGTTGCTAAAGTGGCATCAAACCAAGTGTTGGACTCCGAACTTGTTGTTAAGAAAGTTTCAACAGTTGTGGGAGCAATTTCGAATGGTGAGCTACTTCGTACTTGCTTGTTCGCAAGTATCTAAAGTGGCATCGAACCAAGTGTTGGACTTCGAACTTGTTGTTAAGAGAGTTTTTATACTTAGTGTACGCTTCGGGGTAAGACAACCGGAACATTTAGACAATAGGTTATCTGAGAAAGTAAACTGCTTTTATTAAAGATGACTAAGTGGTTGCTTCTAAGTTGCAAGCCATTATTACATTTGAAAAAAAATAAACTAAATAAGAAGAAAACCAAACTTAGAAATGCTCTAGGATTAAAAGTTGCTTGGAGCGGTGTTCAAACACCCTCTTGGTACTTCAATAAGTGTTCCGCATTCCAGTTTCTTGGTACTCTCTTGCCCCCCGGGTCTTCAAGTTGATAAGCGTCAGGGCGGACAATTTTGGAGATCCTATACGGCCCTTCCCAGTTAGGTGATAGCTTGCCTTTCTTGCTTGGGAAAGAAATCGATAACTTTCTAAGCACCAAATCTCCTTTGAGAATAGTGGGGCGGACCTTCTTGTTGTCGGACTGCTCAATCCTACGTCGATAAATCTCTTGACGGATGGAGGATCTTTCTCGAATCTCATCGATGAGGTCCAAGTTGCCCCGAAGCTGGTTCGAATTTTGCTCTTCATTGAAGGCAATCAAGCGGGGCAAAGGTAGGCCAACTTCCAGTGAGATGACGGCTTCGGAGCCGTGAGGTTGAAGGGAGATTCTCCTGTGGGGGTCCTCTTAGTAGTGCGATAGTTCCACAGCACATTGGGGAGCTGCTCGACCCATAATTCCTTAGCAGACTTGTCCAGTCTCTTTTTTAGGCCAGAAAGAATTTGCCGATTGACGTACTCTGCTTGACCGTTGGATTGCGGGTGAGCTATTGAGGAGAATCGTTGCTAGATACCGAGATCTGTACAAAAATTACGAAAGGTTGCTCCTGTAAATTCGGTCCCATTGTCCGTTACCAAGATTCGAGGTACACCGAATCTGCAGACGATGTTCTTCCAAAAGAACCACTGGACTCTGTTCTTAGTGATCGTCGCTAGAGGCTCAGCTTCGATCCATTTGGAGAAGTAGTCGATTGCAACGACAATGAACTTCAGCTGGCCCAGCAATGGAGGGAACGGCCCGAGCAAGTCCATCCCCCACATTGCGAAAATGGTCAGACTGGATAAGGAGGAGAGCTGGGCTTATGGTAAGCGCCGAATTGTTGAGAACTTTTGGCAGGGGGCACATTGGCGAACGTGTTGTTCGGCGTCGCTATAGAGTGTGGGCCAAAAATATCCGTAATTTAAGATTATGCGAGCAAGGGACCTTGCTCCCAAATGAGCGCCGCACATCCCTTCATGGGTCTCTTTTAAAGCATACCGGGCCTCCTCGGGGGAGAGGCATCTCAAGTAGGGTCTGCCGTCCACTTGAGTGTAAGAGCACTTGTACATAACCCCTTCGATGAGCGTGTATCGCTCGGCTTTGGTTCTGATTCTTCTAGCCTTTTTAGGGTCTGGAGGGAGGATTCCATCTTTGAGGAACTCTGGCAGCGGCCTCATCCAATTCTCCCCGAGTGCTAGGGCAGCGTCTCCATCAGTTCGGAACATCTTTCTCGATATTACGTCTCAAGAGGACTTCTATCAAGACGGTTTGTTCTAGCCCCTGGAGGAAAGAAGAGGCCAGCTTTGAGAGGGCATCTGCCTACGCATTCTCCTCTCAGGGGATTCGTTGGAGTTGTGCATCTTCGAAAGAGGCCAGCATCCCTTTGACCTTGGCCAAATATTTGGCCATGCGACCATCTCTTGCCCTCTTACTCCCCCGATACCTGGTTCACTACCAGTTGTGAGTCACTGAATATTTTAACGCGTCGGGCCCCGGTCTTGCGTGCCATACACTGACCGGCTATGAGTGCCACATATTGAAGAACGAAGTCATCGGGATAGACCTCCATGTTCCGGTCTATCTGTTCTCTAAAGACCTTATTGACAAGGCGCTGATAAGTTGCACCGGCGTTCTTTAGCCTGAAGGGCATGACCCGGTAACAGTATAGACCCTGGTCGGTTACAAACGAAGTCTTTGGAATATCGGGAGGGAACATCCTGATCTGGTTGTACCCGAAAAAGGCATCCATGAAACTCAAGAGTTCGTGTCCGGAGGTTGCATCAATCAGGGCATCAATGCTCGGAAGCGGGAACGAATCTTTCAGGCAAGCTTTGTTCAGATCCGTGAAATCAATGCAAATTCTTCAGCTCCCGTTGGCCTTTGACCATCACAACGTTGGACAGCCATTTGGAATAGTTGACCTCCTGAATGCACCGAGCATTCAAGAGTTTCTCTACTGCTTTAATTGCCTGCTGGCACTCAGGAGCGAACTTGCATCGCTTTTGCTGGACAGGTTTGGCCCCATGAGCAACACTAAGGTGATATATGAGAAGCTCTTCGGAGATTCCAGGCATGTTGATCATGGTCCAAGCGAATAGATCGTGATTTCCCCTTATACATTGGATAATGTCAGTTTTGACGGGAGGGGAAGGACCTTACTAATTTGGAATGTCCTGGTCGGATCTCTTTCTGAGAATGCTACTTCTTCCAACCCGTCGACCGGCTCTAAGAGGGCTTGGCTACTCCCTTGTGGGAGTTCGAGGGCTTCAAGGAAGAGGACTTCGAGGGAGAGGACTGGCCCTCCTACCGAAGTCATGTAACATTTGCAGGCCGTCTCCTGGCTCCCTCTCACTTCTCCCACCCCTGCTATGGTGGAAAATTTCATCTTCATATGGTAGGCTGAGGGTACAACCTGGAGAGCAGCTAGACCGGGTTGGCCCAGAATGACATTGTAAGCGGCCTTCACGTCTACTACCATGAAATCCATCGGTTCGGTTCGGGTGATCGGAATTTTGCCAGCGGTTACGTCGAAAGAAATCACTCCTTCGATCGTCACTAGCACCCCGGAGAACCCATGGACAGTGTAGCCGGTGGGCTTGAGTCGATCCCTAAACAACTTGAGACCCTGGAAGGTTCCAGAAAAAGGATGTTAACCGAACTGCTGTTGTCGACTAGGACTCGGCGTACTTCAAAATTTGCCATATGGAGGTTTATCATAAGAGCATCACAATGAGGCGTTTGGACGCCTTCCAAATCCTTGTCAAAAGGTAACAGGAACTCCAAGGCCCCTGGGGGGAGGATGGTTCTATACCGAGTTCACCTCTCAGACAGGCTTTTCGGGAGGAGTTCGAATCTCCCCCCCATTGGGCCTCTGTGAACGAGGTGTAGGACAGCTTCAGCTTCAGAATCTGGGGTCTCGACAGGTCGCTCAGTTCACTTATTAGCTCCTCTGAGAGGTGGAGGGGGATCTACCATGTCCTTCCTTACGAACCTAGAAAGTTGCCCCCTCTGAATGAGGGCTTCAATCTCGTCTTTGAGGGTCCGACAGTCATCCGTGTCGTGGTCATGATACCTATGGAAGCGGCACCATTTGTCCTTGTTTCTCTTTTTGTCTGGGGTATTCATCTTCGGAGGTGGTGGGAGCAATCCTTCTTTCCTGACCTCCATCAAGATGGCTGAAACACTAGCATTAAGTGGGGTAAACTTCTCAAAACGGGATGGAGGGCGACGCTAACCACCATTATCTTTCTGAAGCTTTTTAGCCCCTTCTTCTTCAACGCCCTTCCGTTTGTTCCCGGACAGGGGCTCTTTCTGATCAAGTGGGAGGAGGGTCTCCTCTGCCCTAATATATTTCTCGCTCCTCAGTAGGAGTTCTGAGAAGTCTCGAAGCGGCTTTTTAGTGAGGGATGCCTTTAAGTCGGCATGGTTGATGTTGTGTCGGAAAGCAGCAGAGCCTACCAACTGGTCTAAGGAGGCAATTGATCGGGCCTCGATGGCGAAACGCTTGACAAAGTTCCTTAACCGCTCGCCCTTCCTTTGGCTGAGTGCCAACAAAGATGTGCTTGTCTTTTCGACGCGACGGCTACTCACGAAATGGGTAAGGAAGAGCCCCTTTAACTGATCGAAGGAGAAGATGGAGGCAGGGGCGAGTCGGGAATACCATTCTCTCACAGGCCCCTTCAGCTTGGCCGGGGAGATTTTGCAAAGAAGTGCATCTGAAGCCTGGTGGATCATCATGAGAGTTTTAAAACTCTAGAATGTGGTCAGCGGGGTCTGACTCCCCGTTATATGACTCAAAGTGAGGGAGTTTGAAGTTTTCCGGGACCGGAGCTTCCATGATGGTTCGGAAGAATGGAGGCCTGCTTGGACGAAAATTTCTCGCCCGTTGTTCCTCTTCTCTGTCAAGTCTGCCAAGGTGCCTCTCCATCTCGTGGAGATGGCGGTAGACCGAGTCCGCCCTCCGGTCAAATCTTGCTGATCCCCGGGACTCATCCTCATGCGAAAGAGGACAAGGAGTGCGATGGTGATGGCTTGGGGTAGGTTGAGGACTAGGCGCCTGTTGATCGTAGTTAGGAGCAACATTGAGGGCCCACAGAATGGCTTCTTGAAATCCTAGAACTCCGCCCTTGTGACAGGTGCCTCCCGATCTCAGTGGTTCCTTGGGGCGGATCGACCGGTCGGGGTGCAGCGCCTCCTCTGACGGTGCAAGAGCGACACCCTCTGCCTCCTGGGAGAGTTCGATCTGCGATCTGGCCTATGGGGGGATCGGGCTCTGCGAGACCGAATCGCAGGATCCCTTTGATGTTCACGGCGAGGGATTCCGTCATCGGTCCGCCTCTCATTCAAGCAGGTCCGAAAATCTATCCCATGTTGCCGATTGACAATAATGTGTTAGGGATCCTTTGTTGTAGGAGGACTGTGAGAGGCCATGGAGTCGGATGAGGGGTTATGTACTGAGACATGATCGTGAAGAGGAGGTTGCCTTTGACGAATTCGACGGGAGCCCCCGGGGCAGCCCTTTGAGGCCCTTGAGGGACCTGCTGGGGGTGAGGTTGTTGAGGAAGAGGCTGTCCAGGCTGCAGTTGCTGGACAGGTTGAGGGAGAGGCTGTCCAGGTTGCGGTTGCTGGACTTGGTGGACGGGTTGAAGGAGGGCATCATGAAAGGGAGGAGAAGGAACGGGAGTGGCTCTGCGGCTGGAGACCGGTGCCTTCCCCTTCTTCGGAGGCATAGCTTGGGAAACAACTTCACCGGTCTGGATTGCTTTTCGTTTCTCACAGACGACGTCAATCTATTGTTGTTGATTTTGGTGTGGGAGCAAACAGATAAATTTGTGGATTCTTTAGGAAATGAATAAGGCAAACCTGTTGACTTTCACCGATGTTTGACTGATTCCTTGCCACTAGCATTGGTATAAATACCCGAAACCCGAATCCGACTCGGACCCGACCCAGACCCGGCATCGGACCGAAACCGACCCGGCCTATCCGGATCCGGGTCCTAAAATGGAACCCGTTGTACTTTCGGGTCCGGGTCTGGGCCCGCTCAAAAGAAACCCGATCCGGACCCGTTAAAAAATTCAAAAAATCAACATAAAAATAAATATTATATCCTCATCCCTTCCCTCCTTCCTCCTCAATTCTAAATCTTTCTCTTCCAAACTCAAAACTCATGTATTTTTCTTCTCTCATCTGGTCTAAATCATCCACTTGCCACCTCCGCTCGTCGCTCACACTCCCGCTCCTACCCGAACGGGTAGGAATATTTTAATAGGACCCGGACCTGGAACCGGATCCTGTCCTCACGGGTCCAGGTCCGAGTCCAATTTTTGGACCCGTAGGGGACCGGATCCGGGTCCGGGTAGTAAAGGACCCGACCCGACCCGATACCAATGCTACTTGCCACTGTCATTAACCTGCAAAAAGTTCGATACACCGGGATGGATCCCGACTACGAACCCTCCGATACTCAAGTCAGTAATCAGGATGATTATGAAAAGCATTTATATGGAAAAATATTGATTACTTTGTTATGGTGGGGGGAGAGGGGTATTTATAGTCGCCAAAAGAGACAATTTAGAGATAATCATTTATCTCTGTCTCGGTGTTATTGGATAAGATGTAGAGTTTAAACTCGTTTCATGATAAGAGATGTAGTTTAAACCGCCTCTTAGAGATGACCATGAATTGGAACTACTCTCTAAATATCTGAATTGGTTTGTAACGGATTGCTACCCATACCCTATAGGACAGATCGTTTTTGGGTTATTGGGCTTCGAAGAAAGACCCAGTTCCCATTTCGGACCCGTTTGTAGGTGAAATTTCCGTTTTACCCCTGAAAGCTTTAAGATTCGTACCCAATTTGAACGGTCTCGATTTAATCCCATTTTTAGCCATATCAGGAGGCATAATTTAAATAGGAATTTGAGTTTAGTTAATAGTTAATTAGACAAGCAGGAGTTAAAATGTAGTTTAAAGTCCAAGATAAACAAATTCTGATTAATAGTTAGTTTGGCTAAGATTTTTATTAAATTATGAGTTATCAACACATAGAGTTTGTATTGAAATTGGATTGGTTTGCTTGGAACAGCTACTACAAGAAAACGAGAACAAATTCAATACTATCCATTCTATTCACTTTCTTCACATCTTAATGTAAATTTTATAAAATGTATACTTCTTTTTCAGTACATCTGCCTATCTCTTGCTTATACGAACAGCTTAAGTGGCTGAAATATGAATAATACTTTGTGGCAGCTATATCAACATTTATCTTGTGAGTGATTTTAAAAAATTACTTTTGACTGGCTCTAACTAATTGAACCATTAGTCAGTTGTAACAAAAGTATTATCAAATATGAGATAAGCTAGTTCTCTATTTTGTTGAGATGAGATTGAAGATTCTTTGGCCATGGAAATGAGGCAAATCAAGAAATTTTACTGCAAGGTCTGCATATATTGGCTCCTTATAAATGGTATAGAGTGGGGTGCCAAACAATCTGTAACATATGCATATATATCAGGTCGTGGACATATCATTTACTCAAAAAAAGCACATGCACTATTTTCATGGATCCAATCATCCAATTCCAATTTTAGCCAGGGATGTAGAAATTTTAGCTATGGATCAATAATCTCCTTTGTTTTGATTATTGAATAGGGATTAACAAATCCCAAAAGTATTTTTGACTTGGTGGCTAATAATCTTATTATTTGCAAGTTATAATCACACCTCTGTCACACTCACATCATGTGCACAAATTTTATATATGTTAGATCAGATTAAGCATGCTAGGTTTTGTGGATTTAAATTTTACTGATTTATGTTCTATTTTCTTTGTTCTATGGATTTATAGTGCATGTTTACTGCTTTCTCTATGAATTTTAATCATATTTTCTTTGTTCTATGGATTTTTTTTTTTTTTTGATTATACTGGGTTCCATCCCCCTCTTTGGGTCAGACTAATCCCAGTCCCGTGACAAGGAGCCCCAACCTTTGGTTGGGTTTGTGCGCCAGCCCATCTAGCATAGCGGTCACTGGCCACCCAGAGGTATTTAATCCCCATCTATGGGAACCGTAGGGTTCGAACCCAGGATCTTGGAGGAGCACACTCCAAGTCTGTTCTATGGATTTATAGTGCACGTTTGTTGCTTGCTCCATGAATTTTAATCCTATTGATTTATGTTGTATTTTCTTTGTTCATGCAATTTTTATGTGAGATACCAATGTGTGGTGAATTTCTGTATATAATTCATACCTATGTATATGCATACATGTTACATGTATACTCACCATGTAGTGGAGCACAAGGGAGGAGGCTAGAGATCTATATATGAGAGGAGGCACGCGTTTGCTATACATACAAAGATTGGTGACAAGTGAATCCTAGTTGAAGTGGGAGGCCTAATTTAAATAGGAATTTCAGTTTAATTAATAGTTAGTTAGATAAGTAGGAGTTAAGATTTAATTTAAAGTACAAGAGAAATAAGTTCAGATTAACAGTTAGTCTGGATATGCATTTCCTTTAATTAAATTAGGAGTAATCATTAGTTAGAGTTTGTACTGGAATTGGATTCATATGCGTGAGTTTATGGCTATGTAGAAAGGCATAGGATGTGGTTTTGGATTCAGTGAGTTAAGTGAGAAGAGATAGTTAACAAAAACATAGTATTAGTGGTGGCTAAGTTTTACCTACTTTGATAATTGAATAGGGATTAACAAATATCAAGAGTATGTTCGACTTGGTGGCTAATAATCTTATTACTTGCAAGTTGTATATGAATATTGGTCATATAAAATGTACATAATCATTAATGTGACAGCTATTTCTGCCAGATAACTAATAAAATTTAATTAATGAAGTGTGGACATTCTTTAAGACAGATGTATATGCCTTTGTCCTGACTTATATTAACACAAATAGAGCATGCAGTTGTTATTAATTAATGTCCATCTAATTTTAAAACTTGCTCAATTTGTATTTTTATTGATATAGACTTAAGTATTACTTATTATTGTTTGGATTTTTTTGTTGAAAAGAATCCAGGGGAAAAATCAAGAAACCCCGTAACGTTTCCCATTTATATCAAGAAACCCCCAACGTTATTTTTCGCTCACTAAACCCCCTATATCATTAAAATACAAAAAATTTGTTAAGTAGACTTTGTGAAATGATTTTTTTACCCCTGCCTATTATTTTAATTTTTAGGCACCCAAAATTTGGACAAAAAACCACTAATTTATCTTCGTAGTTTGAAAAGTGACAAAAAAAAGGTACTCCTGGATCTAGTGCCTCTTCACTTCGTTCTATTGAATCTAAAGTTTGGAAGTTTGAAAGAAAATGAGAAGAATGGGAAAAGCATCACATGTTTTAAAGATTAAAGAAAGGGGCAAACTGGACATTTCAATTTGACAATTGGGTTTTAACGGAATATTCAAACTTTAATGGTGGATGGGGTTTAGTGAGCGAAAAATAATAATGTTTGGAGGTTTCTTGATTTAAATGGGAACATTAGGGGGTTTCTTAATTTTTCCCTAAGAATCTAAATTTCAGTAATATCATTTCAGGATAACTATAAGCAACGATTAGAAGAAGTTGTGTAGCTACCTACCTGGATGGCCCACCATCTCTACCTAGTATTCTGAGAAGAGTTGTTGGGCCTGTGAAGAAGGGTTAAGTGCCTGGATTTGGAAAAGCATCACCTTGGGGGTATTTACCTTTGAGAGATGAGAGTGAGGTGGTTGACAACTTAAAGAAGAAGATCGAAGAATGTGACGTGAAGCTGGTAAAACAAAAGGAACATTACGAGTTGAAGCTAGAAAAACAAAGAGAAGAGAAGACCTTGAAGTTCAACGAGCAACAAAAGCTTATTGAAGATCTTCATGAACGATTAGGAGTGTCAAAATCAACACCAAGCGCCGAATGAGATGATGATTGGTCTGTGTTTTATTTACTTCTTTTATGGTAGTTTTACTCCGTAGTGAGATCACAATGAGACCAAGTTCTCAAGTGAAGCTTAAAGATAGTTATGTAGTCTTTTTGGTATCTTTTTTTTTGTCTAGTTTATTTTGTATCTTAAATTTGTCTTTTGATTATATTCTGATACAGGTTTAAAAGTTTTTGGTTGATTGTGATTTAGTATAATTTGTACAGGATTTTATTTCAAATTATCCAAATTTGCTAATTATAAGTTAGGAGCTTTATGATGGCCTCTGTTCCTCACAAAAGATGTTGTAGCAGATGATAAATCTTCAACAACTAGCTAGTTGTGGCCGTCACAGATGCAAAACAATTTGTGAAGGCGCTCAACCATCGTAGAATATTAATATAGTGACTGAGAAAAGCCATCACAAATGTTGACTGAAATGTGACGTCAAAACATCTGTGACGGGCATTTACGGTCACAAATTTGAATGAGTGACTAAAATTGAGAGGGACCATTTTTCACCTGTGACAGACAAAATCAGTCACAGATGCATCTGTGACAGCCTTTCCAACACAGATAACATTAGCAAGGAACCCTACTCAAAGGACCACTGTGCCGACAATTGGACAGCACTAAATCTATCTGTGACAGGAAATAAACATCAGTGACTGCTTTTGGCCGTCAGGCCGTAAGTGAAGCCCCTCTTTCCTGTAGTGTTATATATAAAAACAAATCGAACCAGACACACTCTTAGTCTTAATACAAGAACAGAAAGAAAGAAAGAAAAGTATTAGATAAGGTTGTCATCCACTTGGTCATCGAAATGACTAAAATATTGTTTTTCTAACATGTGCTACCAATATTTCTTGTATAATCACAAAGTAAGAGAGGGAATCCCAATCACAATGATGGTGTGGAAAGTGGTGGGGAAAGGGAAAGTGGAGGAAGGGGAAGATGGCACAAAAGTATAGAACAAACAATTACTATTTAACTAATAATTTTACAGAATACAGCATGAATGAGTCACAACTGAGAGTGAGAATAAACATGACCAATAAAGAAGACTGAAAAGAAAACTTTGAATATATCACATGTCCAATTATTGAATATGTAATTACATATTGGTATGCCATTTTCGATGAATATTTAGTCCGGTTCTTTGAGAATAGTTTGATGGCCTGTACATTTCGGATTTGCTTGGATATTGAGTAATGAGGTCTAAAACATCAGCACATAATTAACATAACATTCGAGTCAAGTTTTGCTCTAATATTTTAGCTTACAAACATTATGTATGTTCCATATCTTCACCAATAAAGAACACAAAATTCAAGTGACATCAACATGGATAATAGCTTGTAATAGAAAATACCTCAAGACACCTCTCCAGAAGCTGCCTGCTCCTCAAATAGTCCCCGTTTCTATAAAATCCAACAGCCAAAAGATAAAGCTTCTCTCTTCTATCCAATGGGGAAGTAGAACTATCCAAGGAGGCTGTCAAAACAAAAAGATGCTCGAAATTGAGGGTGCTATATCATAAGTTGATTTGCACAATTTATTACAAAAGAATGAATCATACAAAAACACTAGGGGTGCGTTTGTTTTGATATTTTGAATAGAGTATTCTGAATTGAGTATTCTGAATAGAGTTGTTCTGAATATGAGTTTAAAAGCTGTTTGTTTATATTGTATTCTGAATATTGATATTCTGAAAGCTGTTTATCTGAAACGAGAGTTTAGAAGCTGTTCGGTTATATTTCTAGCTGAAAACTGTATTCTGAAAGCTGTTTTTCTGAAAATGAGTGTTTAAAAGCTGTTCGGTTATATTTCTAGCTGAAAACAGTTATCTGAAAGCTGTTTTTTCTGAAAAAGAGAGTTTAAAAGCTGTTCGGTTATATTTCTAACTGAAAACAGTTATCTGAAAGCTGTTTTTTCTGAAAAAGAGTGTTTAAAAGCTGTTCGGTTATATTTCTAGCTGAAAACAGTTATCTGAAAGCTGTTTTTCTGAAAAAGAGAGTTTAAAAGCTGTTCGGTTATATTTCTAGCTGAAAACTGTTATCTGAAAGCTGTTTTTCTGAAAAAGAGTGTTTAAAAGCTGTTCGGTTATATTTTTAGCTGAAAACTATTATCTGAAAGCTGTTTTTCTGAAAAAGAGTGTTTAAAAGCTGTTCGGTTATATTTCTAGCTGAAAACTGTTATCTGAAAGCTGTTTTTCTGAAAAGAGTGTTTAAAAGCTGTTCGGTTATATTTTTAGCTGAAAACTATTATCTGAAAGCTGTTTTTCTGAAAAAGAGTGTTTAAAAGCTGTTCAGTTATATTTCTAGCTGAAAACTGTATTCTGAAAGCTGTTTTTCTGAAAAAGAGTGTTTAAAAGCTGTTCGGTTATATTTTTAGCTGAAAACTATTATCTGAAAGCTGTTTTTCTGAAAAAGAGTGTTTAAAAGCTGTTCGGTTATATTTCTGACAATTTTGAATATCAATTTGAAATAATAATAATAATAATAATAATAATAATAATAATAATAATATATATAATAATAATAATAATAATAATAATAATATATATATAATAATAATAATAATAATATATAATAGTAATAATATATATAATAATAATAATAATATATATAATAATAATAATAATAATAATAAATAATAATAATAATAATAATAATAATATATATAATAATAATAATATATAATAATAATTATAATAATAATTATAATAATAATATAATAATAATAATAATAATAATAATATATATAATAATAATAATAATAATAATAATAATAATAATAATAATATATATAATAATATATAATAATAATAATAATAATAATAATAATAATAATAATAATAATAATAATAATAATAATAATAATAATAATAATAATAATAATAATATATAATAATAATAATAATAATAATATATAATAATAATATATATAATAATAATAATAATAATAATAATAATAATAATAATATGTATAATAATAATAATAATATATATAATAATAATAATAATAATAAAGAGAGTAAAGGAGGTGTTTTGGAAAGGAGGTGTTTTGGAAAATAGGGGGTATGAGTATTCTGAATATCAATTCTGAATAACACTTAAAACAAACGCCTATTCTGAATAGAGTATTCTGAATACTCTATTCTGAATATCAAAACAAACGGACCCTAGATTTGTCCGTGGGCACGTGCCTACGACACGTCTTCACAACGATACAGCATATGAAAAGCCTTACAAACAATAAATCAACAATTATGTAGCTCAAGTTTGAATAGTTAGACAACAGTTAGTTGTAAAGAAAAATCCATGTTTCCATATATATATATATATATATATATATATATATATATATATATATATCTCGAGTCCCCTTCGGTTGCACACTATTTTTGGTGAGCACTCCGTGAGCACTCATGAAATAAAGATCCTATGAAAAATCCGAACCGCTCATATTGTTCTATATGCCTAAGATAGCCTAACAATAAAAAATCAAGTAATTTGAAGTTCATTTGCCCATCCATCATGCCGTTCGAATTTTCAGCCATACAATTTTGTGATGATGTAAATCATGGACAAATGAATTTCAAATTAGTTGATTTTTTATTGTTAAGCTATCTAAGGTATATAGAACAATATGAGTGGTTCAGATTTGTCATAGGTGCTCTATTTCGTGAGTGCTCACGGAGTGCTCACCAAAGTAGTGTGCAACCGAAGATTTCTCTCTCTCTCTATATATATATATAGAGAGAGAGAGATAATTAAATAAATAAAGGAGTTGTATATATATATATATATATATATATATATATATATATATATATCTCTACTATTATAATGGGAGAAGGGCTTAGTGTCATCTGTCACCGGATGTCATTTTGTCAACACGTGCAGCGCACGTGTTGACAAAATGACTCACTTTGGTAAATATTTTCGAAAGTGGATCAGTTTGGTAAATATTTTCGGCAGTGGATCAGTTTGGAAATTATTTTCCTTTTTTTTGTCTTTTCCCTCCTTCCTCCGCGTGCACGTGCGAAAGTGGACCAGTTTGGTAAATATTTTCGACAGTGGATCAGTTTGGAAATTATTTTCCTTTTTTTTTTCTTTTTCCTTCTTCCTCCACGTGCATCGCACGTGCATGATACTAGTATATATAGAGAGAGAGAGAATTAAATAAATAAAGGAGTTGTTTTGGGGGGGATTTGAATTTGAGTTTTGGAGAGAAACTTTTGGGGGAGGGGGGGAGGGGGGGAAATGTGTTTTGTGATGTTACATCTGGGCCTTTGATTTTGGGGGGATTGAAGGAGAGCCACTTGATAGCTTTCTTTGTGTTTTATTATATAGATAATAGCCGAAATTCATGATGACAAACTTTAGTTCGAGACATGATATATGCACCTTCAACCATAGCTATCCCACGGTTCACATCTTCTGGTTGTCTTGAATGGACAAGAGCCCAAGATAACCTCATAATACTTTCATTGTTACCCTCTGCACTTCCACCCTCAGCAACCTCTCGCTCACAACCCTGCAAACATAAGCAAAGCTTGTCTATATGAGTTCAACTATGATTATTATATTCATTTTTGACATCGGTGAAGGGAGTTGGGGGGGGGGGGTCTGTGGGTATGGGTGTGAATGTAGTGGTGTTGGTAGTGGGAGGGTGTGTGTGTGTGCATGTGTGCCTAGTGAGTTTCAAAGCCAAGACCTCCCACTTGGCATTAGAGAACTCATTCTGCATTACCTATGCTCACTTGGCATGCATAATAATGTGTTGACGGCAATTTCCATTAAAAATTTCTGCTGTCACTTCTCAAGAATACTAGACTTGGACATAAACAGTAACACTACACTAAATTTCCAAGATCTGTAGCTGCATGTGATCATTTTGACATCATTGACATATCCCATAAAAACATTTCATTGATCTTTTAAAATATTGCTATCAATTTTTCGTTTAAAATGTATGCTAACAAAAGGTTGTAAAAGAATATATGTTAAAGCGGAGCTTAAAGTGGTTGTTTGAAATTGGACAACCAGACATGTTGCAAAAAAATATTAATGCCATGAGGACCCAGATTGGTCATTTAGTATTTCTTCAATCACCTCTACACAGGGATGTATAATTATTTTACATAATTTGGGAATGAATGTCTTAGGTTGTGGTCTCAAACATGTAAGCAAAGTTATTAATGGTGGATGTTGGACAAGTTATTTTTATGTTGGATGACACTTATCAAGTATGGGGACACATTCAGTATATCTCAAGGATGAGCTTTTGTGTCAAACGAAGATACTCCCCCGGTTCCAAAATATGAGTCATTCTAGGTTTCTACACGACTATTTAGGAACAATCTAGGATTGTGTAAGAGTACTAGACTATGATTGATGGACCTTTAAGAATATTATATAATGTCATACTTACCTTTCTTACTACTTACCCTTTTCTATTGTAATATGAATAGACAAGGGTAAAATTGGAAGTCTCTTAGAAAATTAATTAATAGACAAGACATTTATTAATTAATTAATATGAAGAGACAAGACATCTATCTCGAAAACCTAAAGCGACTTATATTGTGGGGAAAAAAAGCTAAAATGATTTATATTTTGGAACGGAGGGAGTATATGTTATGTCCTAAATGAGATGTAAATAACTCTTACATTCAAAACCTTTTACTAACCGTTTCCTAGCTAATTAAATTTCCTAACTGGATTTGTAGAAAAAAATGCTCACTCGAACTTAAACAAAAAATAGAAAAAATAAATTTTCTTTAATCCTCAAAATAAAAATTTGGGCAATTCTGTTTGAAAATGTATAATTTTCATTTACAATTAAATAAAATCCTTTGGCAATTGAATTTGTGTGGCAACCATAACTGCAGTGTTCTAAAAATCCCCCTAGGCGGCCGCCTGGGTGCTAGGCCGTCCCCAGCTGATTCGCCCAGGGCCCGGGCATTTTTAAAAATCGGTTTGGCTGCCCAGGTGGGTAGGTTTTTTTTTTTTTTTTGTTAAGTGAACTAGTTCACTTTAATCCCCACATTCTCAAAACCCCCGACCCCCGTGCTTCTCTCTCTTTCTCTCATTGGAATCTTGATAATGGACAATATGCAAAACAAGCGCTCTACCATTGAGCTAATTTCCATTTATGATTTTTTGTGTTATTTTTTAGTATTATATATATCTTGTATTTTATGTAATATTATATTTTCTTATAAATATATTATAATAATAAAAAAACTGCCCGATGCCTAGCTGCATAGGCCCCGCTTACAAGGTAGGCGCTAGGCCCCCATCGGCCGCCCGACTACTGCCTAGCGATTTTTAGAACACTGCATAATTGTTTTAGGCTTTTGGCCCATCAGAAAAGGTGATTGCTTATCAGGGATTTGGGTTAGCAACCTCATGAATCTGGTATGTTTGGCTATCTTGTGGGTATTGCTTTTTTGTCAAAAAATAAAAATTTGACATATTTCACTAGATAGCATAAAATGCGAAAAATAAATTGCTACATAATTTGGCAGTGAAATCAATACCCAACATCAGTCAGTCTACTATAACATGTTATAGGTAGAATTCGATTAATCATTAACTAAAATGATATACAACTTTTTTAATGTCCAATAATTACAACTTTCCCACAAAAATGAGAAAAAAAACCTTCATTAATCAGACAAAAAAATAATATCACAAGATATACCCAAAAAATGCATCTACGAAGAATCTAAATCATTATGCAAACGAGCATTTAAATCAGAGATATCCACAAGATTCCTTAATTCCTCCAATTATGGGGAATCTTGAAAACGAAGAAGGAGAAAGAGAATGTAGGGTTTGAGTAATTTACGGCGATGATGTCGCGATCGCACCAGGGGATGTTGTCGCCGCCGGTGAAGAAAGATCCGACCGACCCGAACAATTTTCTGATTGCCACTTCCATGATTCGCTCTGCCTTTTCTTTTCTTTTTTATTTTCCGTAGGTATTAAAGTGGAGGTGAAGGGTAGATGACCGATTCAACCAGCACCGCACGTGCAATATATGTATTTTTCATTTTGCTAAAATTATTTTTACTTTTTCAATACTGCTCGAATGGTCCACACTGCAAATAATGTGGTTGAATCCACAATTATGTTTTGTGTAATCAAACGTTGCTTAAGTTTATATAAAGATCATATAAGCAGCAGTGTGAGTGCAGCACACGTAGAATCCACCTCGATCTTTCTTACTAAAAATCACCATCTTTTGCCGTCTCCTAAACACAGGGGTTGGCATTCGGGCCAGGTGGGCCGGTTCGGGCCCCAACCTGGCGTGTCTGCCTGGGTAAGGGGCAGGCCCGGGGCCACCTAAACCGACCCGCGAACCCTGGTCTAACAAAATCTTGACCTATCCTGATCGAATATTATATTGTATAAATTATTATTTTTTAAATTAAAATATTTTTATGAAAATTTCATGGTTTTACTAATAAAAACTTATATGTATAAGGAAAAAGGGGTATGAGCAACTTGCTCATTTAATAAATAAGCAATTGATGATGTGGCATACATGTGATTGGAAAATCATTAAAAGAGTTAGTTGTCCAATGTATCACATGCATGTCACATAATCAATTGCTCATTTACTAAATGAGCAAGTTGCTCATATCCCTTTTACCCATATGTATATATATACTAGTAAGTATATATATGTATTGTATCGGTTTTGTGCACTTCTACAAAAACTTGAAAAATGCGTTTTTGAGAAAACATCTGAAAAATCTCAGGTAGATATTAAAAAATATTATTTTATTATTATTTTATTTTTGCAGAATTGAAATATTTTTGGTGGATATCACCCAATTTTGTTAATAAACATTATCTATATGTATATACTAGTCTGTATTATCTGTTTTGTATCAAATTGATACTGGAATCTTCCGAGCCGGTAATAAAACTATTTTATTTTTATTTCTCGGAATTAATTATTTTTGTACAGATTGATTCGTTTTAACTAATAAAAATTATCTGTATAATCAGATATATGTACGTATTTGAATTGTATTGATTTCGTACGTTTGTACAAAATCATGTAGTATGTGATTTTGGAAAAATATCTTTTATTTTTTATCCATCATGATGAAATAAAGGGTTCGGATTGGATTAGGGTGTGATTGCAATTTAAAATTGCAAATTGATTCCAAATTGTTCTAACCATGAGAATGAGAACACTTGTCTCATTCTCTACCACAAACCCAACTCCCCTCACCCCCCCCCCCCCCCCCCCCCCCCTCCAACCCTCTTTTGGCCGACCATAACCCTAGGGCAAAGCCCTTTTCATTGTTCCTTCATCCCCTTTTTCCATCTCATCTCACTCCATCTCTTGTTCTCCTAGTTCTTTTACTTGTTTTGACTTAGAAAAATTGAGAAGAAAAGAAAGATAGGAAAAGAAAGAGAGAATCAAAAGAAAAGAGAGGTTGATTTCATGGGTTCCATTTCTTGAAGTGTTCTTGAGGAGCAAGAACAAGGAGCAAGGAGGAGAAGGCAAGCTAGGAATTATGATAAGTACATAGGTATTATTTATTTATTTTATAATTTTTCAGATATATAGAGGAGTTATTATGGGTGGATACATACTTCTGATTTTGTACTGCAAGTGTCATAAATTTAGTTCTTTTTATGTAGTATTGCCTATTGATTGACAAAAGTCCACTAACAAATCCTATATTTTTAGGGTCTATTGAATGCAGTTGAACAAGAGTTGCCTCAAGTTGAGCACCGGATGTGTGCGCAGCATATATATGCAAATCTCAAGAAGAATTGTACTGCAAAATCTCTGAAGGCTTTCTTTTGAAAACTTGCGCAAAGCTACAACAACGCAGAGTATGAAGAGAATTGTGAGGCTTTCAAGAAATTCAACAACGCTGCGTTTGAAGATTTAATGAAGATGAATCCACGTCATTGGTGCCGAGCATTCTTTAAGACGCATAGTTGTTGCGGTGATGTGCACAATAACATGGCAGAATCTTTCAATAGGAGCATTGTCTATGCTAGAACACGTCCAATGGTTGAGATGTTAGAGATGATTCGATGACAAACAATTCAACGTATAGACAAAAGATACTCAATAGCAGAGGAACACACCGGGAAACACAGTCTGAAGGTGGCTGATTAATTACGGGAATCACAAAAGAAAGCCGGGTATTGCATTTCTTACCCTAGTTCATATGGTCGATTTGAAGTTGATGATTCTGAAAATTCTGTCATAGTAAGCACAACGCAACGCACTTGTACATGTCAAAGGTGGGACTTAACTGGGATTCTGTGTTGCCATGCGATGTGTGTTATAATGGATAGGAGGATGAATGTTGAGGAATATGTTAGTGATTACTTCTTGATTAGTAGATGACGAGATACATACAAGAACAATATATCCCCTGTTAGTGGTTTCAAGTTCTGGAAAAAGTCAAGTGAGGCGCGAGTAATCCCACCCGAAGTTAGGAATCTGCTAGGAAGACCGAAAAAATTTCATATGATTAAGCATTCAACCGAGTCTCCAAAGAAGAAAGGAAAATTGACTAAACATGGCCGAATTTTGCATTGTAGCCGATGTCGTCAAACCGGTCATAACGTGAGAAAATGTCAAAGGTCCAGACTTGAGGTAAATTTTTATAAATTCATTTATCTATTCGATCATTTCTCTTCATTTAATTATATTTCTTCTGTCAATTTCAGTCCAGTGAAGGCAGTTCAAGAGGATCATTTTCGGTCTCACAAGTTCTTTCTTATCCCCCATCTCAAGACCTCTAGGTGAATCATTATATTTTAGCTTTACTAAGTTTTGTTCTTATTTGTTGTCTTGATTAGTTATTTGTAATTTGCAGGGATTTTTCAAGAACTATGCAGCTTTGGATGTTGGAGGTTTAAGTTATGTTGTGTCATTATATGCAATATCTTTTTTATGTCAAATGTGATTTGGATCTGGATGTTTAAGTTATGTTGTGTTATGTGACATTATTTGGATGTTATGTTGTGTTATTTGTCTTTTTTAAGTTGGATGTTATGTTGTGTTATGTGACATTATTTGGATGTTATGTTGGTTTTAGTATTTGGATGTTATGTTGACATTATTTGGATGTTATGTTGTCTTTTTTAAGTTATGTTATATTGTGTTATGTGACTACAAACAACTACTCCAAATAGTTTCATTTATGGTTGCGTACCACAACTATATTGTTGCATCGACAATGGATATTGACTGGAGCAAATTATGTTTCATTGATGCTAGATGATCCCGAACTACCACCTCTAGATCTCGATCCCCTATAACACACAATTTAGACGATTTCACCATATCAGACAAACATTCTCAAGATTCTCTCAGATTCTGTTATTTTTTAGGGAAAATCGATTTTGCTAAAAGCATTCTCTCACATTTGTTATGGATTTTTAATCGATTTTCATCCTTAAGCACCAAATTGAAGCATTTTCTATCTGATTAATTTCCTCCAAATTCATACAACTACAAAACCCTAGATTCAGAAAAAAATCATACAACTGCAAATTCATACAACTGCCACGTCGGACAATGACTGGACAGTTAACGGTTGACTACCGTTGACTGTTACGGCTTTTAACGGCTATGGGGATTTCGGCTAGCGGAGATTAGATTGGGGGGGGGGGGGGGGGTGGACAAGTTAGATAGATCGGGGGGGTGACGGACGAGCACTAAAGTCGGGGGGCAGTTGGACGAGCGACAATAGTTGGGGGAGCTGTAGGCGGTTTTCCCTAAGTATATATATGTATTGTATCGGTTTTGTGCACTTCTACAAAAGCTTGAAAAATGCATTTTTGAGAAAATGTCTGAAAAATCTGAGGTAGATATTAAAAATTATTATTTTATTATCATTTTATTTTTTCAGAATTGAAATATTTTTGGTGGATATCACCCGGTTTTGTTAATAAACATTATCTATACGTATATACTAGTCTGTATTATCTGTTTTGTATCAAATTGATACTGGAATCTTCCGAGCCGGTAATAAAACTATTTTATTTTTATTTCTCGGAATTAATTATTTTTGTACAGATTGATTCGTTTTAACTAATAAAAATTATCTGTATCATCAGATATATGTACATATTTGAATTGTATCGATTTCGTACGTCTGTACAAAATCATGTAGTATGTGATTTTGGAAAAATATCTTTTATTTTTTATCCATCATGATGAAATGAAGGGTTAGGATTAGATTAGGGTGTGATTGCAATTTAAAATTGCAAATTGATTCCAAATTGTTCTAACCATGAGAATGAGAACACTTGTCTCATTTTCTACCACAAACCCAACTCCCCTCACCCCCCCCCCCCCCCCCCCCCCCCAACCCTCTTTTGGCCGGCCATAACCCTAGGGCAAAGCCCTTTTCATTGTTCCTTCATCCTCTTTTTCCATCTCATCTCACTCCATCTCTTGTTCTCCTAGTTCTTCTACTTGTTTTGACTTAGAAAAATTGAGAAGAAAAGAAAGATAGGAAAAGAAAGAGATAATCAAAAGGAAAGAGGGGTTGATTTCATGGGTTCCATTTCTTGAAGTGTTCTTGAGGAGCAAGAACAAGGAGCAAGGAGCAAGGAGGAGAAGGCAAGCTAGTTATTCCTACATGATTGGGTGGAGGTTCTCAACTCATTTGTTAATGTTTTGTTGTTTTATTTGCTTGTATGTGAAGAACTTAGACTAAAATCATGTGCATATTGTTGGTTGTGGACTAGAATAAGATGGCATATAAGATTGAAGTGGTAGAACACAAAATAAAGCCATAAAAGATTCAATCTTGTAGTTCTTATGGTTAGAATTAATTACCTGTTAAAGGTGAAATCTTGAGCCCACATTAATTTTAGGGGTTCTAACATGTGTTATTATCATTCTCTAATTTTTGTAAATTTTTTGGGGTTAATTTGATAGGTCAAATAGACGTTTCCCCCAAAACAACGAGTTTTCAAGCCAAAACAGCAAACCGCTGTTTTGGAGTTAACATCGACATGTGTTCAAGGGGCTGTATTTTGAGTTCCTTATGGAATTTGAAAAAGTGATCAACTAGGAAGTTATAGTAGATGTTCTCACATTTCCAAAATGGCATATTTGGCTAGATTTCGATAAGTATTGCAAAAGTTATGAGCTTTATAAGCCACAGCAGCCAGCTTTTGGGCTGAGTGCTCGCTGTTTTGATTGCTTGATGTTTTGTACCCTCTTACTTACTTAATTTGGAAAAGTGTTCAACTAGAGATTTTTATTAGATGTTCCCACCTTTCCAAAATGTCCTATTTGGTTGGATTCTGACAAGCGGAGCAGGAGTTATGGCTTTTACAAACGACAGTAGTCAGCCTTTGGGCTGAGAACTCGTTGTTTTGATTGCTTGATGTTTTGTACCCTCTTACTTACTTAATTTGGGAAAAGTGTTCAACTAGAGAGTTGTAGTATATTCTCTCACCTTTCCAAAATTTTCTATTTGGTTAGATTCCGACAAGCGGAGTAGGAGTTATGGCTTTTACAAACGA
This sequence comes from Hemerocallis citrina, assembly GCA_017893485.1. Classification (NCBI taxonomy): domain Eukaryota; kingdom Viridiplantae; phylum Streptophyta; class Magnoliopsida; order Asparagales; family Asphodelaceae; genus Hemerocallis; species Hemerocallis citrina. The sequence continues at coordinate 283,700,103 of CM030360.1, read as the reverse complement.
CAACAGTCATCCTTTGGGCTAAGAACTCGCTGTTTTGATTGCTTGATGTTTTGTACCCTCTGACTTACTGAATTTGGGAAAGTTTTCAACTAGAGAGTTTTAGTAGATGTTCCCACCTTTTCAAAATATACTATTTGGTTATATTCCGACAAGCGGAGTAGGAGTTATGGCTTTTACAAACGACAGCAGTCAGCCTTTGGACTGAGAACTCGCTGTTTTGATTGCTTGATGTTTTGTACCCTCTTCCTTACGGAATCTGAAAAAGTTTTCAACTAGAGAGTTGTAGTAGGTGTTCCCACCTTTTCAAAATGTCTAGTTTCGTTAGATTCCGACAAGCAGAGCAAAAGTTACTAGTTTGCGAAGTTTCAATTTTTTGTTGAAAATCTGCAGTTTGGTTAACTGTTTGCGTGTGTTCGATTGACCGGATTTTGAATTCCTTACAGAATCTGAAAAAGTAATCAACTAGAGAGTTGTAGTAGATGTTATCACCTTTTTAAAAATTCCAATTTTGTCGAATTCCGATAAGCGCAGCACTATTTGCTTCTAGGTTGTTAGAAGGCTTTTTATGTCGCTTTTGTGTACTCATTAGTAGTATGCTTATATTGAGCTATTAGAAGATTGTTCTGTTGCTTCTAATTATAAAAGATCAAGTTTTTGTTAGTAAGCTTATACACGAAATTCTAGTTCATGTTAACTAGAGTTGTCATGAATTGTTAGTAGTTTGAATTATACACTTGATTATAAGTAACAAGTATTCTTGTGCTCATAAGTTGTGTAATAAGTATTGGTCCGTCTCATACATAGCTCACCTGGCTCGTATGTAGTTGTTTGTTCATGCGTAGCTCATTGGGCTCGTATGGAGTAATTATCTTGAATACATAGGCAATGAGTGGATCTGAAGAGATCTTGTGAATTCTAGGTTGAGTCTTGGTAGTTTGTGTCAACAATTGTTACACTCTCTTGAAGAGGGACACGTGCGGTGCTTTTTCATGATAAGTTGGAAGCACAGTGACATGTCTCGCTTGTTTGAATCTTTTGGTGCCGTCTCATGGCGAGTTGAGAGTATGACTCTAGGTTGAAAGTACCTTGTAGCTCGTACAGCCCCATTTGATTGGTTAGGGTTAGTGACATCGTTAGGATAGTAACTGTTACTTAACCATTTTTATTTATGAATTGCTGAAGGGTGAAAGTTGGTGTTAGGGGTGATACCTTATAATCCGACTTCTCCTATAGGCCGACACTAGGTGGTGTTATTGGGATGTATCCACCTGTCAAAGGGATATGGACGGTGCTATTTCATGATTAGTTGGGAGCACGGGATCTGTATCTCGGCTGTTAATTCTTGAACTGCCATGATAAGAACGGGAGGTTTTTCTAGGAAAATAGACCCTACGACATCAGGTTCTATGCCTTCTCATGACGAGTTGAGGGCATGGAAGAAGGTTGGCTAGTATCTTGTAGTTCGTGTTGGCTTTTGAACGAGGTCTAGTTCACCGAGCAATAGTAGAAAATGGGGACACCATTATTGTACTGCAGTAGCAGAACTAGACCGACTTGTAACCTCATCAGTCATGTAGTATTGTGTCAGGAACAGGATGGGTACAAAAGTAGAATGCATGACGTGGGTTCAAATTCCTATATATGGAGAAACGGCTTGTTATGGGCATATTTAGTATGGGATGCATACTGTTCCGGAAACTTGCTTGCATTAGAATAAGAGCATCCGTGCATTAGTTAATCTGGTATTAGAGTATAAGTCATAGCATACACTGACACATCAATTATATATACACGTTTCTCTTTTCATCAATCTGTTTGTTTAAAGTTGAGAATCGCTGCTAGTCATCAGCCTTAAAGTGTCAGTACATGTACCGACGTCCCCACTTCAATAGGTACTAGATTGCAAAATTACAGGTACTGGATTGCAGAACTACAGGTACAGGATTCAGGAGGACTCAAGGCGAGAGAAGCAAAGTCGATTTTATTTTCCGCTGTAATATATGTTGATTACCATTGTTTCATTGTAATATTTGTTGTAATTTATTAATTGTTGAGAAGCATCCAAGTAAAAGTACCAAGTGTTATGTATTATTCATTGTACTCTGATGTAATTCTTATTGAAAGATTGTAACACTTGGGCTTGTATGGCATTATTGTAACACTGATGTAATGTATTACAGTTTTAAAACATTCGGACTTGTAAAAACAGTGTTGAATAAAAAGTTTTGAATTTTTTTGTTTTTCTGTGTATTGTGTCTAATTGAAGGAAAAGATTTTTGACTTATGTCACGGTTTCTCAGTGTATGGAAATCGGGGCGTTACAAACCCGACCCGGACCGGGGTGGCCCGATATTTTCAAAAAAAATTAGAACACTTTAACTCCAAAATAAATAGATAAATGTAGAACATATTTAAAAATGAAACAAAATTGTATATATTATTTATTTCAACTTGGAATTAGTTTTTACAACAATCAAATTACATACAAATACATGTAATATTATTCATTTCAACTTGGAATAAGTTTCTACAATAATCAAATTACATACAAATACATGTAATAAAAACTAAACAATCATACAAATTTATTGAATTACTTGTTTAAGGAGATCATTTAGAGTTCGAGATAGCCTAGAGTTAGATTGAAGAGAGGGCATTAGACTACTGTCGTATATATCTACTTAATCTGAACCTCGGATCTCATTGTCCTAAATTTCCTACCCAGGTTGTTGATCTTCAGATGAGTTGTTTCCACTTTGTTGAGGTGTCTACTATTTTCCTTAAGTCATGTCTTAAGCTTCATTCAATCTTCGGTGCACACAAGCATTTCCAATGATTCCAGCTTCAAGCGATTTATGTAATATGTTAAAACTCTGTCACTTGAAGAAAAAAACACTTTCTAATGTAACTGTAGACACATGAGAAGTTAGTAGATCTCTAGCCATATGTGAAAGAATTAGAAAAAAGGTTTCATTTTCTTTCCATCATTGTAACACGTCAATCTTAGAACTAGAACTCTCACTATCTTGTGAATTATATCAGTTTAATTCATTAGGTTTTTGTAGATTGAATATGAGCAAGTAAATTAGCAGTGACATTTTCTAATATACTCTTACCCTTACCTCTAGAAGAAGAAGAAGAAGTTGATATACTAGATTGGCGTGTTGTACCACTAGATGCATAAGTTCTATCATAAAAATCATACAAGTTATTCAATATCAACTCAAATCTGGCTAAATAATCATTACAATCATAATCAGAGTCTTCTTCAAGTAAATTAAAAAATATTTCAACTAAACTCTTCGTACCTGCTAATTTGATACGATGATCCATTACAGTAGCAATACAATACAATATAGGAGGAGGATTAAAATACTTCAAAAATTTATCATATGCAGGAATAACAATATTGCTAATTTAAGAGTCCGAAATCATTTATTGAAAAGTTTGCATCATAGTAATTATTGAAATAAAAATAATACTATAAGTGGAATCATAAGATTTTGAAAACTTCACAATTGCAGTTTTAAAATGTTCCAAAAATTTTAACAAACTTTCGGCAAAATACTATGATCCGGGAGTCATTTTAAAAATTTCCATGTTTTTCGCAATACAAAAATTATTTATAACCGGTTTGTATCGAGTAACAATATTTAATAAGTCGAAAGTAAAATTTCATCGGTGTTTAACATCTATAGAAAATTTTCTAAAATGCACTCTTCTAAGATTACATCATTCTTTAAATTTTTGAAGCATAGTACCACTCATAGTGAAGAAATGTACGCAATTTTTAATTGCATTGACATATGTATCAGCTACTTTCAAAGCATCTTGTACACATAAATTTAGAATATGACATGCACATCTAACATGAAAATTTTCAAGACATAGAGGAGCTAACTGTTGTTGTAATGTACTAATCGAACTAGTGTTGTTGGAGGCATTATCAAAATTAATCGATTTTTTTTTATTGCGAATATGAAATAAATCACAAACTTCTAAAATATGTGTTGCGATAACCATACCACTATGGGAGTACGGCAAAGCAGCAAGTGATATGACTCTCTTTTGAATGAGCCAATCAGTATCGATCAAATGGTAAGTTATGCCCAACATCAGAATATTGTTACAACTCTACAAGTTAAAGAATACAAAAGTGCAATTAAAGCGTCTCTCATTTCGGAATAAAGTTTAAAACAATCGGCTTTAAGTGGGTTTTGAGGAATTCTTTTGAAATGTGGATTTATTGCATTTTTGTTAAAGGCTTCGAGGTTCCTACTATCAGAATAGGAAAATGGTAACTCTTCCTTAATAACTAATATAGTCATTTCCCGACGAACGATTTCATGATCATAGCTATGACTATCTACTTGCCTTGGTCATAGGGTTGATCTTTTGTTGGGTTTGTTGGTCTTGTACTAGTTCGGGGTGTACATTTGTAATGTATTGACTAATTGTATCTGTCCCCTCACCCTTCTTCCATTTGTAACTTCTACTACATGTTTTACTGTAGCGCCCCGAGTTCCACACACTGGAAGCTCATGAAACTTACCCACAATCTTTACTTCAATGAGTACACAACACAGAAATCACAGGAAATTAGAAACTTACAGTGCACAAGAAAACTATATCCTACACTTGGATGCTCCACGTAGCTCGAGTCTCCTGCTCCACAATTTGAATCTCCAGCTCCCGCGAACAGTCCTGCAACTAAACAACTGTGGGCACGTCAGTTGAATGCAACTAACGCAATGCGGATGAAACCACAATCTCCAAAATCCTCAACAATCAAATTGATGCAGAAGAAAAATGTGAAAGTCAAATCACAAGTGTCGGTGTGTGCCATGATCTAGATTTTAATGCACATCATGCTCTTAATCTAATGCAAACTTGATTTGAAAACGTATGCATCCCATACTACATATTCCCCAAATCGAGTTTGTATTCTCCAGATGATAGGGTTCAATCCCTCGCCATGCATCCTACTCTTGTACTCTTTCCTGTTTCTGACATTCATCTAGTGACTGGTAGTACATGCGGTCCATTCCCGCTCCTGCAGTCGAATCGTGGTCCTTCTCTACTCCAAACTACAGTGATCACTATGTTTGTTCAGATCATGGTCCTTATCCACTCCGACAGGATCGTGGTCCCTCTCCATTCTCGGTCAGGCCTGTGATCATCAGCTCTACCGGAATTATGATTCTTCTCCACTCCTGCCCCTACCAAAGTTATTGTGAACATAAAGCGAATCATAGGGTCACCCCTACTCCGTCCAGAGACTTAGAGTTACACTCTTGCTCTTTGTTCGTATTGATACCCCAGAACATAGACGGAAACTTAAGAGTTAAGAGTCCATCTCCTAAGTTCCGATAGGACTTTTGACTTACGTCTGCATCCTGTTCTTATCACTAAATCCCATAAATTAACAGTCGAGACAACGCCGCACGTGTCCTAGACGAGACGACGCCGCACGTGTCCCCTTGACAGGCGAGTACACGCCCAACTAGTGTCTGTCCTTACCAATCATCCTAAATTAATTTCTAAATTCACCAACTTACTAGATTCTAATTACTTTATTATCATAACTTCCAAGTTAATTGAACTGTGCTCATAGTTTCCACTTTCATCCTTCAACATGTTTACGTAACTAATTTAACTTAATTCACTAACTAGGTTCTAAGTGAATCCATCCTAATTGAATACAAGTCTCGTCTAGATTTAATTTGAGTTCAACTTTGCTTTTAAATCATGCTAGAGGTCGACCCAACATGCACTATACTAGTGCACTCAATGTGCACAAAATACTACCATATGTAAATATTCAAGTATGCATACCCTCATACACATGCATACGATATTCCATCGATCACCGTATTCATGCCTACAATCTCTTCTATACTACCAATAGTTTTTTACTTTACTACAATCTACTTTACTTATCACGAATTTTTGGTTAGCTAAGTATATAACTATAAGTGGCTTTTCTACCTTACTGCCATTATTATACTATTTTAAATTTTAGTTAGTTAAGTATACGACTATAACTTTTACTTCCTTCTACTTTACTATCATTACTTTAGGTGACTACTAACTCTACTAAGAATTACTACTTCTACCATGCATTGCTAACTAACAAGTAGTTTTTACCATCATGAACGAGTAGTTTTCTATTACCATGAATTACTATAGATTCTACAAGTCAAACCAAATAATTATACTAACTAGGCATACACTCTCACAATTCTTCTATTTAAGTTTTCTTTTGCTAAGCATATATAAACTAAGCGTGCATCTATATTCACTAAGCATATTACTATAAGTGTGTAGTTTCATGCAATCACATCAATTAAGCATACGATGAGTAGTATTTTCTACTAACATACAATTAACATCCATGTTATTCTATATAATGTACATATACAACACCATTCTCATTCATGACTATGATGTAGTTTCTACAATTAGAAACAATTCTACACAACACTTTCTATAATTAATTATACATGTAATTTCTTACAATTAATAATATACGTAATTTCCTCATACAATTCACACTACTTTTACCTATATAATTTTCTACAAGTGTCTCTCTAATTAAACTACAACTTTTTCCTTAAATAATAAAATTTATACATACATAAACAATTAGTTAATTTTTTAAAGAGTAAAACATGGATTGTGAGTAAGCATGCATCATCTACCATTCTTCTAATTAGACCATAGTCTTGCATACTTCATGTGAACTAAAATATTCAATACTTTCAACCAACACCTTGCCAAGCATAGCTTCTAACAAGCATATCTTCTAACAAGTATAACTTCAATACTTCAACACATCTCAACAACATCTCAACAATATCTTAACAAGCATATCTTCTATGTCAAAAGCCATAAAAAATAAATAAGCGGTAAAGGAAGATACCCACTTTTTTACATAGTGAAAAAAGTCTTCAATTGCCTTCTCCTCCTTGCACCTTTAGCTTACTTGACTTCTTGCTCCAGTAGTAGTAGCATAATAGTAGTAGTAGTAAAGTAGTATAGTAGTAGTAGCAGGCAGTAGTAGCAGGCAGCAGTAGTAGTAGAGTAGTAAGCAGCAGCAGTAGTAGTAGAAGTAGTAAGCAGCAGCAGCAGTAGTAGTAGTGGTGGTGGTAGAAGTAGGCAGTAGTAGTAGTAGAAGTACGCATATATATAGAGAAAGGGGGAAAGGGGGCTGGTCGGCTGCAAAGAGAGAAGGAGGGAGAGAGATAGTGGAGTGTAGGAATTGGTGGAAGGTGTAGAAATGCTTAGGAGTTCTCATATTTTCATTTAACCCCCTAGGTTTTTAATTGCACATAGGCCCTTCTAGGTCAACACATAACCCTTCTTGGTCAAAAATTGTAGGCTATGGTATCTTATATATATATATATATATATATATATATATATATATATATCGTAGCGTGTAGTGTATGTGTGTATGCATATGAGTATGCATATTTGTAGTGTGTAGTGCATGTGTGTATGCATATATATGTTTCTAGTAGTACACAAAATTTCATTAGTAAAATGTAGTAATACAAAAATAAGAATTCATTATTATTATTATTATTTTTCATTTGATGCAAGGTGAAGTATGCATGTGCGTATTTTTATTTTTTTTATTTATAAAAGGACAAATGGGAATATTAATGTAATACTTGTCATAAAAAAAAATCATTAATTTTTTGGGGTATTACATCTACAAACCTTATGTCCTATGGTCGGATTTTCCTTGGGGTATAGTCATAAAATTTGTGTCAATCACTAGTTTGACGTCTATGTTTTCTACTAGTATTGGGTTGTGCGGGTTCGGTGTCATGTGTTTGTGTGTCACTGGTTAGCATTACTTATTATGTGTCGGGATCATAATCGTGTGGAGGAACACTTTCATATCTATATTAAGGTTAGGGTTATATTCGGTCTCTATTGTGGGACGAGATGAACTAGTGGATTCGTGTCCACTTTGGCTACAACCGCTACCTTGTGATTGTGACATGATAAATGTAGTGCAGTAGTAGTGTATGTGAAAAAAACAATTTATAGCGTAGTAATAGTGTATGTGAAAAAACAAAAAACAATAGGAGGGTTGATAGGTTTGAGAAAGTAGCAAAAAACAAACAAACAAGTTTACTTAAAAAAAATAAAGCTACAACAATAATAAAGAGTTGAGAGAGTTGATAAATTTTGATATCGTACTTCACGTATATAGAGATGAGAGAGAAAATAATAAAGAGATCGAGTTGAGTAGATGACGAGAATTAATTGAGCTTCTTCACTTGAGCAAATATGTAATCAAGTCGTAGAAAGGGAATGAGCTTCGACAATAATTTGAGTAATTGAGAGAGTTGGTAGTAGACGTAGTAGTTTCGACACGATCGAATTTCTTCGCTTTTTTGTTGCTTATTTTTTGAAGTAGATTGAGAGAAATAGTAATAGTAGTAGAGAGTTGAGAGAGTAAGATAGTTGATAGATGGAAAGTACAGTGGATTTGTGGAAAAAAGTTGAGTGAATTTAGGGGGGGTTATAGGAAGAGAAAAGCAAGAAGCAGCAGTAATGGCTGCATCTGTCGCTCGTTTGGCCCGTCTAGGCCGAACGTTCGACTCGGCGGGGGTCGACCGTTGGCAACCTGGCAGGTTGCGGGACAGGTTACGGGTTAAACGAGCCGGGTCGAGCAAATTTTTTTGCTATTTTCTCAACCCGGTCCTACCCGTTTAGGTATGCAGGTTTGACCCAAACCGGGACCAGATCAAACGGGTTCGGGTCAAATGCGGACAGGCCCGGGTGGGCCACGGGGTTGCCCCGACACGGTTGCCAACCCTAAACACAGCCGTGGACTTGTTGGGGTTTGTAGATCCAATACACGATAATGATGAGTTGAAGAAGATAGATGGGAAGGAGAGTCGAAGTGGGAGCTACAGGTCAAGAGTAGCAAGTGCTATAGTAGAGTTGCGGTCGACCGCACCCCCGACCGCTCAGGCAAGTCGACCGGCCCGTTCTATGACTCAATTCTATATCTCGAAGGAAAGACCGGTCGACCGCACAGTCAATCGACCCGCTCTCTGTTGGATTTTGTGCAGTCGATGGAGAGGATCGGTAGGCCGTCAAGATGGACCGGTCGACCGTCCCAACGCTGAATAGATGAATGGCTGAGATTAGAGATGTGGAATCCTATACATATTGTATTGTGTACGATTTTAGGGTTAACTGAAACAAAGCCAAGAGAAAAGAGAGATCTACCAGCCATCATTAAGAGAGAGGAAGATAGAGAGAAACTCTACACCTTGGTGGTGAGTTCTTGAGAGATTTGTAAACATAATTTTCATATTTCTAGTGGAAATCGCAGGAGTGCCTCTACACGGGGAAGTAGCCATTGTTTGGGTGAACTTCGATAAAGTCTTATGTGTTATTGGGTGTTACTTTTGCTTGTTCTTTGTTCTCTTGTTTTGATTCTATAGTTCTTACATCTCGTCATCGTTGTTGAGTTTATTCTGCAGTTAGAATTCAACAAAGTGGTATCAGAGCTACAGGTTGGTAGTATTGATTGAGATGGGGGACAATAGTAGAGTCAAAGAGTTCGATGGAACGGATTTCACCATGTGGAAGATCCAAATGATTGTGTATCTCCGACAGAAGGATCTAGATGATCTGTTGTTTGGTGTGTAGCCAGAGGGGGCGAAGGTTGATCCAATTGCTTTGGCAGCCAGGAATAGAATGGATCAAAAAGTGCTTGGGCAGATTCAGTTGTCACTAAGCATGAAGGCGCTATTTCACATTGAGAAGGCAAGAACCGCAAACGAGGCAATGGAGATATTGACGGACATGTTTGAGAAGCCGAATGCAGCGAACCAGATCTTACATATAAAGAAGTTTGTTAACATGAAGGAGTCAGAAAGGGGTTCGGTTGTTGAGTACATCAACAATTTCTGTATGGTTTACAATCAGATGGAATCGTCGGGTTTGAAGTTTGAGGAGAGGGCACAATCGTTGTTGTTGCTATCCAGTCTTCCCGAAAGTTACGGCATAGTAGTGCAGACTATTACTAGCACCATGACTGATACGACAACCCTAAAGGATGTTATAAGCAGCATCATGAATGAGGATGCAAGGAGGAAGAGACATGGAGAGACTTCGGTGTCATATCCTAGCAATACCGCGCTGTCAGTTGATAACCGTGGTAGAAGTAACAACAGAAGGAGGTCGCAAAGTAGGAATCACAGGTCCAAGTCAAGAACAGGAAATCGCAAAGGTGAGTGTTGGTACTGCAAGAAGCCAGGACACAGGAGAGACCAATGCGAGGAGTATAAGAAAGCACAAGTAGGGTCACAGGTAGCCAATGTAGTAAGTATTGAACCCCGTCTAGATGAATTATGTTTGTCTGCTGGATTTAATATTTTGCAAGATGATTGGTGTATAGACTCAGGTGCTTCTTATCATTGTACCCCCATGAGGGATGTTTTTGAAGATTACAGGACAGGTGTAACACCCTGAATTCCAAAATACAACTGAATTCGAAATTCCACAGGATTTTTACACTTCTTTCGTACAATTTTACAAGGAAATAAAAACTTTTGTTACATCAGAGTTTACAATTACATTACATATTTACAGCGGAAGCAAATTACAACAATTTACATAAATTAAAATGTATAACACTTGAATTATTCTTTAATCAGCATGCATTCTTTAGTCTTGTTAACTACTTTATCCTGTATAGAAACTGTGGGCACGTCAGTTGCTTACAACCGACGAAATATTATACACAGTTATCCTCTCTATGCCGAAAACAGTATAACGATTCTCAAATACTTAAACAATCACAAACTTGATCACAAACAGAACTACAATGGGCTATCCTATAGATGTCGTGTTGTGCAGTGCACTTAGTCCTTAATGCAGTTATGTATACTATATGATACTAATGTGCACTTGTTCAGATTCTATGCATCCCATGCTACATAGGTCTGAGGGCAAGCCCTTAACCGTTCTTCATCTTGTAGGCTTCAATCCCTCGTCATGACTTACACTACTTCAGTAACTACGATAAGTATCTTAGATGTTCTATGAGTACGAGCTCATGTCCGACAACCTGGAGGGGAATCCCACGTCATGTCACGACGCATCATGAAGAACCTATGGACAATTCAGCATTCATCATGGGACATGACACCACACGCAGTCACCAAACACCCCACGAGTGTCGCCTGCGGTACGGACTCCTGGAGACATATCCACGTCATGTCACGACGCATCGTGAAGACAGCTTGTGAATACTCTCACACCGTAGCTCCGAGGCCCTCATACTCGTGTTTTTATCTTATTTTCATCACGTTTTCACTATGTATCTAGTCCTTAGTTATTTGAATCATGAACAAAATCAATTCTCTAGAGTTAGCCCTTCCACTATACCGGTCTCAACCATTTCTATCACATAACCCAAATCTTGGTCGTTTCATTTTAAATTTCATTTCAACATATTTCTTTTCAATGCCGGTCTGAGACTTAGCTACACTCTAGTTCTCAATTTCAATTTATAATCACAATATTTGAGTTCTCATACTCATATAGTTCTTTTTCACAATTAACATGATTTTCATTCTTTCCGATAATTCAATGCTCCAATTCAATTCATAACATTCTCATTCAACCAAAATAAGTCTCAGTTTCCATACTATTATTTCTTTTCCTCCAAAATTTCAAAATCATATTTCTCGTTTACTTTTCAAAGCACCCATTACCCCAAAATAATAACAAAATTCATAATGAAACACACTTCAAGTTCTTTTTACACAAAATCCCCTTTTATAAATCTAGCATAACTCAATAGTCACTTTTATACTTGTACTTGTGCAAAATATCGATTTTTATAAGGTTCTACTCAATTTTTCCTCTCACGCTATTTAAGTCAAGTCGAAATAATGTACAATTATTTTTCATGAAGTCTACATATTTTTATAACAATTATAGGATTTTTCCCGAATTTTTTAAGTCACAAAATCACCAAAAAACCAAAAAAAAACAAAAGTTTTCAATTTACTGAGTTCGGGGTTCGAACCAGCGACCACAGACAAAGCCAGCGCATGCACTAACCAAAGGGACAGAGCGCAACCAAGTGACAAGGATGGTTCGGATTCATTTGAGTTCAATCTCAAGTTCGGATTTTTCCAAAAGAAAATAAAATGAAAAAGTCTCTTGTTCGGTTTCGAACCTAAGACCAAGGCCAGAACCCACACTATAGTAAGCGCGCCCAACACACCCACTAACCAATTAGACTAAGTGGCCAACTGATATGAATTGGGTTTTTAGGGGGTTTGATCTTAGTTTCAGTTCATTCGAACTTTTTATGAAAAGTAACTAATTTTAATTTCGTTTCTTCTCCATTTTCCTTCAAAAATTCCAGAACATAACTTTTATACATTTCTAACATATCAGTAAATTAAATCTTGATTTTTGACATAAAAACATCACTTTTTCTATTTGACTACAAATTTGTCTATAATTTCAAATATGTACAACCAAAATTGTTTCTTTTGTAAATTGGCATTCAAACTTCTTGCATTTCCTTCTTATTATGACTATTAATATTACTTAATTATTTCAGTAACAAAAATCTCTTTTTTCTCATTTTTAACCATTGAAATAGCAAATTCACCACTAAGCATGATTAACATTTCAATCCAATTAAGCATACAATCATGTCTCCTTGAAATAGCACAATTCATCAATTAAAGCATGGTAGAAATGTCAAGATTAAACTAACTATCAAAATTTGCAACTAATCATCATTCTTTTCACACACAATCAAGCATTCTAATTTGTCTTATTCTTATAACATATGGCCAGAATAACTATGTCTTTTTTCAAATGCATCAACCATACTCTAGCATGAACCTAGTTAGAAGTATAAGAGAATCACCCACCTTTGATGGAGAGAAAAACAAACAAACTCCTAATGATCTCCTACAACGATCGAGCGAAGCCGTCTCCTCCTAAATCAAGCCACTAAAAAGCTTCTCCTCCTAATGATGCCGCAACCCAAGCCTTGCCTCCTAGTGTAGTCCGGCCCCCTCCTTGGATGAAGAACAAAATAGCAAACAATCTCACAACTCCTCAATCTTTTGTCTCACTCAAATTACTTCTCTTTCTTTTCTTTCTATTCTTTACTTTCAAAAATTCTAAGTGTGAGAATGAAGAGTATCGGGAGGGGTATTTATACACTTTTTTGGGGTGAATGTAGGGCTATGATGTGATCAAATGGTTAAGATCAATGGTCTAGATGAACTAGAGAGTTACAAAAACTACCCATGATACACAACCACCTCTCCACCACTTCCATCTCTCCCACATCCCTCCATTACAATCTGGCCTAGTGTAAAGGTGTGCAATGCACACCCTAGTGCTTGCACGTGCCAACTAGTCCCCCCTCCTTACAAGTGTACATGTGCATAAAAATTTATTTGTTCATGAAAAGAGTCTACACTACAAGTTGGATTGCTTAAAAGAGAAATAAGTTAAATGGGCTTACTTAATGGGCCAATTTAACCATGGGTTTAAATAATTAAAATAATTAATTAATAAAGTGGGCTTTAAAAGACAATTTGGGCTTTAGATTTTAATTAGGCTTTAAAAGAAAATAATTTTGGAAAAAATAAAGGAGAACAAATACTATAAAAATATTTTATACGAAAAATTATACAAATGAAATCATACATGCAAAACACGTAAAATCATAAAAATCTCATAAATCAAATCTTGGGTGTTACAACAGGTGATTTTGGTGCAGTTTCAGTTGGTAATGGGCATATATGTCCAGTTGTGGGTAGAGACACTGTGAGAGTGAAGGCTCGCAATGGTGGGCAATTGGTCTTGTATGATACAAGACATATTCCGAGCTTAAAGAAAAACTTGATCTCAACTAGCAAACTAGACAAAAAAGGATTTACAACAACCTTTGGACATGGAGAATGGAAGGTGACTACAGGTGCCAGATTGGTGGCAAAAGGAAAGCGTGGTGACACGTTGTACTTACTTAGGGGAGGTGATTCAGGTAATATCATTGCTACAGCATCAGTAGGTAGTTCCTCTTCAATTCTATGGCATGTCAGGTTAGGACACCTTGGTAAAAAGGGTGTCAAGCAGTTTTGTTCTAGGGATCTTCTGCTGGGGCTGAAGAAGGTTGAGATGAATTTTTGTGAGAATTGTGTGGTGGACAAACAGAAGTCAGTTAGCTTTCAGTTGGGTGGACGTGAGAAGAAGCTTGCAAAGCTAGAGTTGTACATACAAATGTGTGGGGTCCAGCTCAGGAATTCTCTTATGGTGGTAAGAGATACTTCGTCACATTCATAGATGATGCTACTAGAAAGGTTTGGGTTTATGTAATTCATGAGAAATCAGAAGTTTTTAAGGCATTCAGAGTTTGGAAGTCCAGGGTTGAGAATGAGACGGGTTGCAAGGTGAAAGCAATCAAGTCAGACAACGGAGGTGAGTACACAAGCAAAAAGTTTGTTAACTATCTGGAAAAGGAAGGTATCAGAGGAATCAAGACAGTTCCTAAGACTCCACAAGAGAATGGTGTAGCAGAAAGAATGAAGCGCACGATACTCGAAAGGGCGAGATGTATGAGACTTCATGCGGGTCTTCCAGTCCATCTTTGGACCGCTACAGTTGATACAGCAGTGTACTTGATTAACCATTGCCCGTCTTGTGCCCTTGATGGGGTCATTCCAGTAGAACTATGGTCGGGTAAAACTGTTAATTACTCGCATTTGAAAGTTTATGGTTGTATGGCATATGCACTAATTGACAGGGAAGAAAGAAAGAAGTTGGACTCTAAGTTCAGGAGGTGTGTCTTCATTGGCTACGGTGGCGATAAGTATGGTTACAGGATTTGGGATTTTTTAGATAACAGTCATTCGCAGTAGGAATGTAGTGTTCAATGAAGAGGTCCTATACAAGGACAGGCACACAGATCAAGACAGTACAACCAGTTCAGAATCAGATTGGGGTTCAGACTCAGACTCAGATTCTGATTCTGAAGGCGGCCCTAGTGGTGGGGGTCCTACAGTGCAGCAGCAGGTACAGGTACCACAGGCAGCACAGGAGGCTCATAGTGAGCCTATTGGGAATGAGCAGGTTATCCTAGAAGAATAGGTACAGCCAGAATAGTTTGGAGAACCTGAACCTATCGGTGAACCAGTATCCACATTGAGGAGATCGACACGATAGAGGAGACCAACCAGGATATTTGATCCATCAACTAGTGTTGTTCACGAGCATGTTCTGTACACGGATTCAAGAGAGCCAGAGACTCATAAGGAGGCTTTGAGGGATGAGGCTCGAATTCAGTGGGAGTCAACCATGAGGGACGAGATGAACTCTTTGGAACAGAACCAAACTTGGGAGTTGACCAAGTTACCCGCAGGAAAGCGCGCTCTTATGAACAAATAAGTTTTTAGAGTCAAAGATGAGGCAGATGGCTGTAAGAGGTACAAGGCTAGGCTTGTTGTGAAAGGATTCTCTTAAAGGGAAGACGTCGATTATAGTGAGATCTTTGCACCGGTTGTGAAGATGGCTTCTATTAGGGTTCTGCTCAGTGTTATGGTAGTTGAAGACTTGCACTTAGAGCAGTTGGATGTAAAGACAACATTTCTCCATGGTGATGTCGAAGAAGAGTTGTACATGAGACAACCCACAAGTTTTGAAGCTAAAAAAAAGGAAGACATGGTATGTCAACTGAAGAAGAGTCTTTATGGGCTCAAGCAAGCACCGCGACAATGGTATTTGAAGTTTGATTGCTTCATGAGTGGAAAAGGTTTCGATAGATGCAAAACGGATCATTGTGTGTATGTCCATAGATATGAAGACAATGGTACAGTTACCTTGGCATTGTATGTGGACGACATGCTATTAGCTGGTTCATATATAGAGAAGATCAAAGAAGTGAAAAAGTTGCTAGCTTCGGAGTTTTCAATGAAGGACTTGGGTGAAGCAAAGCAAATCATCGGCATGAAGATCAGTAGAGACAGGAGTAGCAAGAAGCTTTGGTTATCTGAAGCGGACTATGTGAAGAAGGTGTTGAAGAGATTCAATATGGATGGTGCGAGGCCAGTCGCTTGTCCCTTGGCTGCTCACTTCAAGTTATCAATGGACTTGTGTCCTAAGACGGAGGTAGAGATCGAGGAAATGGCTGCTATTCCGTATGCCTCAACCGTTAGGAGTTTGATGTATGCGATGGTGTCTACAAGACCGGATATCGCACAAGCAGTGGGAGTTGTCAGCCGGTATATGAAGAATCTAGGTAAACAGCATTGGGATGCAGTAAGGTGGATTCTTAGATATCTAGCAGGTACTTCAGATCACTCTCTTTGTTTTGGGGGATATTCTTTAAATATACATGATTATGTCGATACTGATTTTTTGGGCAATCGTAATAGTTGCAGAAGTACTACAGAGTATGTATTTACAGTTGGTGGAACAGCTGTTAGTTGGGCTTCGCAGTTACAAAAGGTTGTAGCGCAGTCAACCACGGAGTCAGAGTATATAGCACTTACGGAAGCAACAAAAGACATGTTGTGAATTTCGGAGCTTATGAAACAGTTGGGCAGGAAGCAACCCATAGTTGAACTATGGTGTGACAGTCAAAGTGCAATTTTCTTGGCGAAAAACTCGGCATATCACTATAGGACTCGACACATTCAAATGAGGTATCATTTTGTCAGAATGGCGGTTGAGAAGAAATGGTTGAAGCTAACTAAGATTCTTGGTAATAAGAATCCAGCGGACATGCTCACTAAGAAGGTGGATAGCAAGAAACATCAGTTTTGCTATACTGCTATCGGATTGTCTCCAGGTTAATTGTTGAGGAGACTCGCAGAGGCATAGACCTAGACTAGGACAATGGAAGAATGAAGAAAAGGTTAGAGACTTCGTATATATGTCTCCAAGTGGGAGATTGTTGGAGTTTGTGGATCTAATACACGATAATGATGAGTTGAAGAAGATAGATGGGAAGGAGAGTCGAAGTGGGAGCTACAGGTCAAGAGTACCAAGTGCTACAGCAGAGTTGCGGTCGACCGCACCCTCGACCGCCCAGGCAAGTCGACCGGCCGCCCAGGCAGTCGATCGGCCCGTTCTCTGAATCAATTCTGTATCTTGAAGGAAAGACCGGTCGACCGCGCAGTCGACCGACCCGCTCTCTATTGGATTTCATGCAGTCAAGGGAGAAGACCGGTCGACCGTCAAGATGGACCAGTCGACCGTCCCGATGCTGAATAGATGAACGGCTGAGATTAGAGATGTGGAATCCTATATATATTGTATTATGTACGATTTTAGGGTTAACTGAAACAAAGCCAAGAGAAAAGAGAGATCTACCAGCCATCATTAAGAAAGGGGGAGATAGAGAAAAACCCTACACCTTGGTGGTGAGTTCTTGAGAGATTTGTAAACCTAATCTTCATATTTCTAGTGGAAATCGCAGGAGTACCTCTGCGCGGGGAAGTAGCCATTGTTTGGGTGAATATCGATAAAATCTTGTGTGTTCTTGTGTGTTGCTTTAGCTTGTTCTTTGTTCTCTTGTTTTGATTCTATAGTTCTTGCTTCTCGTCGTCGTTGTTGAGTTTATTCCGCAGTTAGAATTCAACAGGACTAGAATAGATAATAGCCTCGATAATAACTTGAAATGAATCAATGGTGTAAATGAAAGGTTACTGAAGGATTGTTCCAATGACAACAGGAGTGGGCTTCCCCGGTTGTGATAATATCTTGAAATGAATCAATGGCGTAAATGAAAGGTTACTGAAGGATTGTTCCTAGGACAACATGAGGGAGTTTCACCGATTGTCGGAATCTCTCTTCAAAAACTGTTGCTTCTTGACTCTAGAGCATCCCATTCCAACATTCTTTCACCTTATAAAGATTATATGTTACAAAATAGTCATATAACATCTTTAAATTGATTTTAGACCCAAAGCCAATCGCTAGATGTTATTATCATGTTTCAATTTCCAACACTTCTCTCTCTCAAGAATCAAAAGAAAGCGAAGATTTAAGAAAAACCTCATTATGCATTTATGCTGTGGCTAATAGAGAAGCTCCAAACCCCTACATGAAACTAGAAAACATTCAACAAAATCCAAACATCCAAACGAATTCGCAAGAGCTCCAATTATAAATAATGAACATCTAAAACAAAACATGAGGTATTTACTATAATGATATTCAACAATTTGCTATACATTTTTAGCATATTGCATTAAGAAATAATATTAAGACCAACTGCCTAACCATTCACCTTCCTTTTAACTTCACATATATATATTTCATCTAGTCTTAGGTCACTTTAACTTTACAACAACATCGGGTAAACTATTAAACTTAAGATATCAAAAATACATTCCCTATACAGATAGACATCTACAGGAGCGAGATCACATACTACATGCGACACGATACTAAACACCATCACAAATAGTACTGCTGAAATCTTCACAAATTCTAGCAACAATGCTTTCATCTGAACTCAGTTTGTGCTTTATTTGTTTTGAGAGTTAAGATCCTCCGGGAACTGCAATTGGAAATGAAAGAAATGGAAAGCAACTTGAGCTGTATACTGTTTTGGAATGTATCGTTTATAATTGATCGATACACTTTCTCTTCTACTTAAGAGAACGAATTCAGTCTGTCTTCTCTACCTAGTTCTTCTGAGATTTTCTTTTTTGAAATAATCCTTCGATAATCAATCCGAGTGTGAGCGTGAATTTGGTTGTATTCTTCAGTCAAAATCTCAAATTGATCTTGAGTTTTCTTTTCTTTTCTCTTCCACTTCGGTGAGATCGACGGGACTTGGATTAGAAGTCCTGTGGGTGTAATAGGTCTTTCGGCCTGAATCTGAGAATCACTGTACTAAGGGTTTTGAGTATAGTGGAACGCTTGTGGCGGAGAATTGCTACAAGTAAGTGGTGTGGACGTAGACCTGAGGGTCGAACCACGTTATATCGCTGCGTCATCTGAGTTTGCGTTTCTTGTCTCTCTTGCATTTACTTTATTTTAAATCGTTAATTTTTAATTCCGCAAGATCACCCTATTCACTCCCCCCCCCCCCCCCCCCCCCCCCCCCCCGTAAGGGTGATTCACAATTCAATTTTTTTTTTAAGAAAAAACCCAACGGACGCAACATCATGCTGCGTCGGAGGATCACGGAGATGAGGGACGCAACATCATGTTGCGTCCGAGGGTTTTTTAAATTTTCTGGCCTTTTCTGTTTTAAAAAATTAATTTTTAATCGAGCGACGCAACTCGAAGTTTCGTCCGACGATTTAAAAATATTATTTTTTCGAGCGACGCAACATGATGTTTCGTCCTTTAAAATATGCATAATTCTCAAATCCTCTCTCATATATAGCAATCTACTATAGCTAAATATGCAAAATATGCATATTTAGCAAACGACTGCAGCGATATTTTTGAGAAAATATGCATATTATGGATATTTAGCAAACGACTATAGATGCTCTCAGGCTTAACAACAGAATGTGTGTGTGTGTGTGTGTGTGTGTGTGTGTGTGTGTGTGTGTGTGTGTATATGTATATATATATGGGTCAGATGACGTGGCCCCTCCTGGGCCACAAGATCCCCTCAAAAACCACTCACCCCTGATCATCAGGTCTGCCAGGTCAGTCCTAAGCCCCACGGGCTTCTGCCCCGTCAAGCCCACGGGCAAATGGGTCCAGACCCGGCCCAAACGGGTCCAGACCCGCTTTGCACCGCCTATATATACCTGGCCCTCTCCAACCTTCAAAGGTAATCAATCTTTCTCCTCTAAAAACTCTAGCTACTGTTGCTCTTCAGTAACTAACTAGACCGTCGGAGGGCTTGCCACCGAGATCAACCCCGGTGTTCCTAGGTCGAGTGCAGGTACACGAGACTTCCGGATCTGAGCCTCCAGATCCGAGCAGAGCCTCCAGATTCGAGCCGAGCATCCGGCCTCCACCTCACTCCCGCCAATTTCTGAGTCGTTCTCTCAGTTGAGGGTCGGGCATATAGCCAGTACCGAAACTTCCACTTTATAAATTGAGAGAACTCACACTTGGTGAAGCCACCCCCAAAAATAAACCGCATCAAATTTTAGTTGGTGGTTTTTAGTTGATTTTCAAATTTCATTTATATATAAATGAAATTTGAAAATCAACTAAAAACCACCAACTAAATGTAATCTACAAAATAAATCTAATACAGGACGTCACACTCCAGGGGAGGTTTCTTGATTGCAAGTTGTGTGGACAATTGCAAGTACTTTGCAATAACAAATTAAGGCAATTTAAACTTTAACTAAAAATTAGTTGCGTTTGTTTCCTTGTAAATACATCGGCCATTTGAAATTTCTTTCACATGCAACAACAGTTCCAACTCGTTGGTTTTAGCAGCAATGAATGAAAAAGGAGAATCTTTCATAATGCAAGTATAACTTGCACTGCAATTACTTTTTAGTAGCACCAGAAATCAGATTTGGGAAAAAACATGTTTTCTTTTTCTTATTCTTCTACCGTACACAATCTAATCCTTATTCTAAAAAACAGCTTCTTTCTCTAGAAATTCTAGAGAGCGAAGTCCTCCCAAAAAAATCCTAGATTTAAGCTTGGGCCGCCCCCCCCCCCCCCCCCCCCCCCCCCGTGCGCGGATTCTGTTGGTCCCCTCCTCTTCTCTTCCCCAAATCTCAACCATCTCTTCCCTCACTTGTTTCTACTCTCCATCCTTACTTTTTATCTACCTAAACCCATCGTTTCCGTTCGTCGTAGTGATGGCCAGGAATCGGGACCCGCGAGGCTGGGTTGGACGGGGTCGTTGGCATCGAACGAAGGTCGGCACGGCCAAGGGGCAGCGGTGGCAGGCGTGACGACGGCCAGTGTGCGCAACCGTCGGGTAGGGTCGAGGTGCTGTGTGGGGGGGCGGTGTGGGTCGTGGCGGTGTCGGTTGCCGAGGAGGGGCTGTGCTGTTGGGGTTGTGATGGGCCGAGGCTGATCAGGTGAGTAGGGGGGTTGCTGTCGAGGGGTAATGGTAGCATCCCGAGGGGCCTGCAGCAGTGTCGATGGGTAGCGACGGCCATGGAGGCATGCGGAGGAGCGCCAGGGGAGATTCATGCGCGGGGGGGGGGGGGGGGGGGGGGGGGGTGATTGCCGAATTTCAAACTGTGTTGGAATTCTTATTTGATTTGGGTATGGGAAGTAGAGGGGATATTTGAATTTCAACGTTGGTTGTGAAATTTGAACTGGTTTCGAGGAGCCCCTAATATCCAAATTTCTCCTTAACATCCAAATTGCAACTGATTTACAATTAGCAGCGAAATGGGACCTACTTGGTGTGGGCGACGTTTACCAGAGAAGTTTATAATTTGAACTCTTCTTTGACCGAGCCTGGTCAAAGAGAAGGGTGCCGTTTGGACTCTTTCATTTCAGGGGGCTTGGAGGGATCAGGTGTGTAGCGCCCCGAATTTCTAATATGATATCTTATAAAATACGTAGCACAATTCCAGCATCAACTTCAATGTAACATTAAACACAACCAACACCAATGAAATTTTTTCTAACTTTTATTACAAAAATCCTTTACATAGCACAGCGGAATACAACACATCTCAAAATATAACTTTCCTTTAATCACAACACTGTCTTTTACAATTTTACACAAAACTCTATTAAATCAATTTATCTCAAAACTATCTCAAGCATCCAAACCTCCAAACTCTAAGAGCATCCACAGTCGTTTTTCTCATATTCTATAAAATGGCAGCTACAGTAATAGCAAATAAGATCGATCGCTGCAGTAGTCGTTTACTATATTGTTTCTCATTTTTTAGAAATAAGCGAGCGACGGTATATGATATACCGTCTCATCGTTTAAAATAAATTAAAAAAAGTTAATTATTTATTAACTATTAAACTATATTAATTAACTAAATCAAATAATATAATAATAACTAAACCTAATTAATTAACTACCTAAACCTAATTACTACTCTTAAACCTACCCAATCAGCAAAGATTCTCCACTGTTGCCTTACATTACGGACAGGGTTTGATACCCCGGCCGGGGTATCATTCCTCGTCTAAGGGAATATTAAAAATATATATAATTTTTTAAGGGGAGAGATGGGGTATCATATCCCATCCGGGGTATGTATCCCCGTCCGACCATTTTTTTTAAAAAAATAATAATTAAAATTATTAAGACTGTATATGTTCTTCCTTCTCAATCGATTAAATAATCATTAAATCGTAGCGACGAGATATGATATCCCGTCCTTTATAATTTGAGAAACTACATTTCGTTTCTCATATTTGAGAAACAAGAATAGAAGGTTTGCCATAAAATGGCAAAATGAGAAACGATTGCAGACGTTCGTTTGCTATAATATGGCAAAATGGCATTTATAGAAAACGATTGTGGATGCTCTAAGCAACAACCTGCAACACATGAGGCTAGAGATGATCCCTAACCCCCAAACTAAAGGGGTCAGCCATAAATGGTGTGAGTGACATAAAAGCAAACAACATAAATAAACATCATGCACGGATTCTTAAACAACATGTAATAAATAAGAATACATAAAATATGACATAGCTAGGAAACATGTAAACAACAAGTGAACTAAACTAAGTGTCAAGTGTAGAAAACAGAAAACCACATGCATAAAACCAAGTCAAGAAAACACAAATTCTATATGCAGACTCTCTAATGCGTACTTGTCGAAGTCTATGCATCCCACTCTACATAGGTTCGGTGCAAGCCCTTAACATCTCCACATTATAGGGTTCAATCCCCGCTATGCAACTAATCCTATCACGATGACTACTACGAGATAAAGATAAACTGTGAGTATTAGCCTATGTCCCGATAATTCCGGAGATAGATCCCACACCACAGGTATTTTACCTGGATAATTCCGGAGATCATCCCACACCGAAAGCAATGACCTCATCACACGAATACCACATGTGCGTCGCCTCGACCCCGATAATTCCGGAGATCAATCCCACACCACAAGTAATTACCTGGATAATTCCGGAGATAAATCCCACACCACAGGTAATTTACCTGGATAATTCCGGAGATAAATCCAACACCACAAGTAAGTTACTTGGATAATTCCGGAGATTAAATCCCACACCGAAAGCCATACTGAGGTACATGACTCATGTTCCCATTCATCATATCACCACTAGTGTCTGTCCTTATCATTTTGGGTTATTTAATTACTTAACGAATCTCCTAGAGTTGATGTACCCTACCGGACTTAACTCAAAACTAAACAACCAAAATGCCTCAACAGGCCTAAACATAATGAACTCAACCACCGGTATACTAGG
This sequence comes from Hemerocallis citrina, assembly GCA_017893485.1. NCBI lineage: Eukaryota > Viridiplantae > Streptophyta > Magnoliopsida > Asparagales > Asphodelaceae > Hemerocallis > Hemerocallis citrina. Next base: position 283,676,724 of record CM030360.1, on the reverse strand, counting down.
GTCACACACATCCTCTAGAGACTCAACTCCAATATCTCAACCAACTTTCCACCATAAATAGCTCAACTGAATATCTTGAAATCATATGCTTAACAGAAGACAAAGTATAGACTAAAATATTTGAAGAATAAATCATTTGAAAGAACCTTCATAAATATAAAAAATACATCAGTACTAGTCGACTATAGAAAGCATAAGTCGACTGTCCAGAAAGAAAGTTCCATGGTTTTAAGAAAATATTCTAAGTGTTATAAGTTGACTTAAAAAAGTCATAAGTCGACTTACCAGAGTGTTTTAAGTTGACTTATAGAAGTCATAAGTCGACTTACCAGAGAGAAATTTTAGAAATCTTTTAAGAAAATATTCTAAGTGTTATAAGTCGACTTGCAAAAGTCATAAGTCGATTTACCAGAGAAAAATCTACGATAACTTTGAAAAATAAATACTAAGTGTACCAGTCGACTGAATAAGTCCTAAGTCAATTGTCCAGAACGGATTTTCAAGGAAACTAAATATCACATCAGCCGGGTCGTACCAGTCGACTGAAAGGTCTGCCAGTCGACTGTCGGCCTACAGACTGCACAGTTTAGGTTGTACATAATAATCAAATTAGAGTTTTCTAAAAGAAATCATTGTTTATGAAAATAATTCGTATTCAGGTAAAAATGACAATCTCAAAATATCCTCAGATTGGATACATTACTCAAATCAACCCATGTCTCAAAACTCAAGTTCTTATGTTCTAAATTCCTAATTCTTCCATTATGGTTCCTCAATACTGAATTTCTTTCACAACTCAAAACCAAAATCTGATTTCTATTCACGAGATCCAGATGTTTATCCATCCAATCCCTTATTATCATAACCATACTCATATCTTAAACATACTTTCTAGCAATACAAATGTATAAACCAAGATCTACAAAGCATTCATAGATTTCACATATATAATACGACAACAATCATTGCATCGCTCAAACAAACATGTCCAAACAAACTACGGAACGATCATTCACATAAGTCGAAACAACAACCAAATCTACAACATTCACATAAAGCAAACAACAAACAATTTTACATCACTCACATAAAGCAAACAACAAAACAAAGTTCATGTCACTCACATAAAGCAAACAACAAAACAAAGTTCACGTCACTGACATACATAAAACAAAATAACAAAACAAATTTACATCAATCACCTTAGGAATGAAGAGATCCAACAAGAAAGCCTCTCTTGCAAGATCCAAAATCCTCCTCTTGATCCTCCCAAAAATCACAAGAATTTTATGTGGTGCAGTGAATGATGGCTGCATTTTCTTTTAAATACCTGGGATAAGAAGTTTAGGGTTTTCCAAACACTTTTACAAAATAATCCCCTTCAAAATACAACTTCATATATATAGCTCTATTCTTGGAAATTCAATAAAATTCATTTAAATTAGGATTTAAAAGAAAAATATACTCATTAATCTCAACCGGTATTGTTCAAAACATCCAGAAAGTAAATTTTACATTTTAACCCCTAAAAATGACAAATTTGCAAAAATGTCCTTCTTTTCTCAAAATTTGCAAATAGATCCAATTAATCTCAGAAAAATCTGGAAAAATAATAAATAAATCCCAAATATTAAATAATAATTTTCCATAAAGAAAATTTAACTTTTGAACTTCTCAAGAAAATATTTGCACGTGTTTTGCACGTGTAAAAAGATATATTTCCAGAAATATTTATTAAATTCTCCAAAAATCATTTTAATCATTTATGAACCTTTAAAAATGATATTTAAAAATACGGGTTCTACAAGGTGCGACGTCTACCTCGTCGCATTGTGGTGGTGAAAGTCAACAAGGATTAAGCGAGGGGGAGAACGAGGACTCAATATGGACAGGAAGTTGTCAGATTGGTAGAGTGTCTGCTGTGTCTCCCATGTGGCTTTTAGGGTTGACGTTTGGGTCACTGTTGTGGGCGATTGAAGGGATCGGGCGATAGTTGGAGAGGATAAACGATGTACAAGCGAGGGACTGGGTGAGAGAGTGAGCTCAAATTGGTACGAGAAATTCTCTTTGGAGAGGTCAGACGATCAATAGGATTATATTTCGATATATTTTTTGTTTATTTGTTAGGGTGTATGAGTTTCAGAATCCAACCTGTTGGAATCTGAATTTCATAAGCCTTATTTTTTGTTGTATATTTTGTTAAATTCTTTTTTATGGAACGCGGGGGGGCATTCAACCCACCGTTTAACGATAAAAAAAACTGTGTACTTTATATATACATTACATTCTTGGAGAAGAGGTACAATAAATTAAGGAGAAGATTAAGGTGATGAGAGATTTGAAGGAATTTGTTTCCTAATTTATAGGAAACAGAATATACAGATTTATTCTTACTATATTTCAACACTCCCCCTCAAGTTGGTGCATAGATATTGAACATGTCCAACTTGTACACAAATTTTAAGAAGAGTCTATTCGAAACTGTCTTGGTAAGAATATCCGCGAGTTGATCTTCTGACTTCACCTTAGAGATCTCAATAATTTTCTCATCTAATTTCTCCATGATGAAGAAGCTATCCACCCCGACATGTTTTGTCTTATCATATTGAACTAGATTGACAATAATATCACACGTTGCTTGACTGTCACAATACACCTTAATAGGCTCATTCGGACAACAACATAAATTATATAACAAGAGTTATAGCCATAAAACTTCAGTTATACTTAATGCTGCTTCGCGATACTCAACATCTGTACTAGAGCGTGCAATGACATTTTACTTTTTGCTTCTCCATGTAACTAAATTTCCTCCAACAAAGATAAAATATCACGAAGTGGAGTGCCTAACAACAACAGATCATGCCTAATCGACATCAGTATATGCCTCAACCTTCAAGTGACCATGTTTCGTAAACAAGATCCCTTTTTCTGGAGCAAACTTTATATATCTCAAAATTCTTGTCATGGTATTCATGTGTTGTTCACGAGGTGCATGCATAAACTAACTCACCACACTTAAGGCATATGAAAAATATAGCCGTGTATGTGCAAGATATATCAGACGTCCTACAAATCTCTGATATCTTTACTTATCACACGGTACCTAATCTGGATCATTGCAAAGTTTCAGTCCTTCTTCTAACGGGTATCAATAAGCTGATAAGCAGACATTCTCGTTTCCTTCAACATATCAATACCAAGGAAATATCTCAAAGGGCCAAGATCCTTCATTTCGAACTCTTGTGACAAGTAACTTTGTAATGCTTTTCTCTCCTCAGGATCATCTCCAGTTACTATTATATCATCCACATATATAATTACAGCAATAATCTTACCTTCTTTATTTTTTAAGAACAGGGTATGATCTGAATTACTCTGACAATATCTGAATGTCCTCATTGATTTTGTAAATCTTCCAAACCAAGCTCTTAGTGACTGCTTGAGACCATATAGTGCTTTCTTCAAACTACACACTTTATTACTATATTGGACGAATCTGTTTGATCAGGCGGTAGATCCATGTAAACCTCTTCTGTCAATTCCCCATGCAAAAAAGCATTATTCACATCAAATTGTTGTAAGGGCTAATCAAGATTTGCAGCAAGTGACAGTAGAACTCGAACTGTGTTAAACTATGTCACATGTGCAAAAGTTTCATCATAATCATTTCCATAAGTTCAGGTGTACCCTTTGGCAACCAACCTTGCCTTGTATCTCTCTATTGAACCATCAGACTTATACTTCACTGTATAAATCCATCTGCATCCTACCGATTTCTTTCTAGCTGGCAATTCGATTATCTTCTAAGTCTCATTCTTCTTCAAGGACTTCATCTCCTCATCCATAGCTGCTTTCCACCTTGGGTCGGCTAAGACTTCATCTGCACTGTTAGGATTAGATACAACAGATAATTGATTCACAAATGACTTATTTGATTCAAACAATCAATGAGTGGACACATAATGACTCATGGGATACTTGACATTACAAGTGGGATCAGGCTCAAAAGTAGGTTTTGGGATACCTCTGGTAGTACAATTCGAGAGTTCCCTTCTTGGAGCTTCAGATAACAATGACGATTGGTTTTGGGGTTCTAACGGTGTTGGTGGTGGAGAGGACACTAGCGATGACATGGATCCTGACTGTTCACCTTCGATGGGGTTCAACACCATTTGCAGTTCCTTGTGGGGGTCTTCTCCCTCAATCAAATATTCTTTCCCCTCGACCAAATCTTCATTCGAGTGATCGTCGCTACTTACATCCAGATTTTTACCCTCATCACTACTTACACCCATATTTTCACATTTTGTATCCAATTGTTCAGTCTGAATGGTAACCACTTCATCATAGGCAAGAGTCTGAACTTTCTTCGGTACTCCCCATGAAGTTCAACCTCAGAGAAAAAATACATCTCATTTTTATGGAACACAACATCCATAGTCACAAACATCATTTGAGTTGGTGGGTGATAACACCGATACCCTTTCTTATTCTTTGCATATCCCACAAAAACACATTTTACAGCTCGAGGAATTAACTTATTTCGCTCATGTTGATGAAGGTGGACAAATGCGACACACCTAAACACACGAGGTGGCAAGTTGACGACTGTTGGTGCATTCATGCTTCAGTTAATGCCTGAAATGGTGTGATAAAATTTAGGATACTAGAGGAAACTCAGTTGATTAAGTATGCAGCAGAAACAAGAGCTTTCCCTCAATACATGAGTGGTATATTTCCCTGAGTAAGGGAAGCACGGACCACATCGAACAAGTGTCTGTTTTTCTTTCTGCAACCCCATTCCGTTGAGGTGTATACGAATATGTGGTCTGGTGAATACTCCCGTGTTCCCCCAAATATTGTTGCAGATTTGAACTCAGGTCCTAGCTGCCATTATCACTCTTAAAAACTTGAATCTGTATTTTATACTGCGTCATAACCCACTTGTGGAATTTCTGAAATGAACCACTAACTTCACTTTTAGACTTTATAAAAAAAAACCAAGTCATACGAGTACAGTCATCAATAAGTGTCACAAACTATTTTGCTTCTCCAAAAGTAGTGTTTTTTTATGGACCCCAAACATCGGAATGAATAATCATAAATGGGAGAGATTTGAAGGAAAAGATACATAGTGACTTTTTGCGAGTTCAGACAAATCACACCGAAAGGTAGAAATATACCACTTCTAAAATAAATTTGAAAATAATTTATTCAAATAACCAAAAGAAGCATGCCCTAGACGTCGACGTCATAGCCAAATCCCTGATTTCTTCTTCTCCCCCTCGGATCCTTCCACAGATAGCGCTTGAGTCAACGTGCTTGAAATTTCAGATTCTAAATTCAGGTAATAGAGCTTCTCGTGTCTAACTCCATAACCAATCGTCTTGCGAGTCTGAATATCCTTAAACACATAATAGGAGGGACAAAAAATCATAATACAATGTAAGGCAGTAGTTATTTGAGCAACAGATAAGATGTTAAAATTCAAGAATGGCAAAACTAACACAATATTTAAGGTTAGGTTTTTTGTAAGAGATATGGAACCCTCGCCAGTAACGGTGGCATGATCTTCATTGGCAGTGGAAACTCTGGATTTGTTGGATGGTTGTGAGGTTTGGACTTGTCTGAAATCAAAAGTCATATGATCAGTTGCACCCGAATTAATTTAATCATACATTATTCATAGCAGAGGCAGAAACATTAAAGTCCATACCATCATTACCTGCAGTTGTAATTAATGCAGAGGCTTGTCTAGCATTTTTCTCAGCTCCATCAGCAACTCCAACAACGACAGTGGGTTGATTACAATTCTTCTTCCGCGTATCTCTGCTATGATCCCAGTTCTCAGGATAGCCGATAATCATACAACAACGAGAGTTTGTGTGACCGGCCTTTCCACAATGAGTACACTTCCTCGAACCATAGGGTAGTTTTGGTCCTATGGTGTTGTTACAAACAAAGAACCCCATACAACTGACTTCTGAGATATGGTAGATAAAAGATCCGATCAGTGGTAGGGACAATAACTGTAACACCCTGCAAAATTGAAAATGACAATTTTGCCCTCGTGTGTTACGCACGTATATTTTGTACAGTTACTGGCAATATTTGTAATGTGTTTTCATTACGTATTTTGATTTCTGACTATTTATGCATTTTTCTTATATTTTATCTTATTTAAAATCAACTAAAATATTAAATTTCAATCTCTGAGTTTTACGTGGTTTTTACGTGTTTTTGATGCACGTATCGGTTATGTGTTTTCACCGCTACGTGCAATATTTTCTATATTTTAAAATTATTTATTTTATGTATTCAAACCTATTTTTATAAAACGAAAATTCATTTTCTCGCATTTTGATCTAAATACTTTTGTACGTATAATGCACGTATTTTCTACGTACATATCAATTACATCATGGAACATATAAATTAATAAATATATTTTCTCATATTGTTTCCGATTATAATTTAATAATTTTTCATTGATAAAGTTGATTTCACATTTTTGATATTTTTCGTGCGACGCACGTGTTTCGGTGCGCATATTTGAGCATATCTGTTTTCAAAATAAATTTTTAGAGTGTGTGTATTTATTTTATTTTTGCATGATACATTATAGATTTTAAGTGAACTATTTTTTTCTTACATTCTAAAATGATAATATATGGATAGTATATATATGTAATAATATATGCATGTTGATATATGCGTGTTGGTTGTTTGGTATAAGAACTACGGCACATGTGTAATTAAAATGATTTGGAGTGGATGGGGGCCCACGGCCTGGTGCTGTTGTTAATCAACATAGATAGATAATATATATAGTAGTGGTATAATAATTGAATAATGTGTTATAAAATGTGTTTTAGTACATGGGGGGGCACCTAAAACATCAGAGAACAACACACTTATGTGTTGTTTGCAAAAGAGTTGACGGGGCATTTTGGAGTCGGGCCACATCAATTGGTGAACACCTGATTTGCATTATGGTGCTGATTGGTCTGCACTGACGTGGAAAGCAAGGCCTGATTTTGGGGCAAGGGGAGATCGGTTTTGAACTTGAAAGGTTGGGGGTTTGAGTTTTGAAGAGGTAGGGAGATGAAAAGTTTGGACTTTGGAGGTTATAATATTTGAAGAGTTGGGAGTTAGGGAAGCTAAGAAAAATGAAGAGATGGAGAATTAAAATGAGAAATTATTAGGGTGAGAATTATGCATTATAGTCCCTAGCTTAGACCTATAAATAACCCACTCATTTCTCATTCTTTATCACACCAAAAACAAAAGAAAAAAGTGAAAGAAAAGAAAGAGAGAAGAGAGTTTTTGTGCTTGGAGGCTCTTGCCAGGAGGAGAAGAGCTAGGAGTCCTTGGGGCTAGAAGTGGTGTTCTTTTCTTTCATTAGTCAAGCTTCAAAAAGGTGGGTGATTCTATGCTTTCTAATTGTAGGGATAGCATGCTTCATGAGTATTATATTTTGATATGATGAAGTAGAACAAATCTATACATTGGTTGTAATGAAAGATCCTATGTTAGTAAATAGAACAACTTTATGTTAGTGGGTGTTCTCTTACTTTCTAGTTATATAGAACAATGCATGCTAAAGATAATAGATGAGTAATTTTGATTTGGGTATAGCACGAATTGTAGTGAGATATGCTATGTTAAGTAAATTAATTTATAAAAAAAAACGGTTGATTAGTTTTGTCATGAATTAGTATGCATGAATGAAAATATATTTGATTGTATGAAAAATATTGAGAATACATTATTTTGATAAGCAAGTATATTTTGAATACCATAAACTTGTTTTGATTATTTGTAAAAGATACAATATGTTTCCTTGATTATAATTGATAGATGCAACTATATGTTTTATAATAAGAAGAAATGTCGAAAGTTAGATCAATCGTCTAAAATATGGATTAGAAACATATGAGTTATTGTTAGAGATGAATCTCAGTTTTTTTAAGTTTACTCCAGTCCAATAAAAGATTCAATCACATTAGATAATCGAGATTTATGAAATAAGAAAGATAACAGAAACTGAAACAAAAGCAATCGAAATGTTACTATACCGTTGGGCGCAACTGGCCCCGTGGGCTAGCGTTGCGCTGTCTTGCCGTTTGGTCTGGGTTCGAATCTCAGTAAGCCCAAAACATTCTTTTGGTTTTTATTTTTCTTTTTAAATAAACCCAAACCTGAGAGTGTGTACAAGAGACTTCGAAAAAAGAAAATGAACACAAGTCCACAGAGGGCTTAGCGGCTAGAGGGCTTGGCCTTTGGGCATTGACTGTGAGCTCACGGGTTCAAAACCCCTTGTGAGCTTTTATATTTTTTGTGTTTATTTTAAATTAAGGAGCTTTAGAGCAAATTAAAATTTGAGCATAAATTCTAATATTCATATAAAATGAAATAGAATTATTTTAAAATATAGTTTTAGAAATTTTGGAGAAAATAAAAGTGACTTTGAGATAGAATGAGATTTGTCTTCAAAAAAAAATAATAAACCATTTAAGAGCATGATTTATATCATTAGAGGAAAAGTAAAATGTGATATGTGAATTAATTGTCTTTGATGGGATTATTCATTTATGTTGAATACTTGATTATTATATGTACTTAAATTGCTAATGAGATTGCAAGTGATAAATTCATGCTTGTGAAAAGAATTATTTTTATGAATGATTTATGGATGAATGAGGGAATCATGAATAAAAGTTAAGATGAAACATTAATCATTTGTGAATAAGTTATCTAGGCCTAAGACATGATTATTAAAGCGTGTGAATACCCATGATTCTTGTATATGAAAAGTTGAGATTTAGAGTTAGTAAGACCTCGTTACCGGCAATATTGAAATAAAGATTTGAGATATGATTTTGAGATATTGCCGTGGGGCGATCTCGTATTTTTGTAAACAAGTCCGATAGGAGGTAAAACTGATTCTAGGAATGATAACACATTCATGTCTTGAACTAAATAACTAGGCACATAAGTGAAGATATAGTAAATTTGGGCAAACATAAGAGAGTTGTCTCTATATAGTCGGTGGATCTCCGTGGCTATAGACCCAGTCGCGGACTGAGGTTACTCTGTGGGAGACAGGTTTTTTTTATATTTAAATCTGGGACTTGGCGAAGTCGGGCGGATAGTTTGCCGTCTCCAATGTATATATGTATACCGGAGCTAGGGGGCACTTGCGGGATGATTTGCACGATGAGGAAACCGTTATAATAGCCGCCGGGCTGGGACCCATATTCGTGGAATGTTCTAAATCTTGTTTTATTACCAAGTAGTTATCATGGCGAGGGATCGAGACCTTTATTATGGAGTACGTAGGTGCTTGCCCTCAGACCTATGTAGTATGGGATGCATAGAATCCGAACAAGTGTGCATTAGTCTCATCCTAGTATAAAATGGTGTGCATTAGGCATTAAGGCATCGCATATACTTACATGTTTAGCGTAGTCACAATTTAACACTTTATTTATTCATTCAATCTTTGTGATTTTGTTAAAGTAATGAGATCGTTATATGTACGGTATAGAGAGAATAGCCTAGTATAACACATCGTCAGTTGTAAGTGACTGATGTGCCCACAGGTTGATATGCAGGTAATGGACTTTGCTATGAAAATATTATGATGAAATCGATGAATTATTTGATGAAGTTGTACAAATTATATTATTGTTTTCAATGTTGTAAATCTTTCATTTTCCATTGTGTAAACAAAGATGTATTTGAACTCTGATGTTATTAAAAAAAATTTAAATTTCTTATAAAATTGTACGAAGTGAAGTAAAGATCCTGTGAAATCTCGAATTTGGTCTTATTTGGAATTCGGGGGGTTACAATAACGGTGGTGGTGGGTCGGCGCAAGAACAGCAACGACAGCAAGATGCACAAAACCCATTGTGAGCTTTTATATTTTTTGTGTTTATTTTAAATTAAGGAGTTTTAGAGAAAATTAAAATTTGAGAATAAATCCTAATATTCATATAAAATAAAATAGAATTATTTTAAAATATAGTTTTAGAAATTTTGGAGAAAATAAAAGTGACTTTGAGATAGAATGAGATTTGTCTTCAAAAAATAATAATAAACCATTTAAGAGCATGATTTATATCATTAGAGAAAAAGTAAAATGTGATATGTGAATTAATTGTCTTTGATGGGATTATTCATTTATGTTGAATACTTGATTATTATATGTACTTAAATTGCTAATAAGATTGCAAGTGATAAATTCATGCTTGTGAAAAGAATTATTTTTATGAATGATTTATGGATGAATGAGGGAATCATGAAGAAAAGTTAAGATGAGACATTAATCATTTGTGAATAAGTTATCTAGGCCTAAGACATGATTATTAAAGAGTGTGAATATCTTGTATATGAAAACTTGAGAGTTAGAGTTAGTAAGACCTCGTTACCGGCAATATTGAAAGAAAGATTTGAGATATGATTTCGAGATATTGCCGTGGGGCGATCTTGCATTTTTGTAAACAAGTCCGGTAGAAGGTAAAACTGATTCTAGAAATGATAACACATTCATGTCTTGAACTAAATAACTAGGCACATAAGTGAAGATGTAGTAAACTTGGGCAAACATAAGTGGGTTGCCTTTATATAGTCGGCGGTGGATCTCCGTGGCTATAGACCCAGTCGCGGACTGAGGTTGCTCTGTGGGAGACGTGTTTTTTTTATATTTAAATCCCGGACTTGATGAAGTCAGGCGGATAGTTTGCCGCCTCCAATGTATATACATATACCGGGACTAAGGGGCACTTGCAGGATGATTTGCAAGATGAGGGAACCGTTATAATAGCCGTCGGGCTGGGATCCATATTCACGGAATGTTCTAAATCTTGTTTTATTAGCAGGTAGTTATCATAGTGAGGGATCGAGCCCTTTATTGTGGAGTACGTAGGCGCATACACTCAGACCTATGTAGTATGGGATGCATAGAATCCGAATAAGTGTGCATTAGTGTCATTCTAGTATAAAATGGTGTGCATTAGGCATTAAGGCATCACATACACTTACATGTTTAGCGTAGTCACAATTTAACACTTTATTTATTCATTCAATCTTTGTGATTTTGTTAAAGTAATGAGATCGTTATATGTACGGCATAGAGAGGATAGCCTAGTATAACACTTTCGTCAGTTGTAAGTGACTGACGTGCCCACAGGTTGATATGCAAGTAATGGACTTTGCTATGAAGATGTTATGATGAAATCGATGAATTATTTGATGAAATTGTACAAGTTATATTGTTTTCAATGTTGTAAATCTTTCATTTTCCGCTGTGTAAACAAAGATGTATTTGAACTCTGATGTTATTGAAAAAGTTTTAAATTCCTTGTAAAATTGTACGAAGTGAAGTAAAGGTCCTGTGAAATCTCGAATTCGGTCTTATTTGGAATTCGGGGCGTTACAATAACGGTGGTGGTGGGTCGGCGCAAGTACAGCAACGACAGCAAGATGCACAACAGCAAACAACAACACAACAAATGCCCAACAACAAACATCAACAAGACCCAATCAGGTATGGTATCTGAAAGATCAAGTGGTGGAACACAGCGATCCCCTCCTCTGGCCGAAACACGAAACAACAAAGCTCGGCCAGTGGAAACGTCATGATTTGGACAGATCTGGACCACATCCAACAGAATGAACACCAAACACCAACTTTCGACCAATGAAAATTTGGATTTTGGATCTGGATCTTCTGATTCGAGCTGGGATAGATGGAGAAGACTGTGGAGGCAGTGGTGACTGCGGCAGTAGTGACTGCAGCAGTAGTGGCCATGTTAGGCAATCAGCGATGACAGCAGTGAATCGGGATTAAGAGGACGACAAGATATCGGCGGCGCACAGCAGGGGTTGGGATCGAGAGAACGACAAGGGGTCATTGACGGGATCAGGAGAATTCAGCGGGATCGGGATCAGTGGTTTTTGGAATCAACAGAAGAAGAAGAGGGATCGTCATCTTCTTCTTCTTCTTCTTCACCTAGCCTAGGATATTTTAGCCTCTGATACCATCTAGAAATCAGATTGGGCGGAAAATATATTTTCTTATTCTTATTCTTCTACTGTGTACCGCTTTATATATATATTACATTCTTAGAGAATGAGTACAATAAATTAAGAAGAAGATTAAGAAGATGAGAAATTGAGGGAAATCTATTTCTTAAATTATAGAAAACATTATATACATATTTATTATTACTGAATTTTAACAGTAAGCCATCCAAGCACCTGCAAGTAATCTCAATCACGAAACTAAACTAGCAATTAGCCTACTACAGGTCGCCAAGCACCTCATAAATAAATCAACAAATGATTATCATTACAATCAGATTGTGACAAGTCTGAAGTGAAGTACAAAACCATCATCTTTACCAACAAATTTGAAGGCAATCAAGGCAATTTTTAAATTGACAATCGCTGATAACTAGAGTCTTACCGTGAGAATAACGAATTTTTTGCCGAAGGAGGCTACCTTTTGAAAATATTTACAGTTATGGGCCAGTCTGAAACTATTAGCGCTCGTGAGCTACTTTGTACCGCATCAGCAGTGACCACTATTTTCATTAGTGAGGTAGGATAAAAACGGCCTGGGGCCCAGGATGGCTCTCACTCCAAGTGAAGCCGGCTCGGCCCCGGACCACCCTAGGCTCGGTGCCAAGCCGTAAGTTCACCGCCACGGAACCAGCCCCCCCGTTCCGACGACCCGTCACGACCCTCGTTCTCCGATCCTCGGCGGTCTCGCGGGCCTTCCACTCAGCCGGGTAAGGGAGGGGGATGTCCTGGCAGAACCTAGGCCCTCTGATCCTCCCAGAGACACGGGGCCCCTACGATCTGCCATGTCAGCTTCAAAGCCACTTGGGGCTCTTGCCATGTCAGCCCTAAACCGCTCTGGGCGCTGCCACATGTGCCCTAAACCACCTGGGCCTCTTGCCACGTCAGGCCCATGGGCTTTCGGGGTCCAGACCCGGCCCCCAAGCGGATCCAAACCCGGTTGGATTATCTATAAATACTAGACCCTCACCCACCTTCAAAGGTAATCAATCTTTTCCCACCAAAACCCTAGTCACTGTTGCTCTAGCTTAAGTGACTAACTAGATCGTCGGAGGGTCTGCCACCGGGACCAACTCCGGTGTTTCTAGACCGTCTGCAGGTACATAAGACCTCGGATCCGAGCCAAGCCCCTAGCCTCACCTCATTCCAGCTGCCATCGGTACCGTTCGGCCAGTCAAGGGTCATCTGATCAGTAGCTTCCTCCTTCAAATACAAATCGAGTAAGAACTCACACCTGGTGCATCCACACGGCTCCCAGAAACAAACCGCATCAGGTTGGCACCGTCTGTGGGAATGCTACTTCAGAAGCCGACCCGAGCCGACCGTCAAGGTACCTCAATAGCCGAACTCTCATGGCCTCCAAGGCCAAGAATGCTGCTACCTCCGCACCCCAGCGGGACTTTCCCCCGCCGTTTGCCACCGCCGAGCCACGCGCATCCAAGCACGGGGCTCCCCGTCAGGGACCCCAGAAGAGCGCCACCCGTCCAGCCCAGCCCGACCTACGGGGGTTTATCATCAATCGACAGGTTAGTCGCAGCAGGGGAAGGGCCGCTTCCAACTCGGCCCCGAACCATCCAAGACCACCGCCTGAAGGACGGAGGCCAGCGCTCAGCCGCGTCGGACGGCAACCTTCAGACCCACCGAACCGGGTCGAGGGAGCCCCAGTCACTCACCAGGAGTTCCAGGACTTTCGGAGGGAAATCCTGGGGGCCCTCCGAAGGCCCCTAACCAGGAGGAAGTCCGCCATTCTCAAACCAGGTCGGACGCCGAGCCCAGCGTGTCCCGCCCCTCGACAATCCCACCGGATTACGATGGCGATCTCCTAAGGCGGCTCCAGGAAATGGAGGATCGCCTCGACCACATAGGCGACGGTGGTCCTGGGGCGGCTCAGGGGTACCGACCTGTCCGACCTCCTTTCTCCGGCCTCATCCTCCAAGCGGAAATACCTCGGAATTTCCGACCACCTCAGTTCGAGACCTATGACGGCGAGGGAGATCCTGCTGATCACATGGAGGGTTTCAAAACCCTGATGATGATTCACAGCGCTTCGGATCCCCTGCTGTGCCAAGCATTCCCCACCACCCTCTGGGGTCCGGCTCGTGAATGGTCCTCTAAACTGACCCCCGGCTCCATTTACTCCTTCGACCAGCTAGAGGGCAATTTCCTTGCCCACTTTGTCACCAGCCGGAAGGCCGAGAGGACAAGTGCTTCTTTACTTGGGCTCAGGCAGAAGGAAGGGGAGTCCCTCTTGGTGTTCGTCCGGAGATTCACCACCGAGGCAAGGTCGGTTTCCTCCCTCGATCCTGGGATCGCCTCCGTGGCCTTCCGGCACAACGTCCGTCATGGACAGCTAAAAGCTTCCCTGGCAAAGAAACCCCCCATCGATTTTCCCGACCACCTCAACAGGGTCGAGAAGTACATTAAAGCGGAGGAGGCTCTGAACCCGGAAGAGTCCAGGGAGGCCCCCTGAAAGGAAAAACGGAAGGCCGAAGAAGCCGAACCATCAAAGAAGACCCTAAGGGACGCGGGTGCCCTGAAAAAGGTCCCGCCGGTTCCTCGCTTCGAGAGGTATACACCACTAACCCAAAATGTGTCCTCCATTCTCTTGGCCATCGAGGACATGGACCTCGTCCAGTACCCCCATCGTCCGTCCAACAATACCAGCAATAAAAGGGATTAGCGGTTCTATTGCCGCTTCCACCGAGACAACAGACACGACACGGATCACTGCCGCGCCCTGAAGGACGAGATCGAGGCCCTCATTCAACGAGGGTACCTCCACGAGTACAAGTGAGAGGAGGCTCGGGGACAGAGAGACACGAGGAACAGGAGGACTCCACCTCCCCCTCAAGCTCCCCCACAGCTCCTCGAGCGAGAACAGGAGCTTGATGAGCCTGATGGCCGAGCCATATTGCACTGCGTCCACGGGGGACCCATGGGAGGGGAGTCCAACACTTCCCGCAAGGCGTTCATCCGGGATGTCAACGCCGTCCAAGGTCCTCTCCCCCCTCAGATCCAGCAACTCCCTGTCTCCTTCTCGGGGGAAGACCTGGAAGGGGTGCGACTCCCTCATTGCGACGCCCTCGTTATCAACCTCGGCATGGCCAATTTTGACGCTCGGCGAATCCTTGTGGATAACGGGAGCTCGGTCAACATTCTGTTTCTCGAAGCCTTTGAAAAACTAAAGCTCTCCCGCGACAAGCTAAAGCCGGCGGGGTACACCTTGCACGGGTTCTCGGGCGTTCCTGTAACAATTGAGGGGATCGTTACACTAGACGTCACGGCAGGTACGACGCCGAACTGAAGAACCGAGTCCATGGACTTCATGGTCGTGAACGTCAAGGCAGCCTAAATGCGATACTCGATTACCCGGGTCTCTGCTCCCTCCAGGCTGTCCCCTCAGCCTATCACCAAAAGATGAAGTTCCCTACCAGTACCGGGGTAGGAGTGGTCTGAGGGAACCAAGAAGCTGCTCGCTCGTGCTATATGACAGCAATTGGGAGTAGCGTGTTTCCCCTCGACGCCGTCGAGATGCAGTCCCAAAAGACCCAGCCAGAACCCGAGTCGGCAGACGAGCTGGAAGACGTCTCATTCGAGGCAGAGGACCCGTCGAAGCACTTTCGGGTGAGTTGCTCCCTCGCTCCTCACCTTAAGTCCGCCCTCATCAACTGCATCCGCCGCAACGTCGACCTCTTCGCCTGGAAGCCGTCTAACATGCCCGGCATCTCCGAGGATCTCATCATGCACAAACTCAGCGTGATCCCCAGATCGAAGCCGGTCGTCCAAAAGCGACGTAAGTTCACCCCGGAGCGACAGCAGGCGGTCAATGCGAAAGTCGACAAGCTCCTAACCGCTCGCTTCATCCAAGAAGTAAGCTATCCCGAGTGGCTGGCGAACGTCGTCATGGTCAAAAAGACGAGCGGAAGCTGGGGATCTGTATAGATTTTACAGACCTCAACAAGGCGTGCCCCAAGGATCCATTCCCTCTCCCCAGAATCGACGCTCTTATCGATGCGACCTCGGGTGACGAGCTCCTATCCTTCATGGATGCCTTCTCAGGCTACAATCAGATCCGCATGTCCCCCCCCCCGACGTCGCCAAGACGTCCTTCGTTACAGACCAGGGTCTATACTGTTACAGGGTCATGTCCTTCGGCCTGAAGAACGCCGGCGCCACTTATCAGAGGCTCGTCAACCGGGTCTTCAAGGAACAAATAGGGCACAATATGGAGGTATACGTAGACAACATGCTCGTCAAAAGCCAGAAGGGGAAGGACCACGTCGCTGACCTAGAGGAAGCCTTCGGGGTCCTCCGAGCCCATAACATGAGACTCAATCCGGCCAAGTGCGCCTTCGGCGTCTCCGTGGGGAAGTTTCTCGGCTTCATTGTCAGCCAGCGAGGCATCGAGGCGAACCCCGAAAAGATCCAGGTCATATTAGACATGGCCCCTCCAAGGAACATCAAAGAGGTCCAACGACTAACGGGAAGCCTAGCGGCCATCGGCCGTTTCCTCTCCAAGTCTGGAGAGAAGTCTCTTCCGTTCTTCAAAGCCCTGCGCGGCACCCAACAGCAAGAGGCCTTCGCCCAGTTGAAGGAGTACCTCGCAAACCCTCCTCTCCTCAGCAAGCCCGAGCCAGGAGAACCACTCTGGCTCTACCTGTCAGCCTCGGAAAAAAGTGCTCAGCGCAGTTCTAGTTCGGGAGGAGGAGGGATCACAGAAGCCTCTATACTATGTCAGCAAGGTCCTGCTCGACGTCGAGACCAGATACTCTCGAATGGAGAAAATAGCGTACGCCGTGGTCATGGCCTCGCGGAAACTCCGTCCATATTTTCAATCTCATTCGGTCCAGGTACTGACAGACCAACCCCTGAAGGCCGTACTCCACAAAGCGGAGAGCTCGGGTCGACTCGTCAAATGGTCGATCGAGCTCAGCCAATACGACATCGGCTATCAACCCAGAATAGCCATCAAGGGGCAGGCGCTCGTAGAATTCATCACGGAGTGCACCATCTCCGAGTGTCCTGCGAGCGGTGAGGCCGGCCCGACGTGGGAAGTTTACGTCGATGGTTCCTCCTGTGAGGCGGGTAGCGGAGCTGGCATCATCCTGCGAGGCCCAGATGGTTTTCTTCTCCAGTACTGCCTCCGTCTCAACTTTCCGGCCTCCAACAACGAGGCCGAGTACGGGGCCATGATCGCCGGGCTCACCCTGGCCCATCAGGCCGGCGCCAGACAGATCAGGGCTTTCAGCAACTCCCGGCTTGTGGTCAACCAGATCACCGGGGAGTACGAGGCCCGTGACGATCGAATGGTCCGGTACCGAGCCGTAGTACAATGCCTACTGACGTCCTTCGAAGAGTCTGCTGTTTTGAGGGTCCCCCGGGAACAGAATGTCCAGGCTGACGCCTTGTCAAAGCTCGCTTCTTCATCCTTCGAAGGTCTCGACCACACGGTCCTGATCGAAGTTATGTTGAAACCGAGCATCGACATCCCGGAGATCCTGTGTATGGAAGGCGGAGCTCCCCCAGACGACTGGACCACTCTTATTAGGCAATTTCTCGCCCAGGGAGAACTCCCCGAAGACCGAGCCGAGGCGAGAAGAGTCAAGGCCCGAGCAGAAAGATTCACAATAATCGACTCAATACTTTTCAAAAGGTCCTACACAACCTCGGATGGCCGACCCTATCTCCGCTGCCTCACTCCAGACGAAGTCAAATATGCCCTCAATGAGCTACACGAGGGAATCGGCAGATGCCACATGGGGAGCCGCTCGCTCGCACGAAAGGCTTTGAATCACGGGTACTACTGGCCCACCATGTTGCAGGACGCCCTAACCCTTGCTAAGAAATGTGGCCCCTGTCAACCCCTGTCAAAGGTTCTCGCCCATCAAAAGGGCTCCACAAGCAAATCTCCGATCCATGGCCAGTCCGACCCCCTTTGCAATGTGGGGAATGGATCTGGTAGGCCCCTTCCTAAAGGCAACAGGGCAACAAAAGTTTCTCATTGTGCCGATCGACTATTTTACAAAATGGATCGAGGCCGAGCCTCTAGCAACGGTCACCGAGCAACAGACTCAACAATTCTTCTGGAAACATATTGTCTGTCAATTCGGGACCCCTCAAGTACTCGTCACAGATAATGGGACTCAATTCGCAGGAAGACATTTCCGCAAGTTCTGCGAAGACCTCGGAATCCAGCAGCGCTTCTCGTCCGTATGTCATCCCCAGTCCAACGGGCAGGCAGAGAACGCCAACCGTCAGATCCTCGACGGACTCAAGAAGCGACTCGACAATTCCTCCAAGGGATTATGGGTCGACGAGTTGCCAAGCGTTCTCTGGGCCCACCGAACGACGAAGAGGATCCCAACAGGGGAGTTGCCCTTCAATCTGACGTACGGCGCCGAGGCCGTCATTCCCCTGGAAATAGGGATCCCCTCCCCCCGGATCATGGCCTTCAACGAAGCAAGTAACT
Organism: Hemerocallis citrina; assembly: GCA_017893485.1. Classification (NCBI taxonomy): domain Eukaryota; kingdom Viridiplantae; phylum Streptophyta; class Magnoliopsida; order Asparagales; family Asphodelaceae; genus Hemerocallis; species Hemerocallis citrina. Next base: position 283,658,162 of record CM030360.1, on the reverse strand, counting down.
TGTTACAGCTACGAGCCGACCTGGACCTCATTGACGAGGTCAGGGAAAAGTCGGCCATTAGGAGGAGCATCTACCAGCAAAGGGTCGAGAGGTTCTACAACAAGAAGATGCGCCCAACCGACATTAAGCTCGGAGATCTTGTCCTTCGGAAGCTGGCGGTTTCCAACCCCGGCTAGAAAAGAAAATTGGCGCTAAACTGGGAGGGCCCTTACAAGGTATCAGAGGTCGTTCGACCGGGCACATATCGCCTGACAAACACCGACGGCAAGCCCATAAAGAGGCCCTGGAACGCGGGACACTTGATTAAGTTCTTAGAAGGAGAATAGTCTCGATGAAAAATGTAGTGATTGTAATCGGCACGCCGTGCCTAGTCTTTTGTAAGGTTTAAATATATTGTAAATATGCCAACTTTCTTAAAACAAGCCCTTCGCTTCAAACCTTGTAAACAAATAAAGGACGCATCACGAGATCGGCGCTCGGATGACAGTGCGAGCCCAAAAAAGCTTCCTTTACAAGCATAGGGTTCGGCGCTCGGATAACAGCGCGAGCCCGAAAAAGCTTCCTTTACAAGCTTAGGGTCAGCTATCTGACAAAGCGTGCATCCAATCAAACAACTCTGTTACAAACACGCCCGCACCGTCTCTCCCCGAGAACATGTACAGGAGCTCGGCGTCGACCCCGAGCAAGGCGGTGCCTCTCCCAAGGCACCACGTCTTTGACACTCGGCGGCGACCCTCTGCTACGCCTGCAATTGCCTTTCTCACCGGTATGGGGGCTCGACATCCGTTCCTCGCTCGGTTTGGGCTCCTTACAACCCACCAACCGTTGTACGAGGCGACATCCGCCAGCCACGCCCACATCGTCTCTCCCTGAGAACATGTGCAGGAGCTCGGCGTCGACCCCGAGCAAGGCGGGGTGCCTCTCCCAAGGCACCACGTCCTTGACACTCGGAGGCGACCCTCTGCTACGCCTGCAATTGTCTTTCTCACCGGTATGGGGGCTCGGCATCCGTCCCTCGCTCGGTTTGGACTCCTTACAGCCCACCAACTGTTGTACGAGGCGACATCCGCCAGCCACGCCCACACCGTCTCTCCCCGAGAACATGTGCAGGAGCTCGACGTTGACCCCGAGCAACGCGGGTGTCTCTCCCAAGGCACCACGTCCTTGACGCTCGGCGGCGATCCTCTGCTACGCCTGCAATTGCCTTTCTCACCGATATGGGGGCTCATCATCCGTCCCTCGCTCGGTTTGGACTCCTTACAGCCCATCAACCGTTGTACGAGGCGACATCCGCCAGCCACGCCCGCACCATCTCTCCCCGAGATCATGTGCCGGAGCTCGACCTCGACACTCTTGCAACTGGTTCTCTCATAAACCTAGGGGCTCGACGAACCCAGGCAAGGCCGCGGCTTTCTTCAAAGCCGATCGACCACCACGCTCGGTTACGACCCTCAACTATGTGTCGCCAAAATTTTATTAAGGTTTAGAGTGTCCGCCTCCGGCAGACACCCCGAGCCTCGAGTCGAATTATTGACCACCCTCTCACCCGCGAACAACTCGGGGTTTATGACCTTTACCAGCCAAAACCCCAAACTGTTCGAAGATGGTAGAGGGGCCATCGACCCGCTGCTCTCTCTATCCCGGAACAAATGCTTCGAGCCTTTGGGCCGTTCATCTGACCCTTCTCTCGCCCCTGAACAACCTGGGGTTTACGGCTCTTACAAGCCCAAAACCCCGAACTGTTCGAGGACGGCAGAAGAGCCACCATGCCCCGGCTCTCTTCGAACCCCCGAATCGATCGGTCGGCCCACCGCTCACCAACGAACAACTCGGGGTCTCACGGCCATAAAGACCTGAACCCCGAATAGTCCGAGGGTGATCGGTGTGCCTCTGATCTGGGACACCCGGAAATATTATGTTCTCTGAGTGCCCGCCCCCACCTTTGGCAGGCACCCTAGTCAGTTGGCTCACTGCTTGACAAATGACAAGAGGAGGGGGTGATTATATAGGCCCCTGGGGCCCTCATTTATTGCGTCTGGGAATGCAAAGCGGCGGAAGGCGAAATGTCACCATAAATACTCATGGGAATGCGAAACGTTGCAATTAATGGTGCGGTCGCGTCAATAGCGACCCTTCGTAGATGTCACGCCGAAAACCCTCGGCATCCGAGGCAATCAAGGTTTCGAAAAATGAATGTTCTTATTGATTACTCATTGCTTACAACTCACTGAACGTCGGTACATCTCACAAAGAAAGAATTCACTCTTAGAGCCCCTCGGGTCCGAGGAAGGGCAATTCCACTCCAATTGAACGACTAGGATCCCTCTCCCCGTCGCGATGGTCCTTAGAGTCAACCACGGTCGACACACCGGCGACGGAGCTCTGGGCATCAACCGGCCGGACGTGCTCCAGCTGCAGCAGCGCCGAAGGAACCCCCTCCGCTCGCCGGTCTCCCGAGGAGGATGCCATCCTCGTTCCGGACACACCTAGCATCGTCTTATAGCGATGTATCTCCATTTCCTTCTCCACTATGACGTCGCGAAGAAGCCTCTCGGACGAGGGTCTCTGCACTGATGAACTTGACATGGTGTACTCGAGACCGGCGCTTCCGAGGTCCCGATCTACCATTGCCCTCTTCAGCCGGTTCGCCTCGGCACTCAGAGCCTCGGACTTCTCCCGGTAATAATTAAAGGTAGCGTCCTGGTCGCGAGCACCCTTGCGATAGTGGACCAACGTGGCCTCCAGGACCTTGATTTTACTCCGGAGCCACGCCACGTCGGAGCGACGGGGGTCCACCTCGGGAAGGAGAGCCGTTACCTAAAAGAGAACCAACCACCACGCAAAACACATCGGCAAAAGGGGTCCGAAAAAATCCGAGTACAAAAGACTTGGCCGAATCAAAAGAAAAATTCTTTTTTATAAATCAAATCCTTCATACAAAAATGCGGTGGCCAGTCCGCGATCGACAAGTACAATTGAAAGGAAGAAAAAGACAAACAGGGGGCAAGCAGCCTATGTTATCACCTCAGCATCAGCCGGGTTCACAGGAGGATCGGCAGCCGAATCCACGACGGGAGGATCGGGAGTCTTTGGCGGCGCATCGAGCTCCATATCGTAGTCGAGGCCGAACAGATCGATGGTCGGGTAAAAATGCCTCACATGGCTGAGGGCCTTTGCGTACACCGCATCCTGGGCCGCGATCACCAGGTCCTGCCCCGTCGTCGTCAGTTCCTCCTTCTCCTTCGCGAACTTCTTCTTTAGGGCGGCCACCCTCTTGGACCACTCGGTATCCCTAGCGTCAAGCTCGACCTTCAGTTGCTGCTCCCTCTTGTGCGAGCCGTCGAGCTCGATCTTCATCTCCTTCATTTCCTGCGAGCACTTATCTGCCCGAACTCGCTCCTGTTCCACGGCCGCCTCATAGAGACCTTTCACGTGGGCCCCCTGCACGCAAGCCTGCAGTAACCGAGCACTGCTGAGAAAACCTCCTTCACAATAAATTTACAAGGAGGGTAGGGTTGGCGGACTTACCAGCACGCTGGCCTGCGCGAGGCGCATGTATGCCTGCTCCAGGGTCTCGGTGTTCATCTCCGCGCGGTCGCGGGGAGTCGCCAGCTTCTCCGCCACCTCAATGGCCTGGGGTCCACGGGTTAAATAATCCCTCACCCGTATCGACCAATCCGGCACCCACGGCCGTCGCAGCTCCTCCGTAGCCGTGTCCTCTCCCTCGACTTCTACCAGGGGATCCTTCCCCTTGCTGCGCTCGGACACCTTCCCCTGACCCGAGCTCCCCCGAGCAGCCACCTCCTTACTCGTCTCCGAACGAGTCCTCTTACCCCTCGGCTCAAGCGTTGCCTCGGATGCAACCTGAGTCGGCCCCCTCGCCCTCTTCGCGCCTCCCTCCTCCTCGGCCTTTTTCTGCTTCAAGGCGAGCCTCCGAGCCTTGATTGAGTCTGGATCCATACCTGCAAAAAGACCCATTAAGGACAATGAGCTCAAAAGAACAGTAAAACTAAGAGAAAGAAACAACTACATACAAGGCATGGCCGGGCTCAGTCCCACGCTCGGCAAGTGACCCTCCGTCACCTTCGGCCAGTAATGCTGTGCGACAGACGGAGGCGCTCGACAGATTTCCACTCCTCGGCCGTCAAGTCCTTCGGCCTCGGCGCCTTGAAGCCCGGCTTGTAGTGATTCCAACGAGTGGGAATATCCCAAGGCTCCTCGCTCCGGATCACGAAGTACTTTCGTTTCCACTCCTTGATGGAGTACGGATGACCATGAACCACCTTCCCCTTACTCCGAGGCAAAATATAGTATATCCCCTCCGACTCCCCCGACGAGTCGATCCCCAGCATCGCCCGGAACACGCCCAGACTAAGAGGCACTTTCTGCTCCTTAAATAGCAGCACGAAGCAGATGATCTGCTTCCATGAATTCGGCCCGTGCTGCATCGGAGCCAGGGACGCCCAATTCAGCACGTCTCGAACAAAAGGATGGGCCGGCAGCCGAAGTCCAGAGCCGAAGGCGTCTACGGGGAAGACACAGTACCATGGCGCCAGAGGGTCGGTAGGACGGAGGCCTCGGGCTCGGCAACATGAGTTCGTAATCGGACCCAATGTGGAACGCCGACTGAGCCACCTCCAAGTCACCGGCTTCCAAGATCGTCGAAAGCATGTCCATCTTCACCATCTTCCGACTCGGCGAAGAAGGCTGAACCCCATACAGCGCCTTATCGGAGAGATCATCGGGGTACCGTCGGAACTGGATCGGCGGTACAGGCGACCCTGTCATCACATTCCGGAGAACGGGCGCCTGGCTCGGCCCACCGGCCTTCGCCCCCTTCTTTCTTGGCACCCTCTTCTTCTTGGCCCTCTCCGGTGAGGGAGTGGATAAGCGTTCGAGACCAGCCGCCGTGGAGGACGAACCCACTCCTCGGATCGTAGATCTCCTCCCCGTTCCTTCTATCCGAGCCTCGCCAGCTTCGCCCTCGACTTGGTCGCCCCCCTCTTCAGAGACCGATTCCAGAATCTGGACCTCGTCCGAACTGTCACTCGCCTCCTCCGAATCACTACTCTCCACTACATACGGCTTCCGGGAGCGTAGAGGCTTCACGTCATACACCGTCTCCTCCTCCCACGATGTCGAATCTGAGAGCCCGATGGCAGGGGGCCCTTCCCCTCCAGACGTCGACGCCGAAGAGCCGGACTGAGCCCTAGACATGCCTAACTAAATAAACTCACTGACTAACCTTTGAGTGCCTCGGAAATACGAGCCTGGTGCCGCAAATAGCAGGGACAAGCACCGAAGTGTCGAAGTTCTTTAGAGAAAGCAGTAAGAGAGTAGTAAGCGAAAAAGGGGAGGGTGGGGGTATTTATAGAGGAAGAAAGGACTCCTCGTTTTTCGCATAACTGTTCCTTGATTGACGTGTAACTGCCACCTATAAAATCGCGCCACATCACCTTGGAACGTGCGCCGCTGACGTCACCCAACGTCTAATTGGGATCCGGACGCAATGGTCGGCCTGGATGAAGTGCTTCGGACCCGGACACCCCGCATCAGTCCCAGGAAGCAAGGAAAAATTTAGATTAAAAGTTTTAAGGCACCCGCCCTCAGCGAGCGCCCCGGACCCCAAGATTCGGTCGGTTCCCCTCTCACCCGCGAGCAACTCGGGGCTTACGACCTCGGAAGCCGAAACCCCGAACTGTTCGAGGGTGGTAGGAAATCCACCATCGCCTGGGACCCTGTCAGAAAGCTGATCAGCCCACCTCCCATCTCTAACTCCTTCGGGCTGACCACCATCAGAAGCCGTCAGCCCGGAAGGAAGACGGAGATCGGAGAAGACCCATCCGATCGAGGCAACTTACACCCCGGGTCCGAACTTCATTGGTCACCCCTCCCGCCGTGATCTCCCCTGACTCTGACTACCGCGTCAGGGCCGTCAGAATCAGGAGAAGATCATGGCGCGAGAATAACCACCCGTCCGTCCCTCTCAGGGTTGGAATTTTTCAAAGAAACAGGTGTCCGCCCAAGGCAGACACCTCCGGTGGTCGATCAACCACCCTTGCTGTGATCAAAGCTATAGGGGGGAGCAGGGTATTTATAACCTCCCCCCAAGGACCAGCCATTATGCCTGGGAAACTGAAGCACCGCGCATTTATTAGAGGTGCCATTTAATGACCCCGGGAAGTTGGAACGTCGCACGAATCCCGGAGCGCCATTAATGCTCCACGAAGTCAGCCAGCGCCAGCCCAGCCTTCCCACGAAGGCCCAAAGGTTCGCCATCACCCTTGCCGACCCATGAAACTCTCGCCAGCTCGAGGTAGGGTCTTGCACCAGGGTAGCCTTCTCACGAAGGCCCAAAGGTTCACCATCGCCCTTGCCGACCCATGAAACCCTCGCCAGCTCGAGGTAGGGTCTCGCACCAGGGTAGCCTTCTCACGAAGGCCCAAAGTTTCACCATCGCCCTTGCCGACCCGTGAAACCCTCGCCAGCTCGAGGTAGGGTCTCACACCAGGATAGCCCTCTCACGAAGGCCCGACACGACCCGAAACTACTCCTCCACGGCCGACTCTCGCATCCCTGCAGGAGTGGGGGGTTTATGAGGTAGGATAAAAATAGCCTGGGGCTCAGGATGGCTCTCGCTCCAAGTCAAGCCGGCTCGGCCCCGGACCACCCCAGGCTCGGTGCCGAGCCGTAAGTTCACCGCCACGAAACCAGCCTCCCCGTTCCGACGACCCACCGCTGTAATACCCCAGATTTCTAAAGAGCGAACAGTCAACTGGTATGCGTAGTAGTCGACTGGTATGCACAGGATTTGAGAAAATTGAGAAGAATTTGAGAATTTAGTCCCACATGGGAGGTTTACAAGAACTAATTTGAGTATAAATACTATTAGCCAATGATCAAGAGTCACCAATCCGGTTAACCACATTTTGAGAGGCAGCCTATGGTGGGCAGTTGTACTACATAGTATCTAATTTGTATTTTCTAAAAATATTAAAATCGTCTGAGTTTTGGGGCGGGGCGTTACAAATGGTATCAGAGCCGACTTTCGACACACCGGGTGTATTTGATACACGGCAGGGAGATGAGTCTCCGGAATTTGCTTCATGGAGTATTCACGGAAGTAGGCAGGGTGCTAGAAAGGGCGGTCCTACACTAGATGTGTGTCCCGTACTCAGCGAGGACGCTGATTCCTAAAGGTGGGGTGTATGTAATACCCCAGATTTCTAAAGAGCGAACAGTCGACTGGTATGCGTAGCAGTCGACTGGTATGCGCAGGATTTGAGAAAATTGAGAAGAATTTGAGAATTTAGTCCCACATGGGAGGTTTACAAGAACTAATTTGAGTATAAATACTATTAGCCAATGATCAAGAGTCACCAATCCGGTTAACCACCTTTTGAGAGGCAGCCTGTGGTGGGCAGTTTTACTACATAGTATCTAATTTGTATTTTCTAAAAATATTAAAATCGTCTGAGTATTGGGGCAGGGCGTTACAGCCACGACCCTCGTTCCCCGATCCTCGGCGGTCTCGCGGGCCTTCCACTCAGTCAGGTAAGGGAGGGGGATGTCCTGGCGCAACCTAGGCCCTCTGATCCTCCCAGAGACACGGGGCCCCTACAATCTGCCATGTCAGCTCCAAAGCCACTTGGGGCTCTTGCCATGTCAGCCCTAAACCGCTCTGGGCGCTGCCACATGTGCCCTAAACCACCTGGGCCTCTTGCCACGTCAGGCCCATGGGCTTTCGGGGTCCAGACCCGGCCCCCAAGTGGATCCAAACCCGGTTGGATTATCTATAAATACTAGACCCTCACCCACCTTTAAAGGTAATTAATCTTTTCCCACCAAAACCCTAGTCACTGTTGCTCTAGCTTAAGTGACTAACTAGATCGTCGGAGGGTCTACCACCAGGACCAACCCCGGTGTTTCTAGACCGTCTGCAGGTACACAAGACCTCGGATCCGAGCCAAGCCCCTAGCCTCGCCTCACTCCAGCCTGCCATCGGTACCGTTCGGCCAGTCAAGGGTCATCTGATCAGTAGCTTCCTCCTTCAAATACAAATCGAGTAAGAACTCACACCTGATGCATCCACACATCTCCCAGAAACAAACCGCATCAATTAGCGACATCTTTATTTTGAGAGTCGCTAATAAAAATAGCTGCCTATGTTTTAAAATATTTGGAATTTCATGTTTGATGTCGCTATTCCTATTAGCGACAAAAGCATATATGAATTCGCTAATAAGATTAGCAATCTTTAATGAACTGTATTCTAACACTTAGTAAAATCTAAAGAGCTTTTGCTCTCTGAAAAAATAACAATTAATTTATTTTTGAAACTGAGGTCGCTATTCGGAATAGCGGTCTTAGTTGTACAAATGTCGCTATTCAGAATAGAATCCTTTATTGTACTAAGGTCGTTATTCCGAATAGATGTCTTACTTGTATGACTATTTTACAAATTTTACAAAGAATAAGGAGATTGAGTTTCCTACTGATGTCGCTATTGCCAATAACAACTGAAGTATACTAAGGTCGGTATTCCCAATAACGACCCCTGTTTAAAAAAAAAACAATTCAAAGAGAGCTAAAGCTCTCTAGAAATTGCCAAGTGTCTCGATACATTCATTTGAGGTTGCTAATCCCATTAGCGACCTTATATATACTAAGGTCGCTAGTGGGACATATAAAAAAAAATCCAAATATTTTAAAACGTAGGCCGCTATTCTCATTAGTGACTTTCAAAATGAAGAGGTCGCTAATGAAAATAGCGACTGCTGTTAACGTGGCACAAAGTAGTCCACGAGCGCTAATAGTTTCAAAACTGACCCATAATCGCAAATATTTTCAAAAAGTGGCCTATTACGACAAAAAAATCGAGAATAACTATCTAAGTGAGACATTCAATCAATGACTAGAATAACGAATACAAACACATGCAGTGCCCGTGCTAACAATCAAGATAATCTTAACAATATACATGTATAGAGGCATCCAGCTCCCCTGCTTCCTTCGGCATCTGCTCCATCTGCTCGTTATACGGACCATAAAACTGAAAAAATTCCCCATTCATGGAATCAAGCTCCTCCATAAGCAGCCTTCCAATCCTCGCCATCAGCCCGATGGCGTAAATCTTGGCGAAGAAGTTGGGGGAGTAGGCAGGGAAAGGGGAGGCCGAGCATGGAGGGGTCCCACAGATGGAGATTGGTGATTTTTCCCGAAATAGGTCGCTTTTTGAAACTAATTTTCAAAATAGGTATGTTTCAAAACTAATTTTCAAAATAGGCCTGTTCTCATAAACCACAATACTGAACTGCTGCCTATTCGATAACACAATTGCGGCCTCGGTACTTGCCATATAATGCTAAACTCTTAAACTTGGGGAAAAAATTGCTATGTGTAAAATGTGAAAAATATGAGGTTCCAGTTGGGTACTGCAGCCTCGATATAACATAAGCCGTACACAGTTCACAATTGTGGCCTCAGTTATATGCTTCGTAGGACTCAGTTTTCAGCATATAATTGAGGCCGCAGTTGTGGACTGTAGCCTATGTTATATTGAGGCTGCAATACCTAACTACGACCTCATATTATTCACATTTTACACTTAGAAAATTTGTTCTCAAGTATCGGAGCCTATTAGCTACGATATGTACTTAGGCCACATTTGTGCGGCCTATGGTATATCGAGGTCACATTACCCGACTGTGACGTCGTATTTTTCATATTTTACACGTAGGAAATTTTTTCCCAAGTTTAGGAGTTTTACATTATATAGTATGTACTGAGGCCACAGTTGTGGCCTCATTATCGAAGAGGCCGCAGTTTGGTACTGCAGCTTATGAGGATCGGCCTATTTTGGAAATTAGTTTTGAAACATACCTATTTTGAGAATTAGTTTTAAAAAGGACCTATTTCGGGGAAAAATCGAGATTGTTCGGGTTTTGAAATGGGGGTTGGATTGAATTAGGGTTAGGGTTTGGGTTGGAAGGGGGGAGAAGAGGGTGAGGGTTGAGAGGTCGAGGGGGCATTCGAAGAGGATGGGGAAGCTGCAGAGGTCGAGAATGTGGGATGGCAGGAAGTGCTAGGCGTCGGCGCCGCCTTTGCTGAGGTTTGTATGCGTAAGAAAAGCGAGGAGGATTTACACTAGAAGATTGGAAAAGAAGAATTTGGAATATGTTTTTCCGTACTGACCCACCTTTTAAAATTATTTACTCCTATCAAACATGCCCACTTTCAAAATTATTTACCTAACTAAATCGCTTTTGGACACGTCGGTATAATGCATTGTCAGGAACAACAACTTTCTTCGAAAATGAAGCCTTTGGTCTAAACAACGGCTTCTTCAATATTTTTTTATCGAAGCTGCTATTGGAGATAGCAGCCTCAATTCAGTTCACAACTGAGTTAGAGCTTCAAAACTTGGAAATATATTTCTAAGTGTCAAGTTGGTTTTAACTGAAGTCATTATTTCCAACAACTACATTGATATAAATGAAGTTGCTATTGGAAATAGCAAATTCAGTTATATCATTTTTTTCTAGCTGTAACCCCCCCCCCCCCCCCCCCCCTAAAAAAAAAAACTTGAAGCTCTCACTCAGATGTGCAATGAACTGAGGCCACTATCCCAAACAACAGCTTCGACAAAAAACCCAGAGAAGAAGCCGATGTTGAGAACAACAGCTTCATTTTCGAAGAAGTTGTTGTTCCTGATAGTGCGTCATCCTGACGTGTCCAAAAATGAGTTAGTTTGGTAGATAATTTCAAAAAGTGGGTCAGTACAAAAAATTATTCAAGAATTTGATGCATGTTTGACAAACTTAATACAAAGTGTGTTCAGTCAAAAATACATGTTTGACAAATTTAATTAAAGTATATTTAGTCAGAAAATACTTTTTCCAAAATTATTGTTTGTAGACTTCTTTTCAAATCATTTAGGCTCTGTCATTTAGGCTCTAGGCTCTGTTTGGTACTGCTGTAAACAAAAAGTTATTTCGCCGGAAAGTGTTGATACCAAAAGTACTTTCAGAAAAAAATTATGTTCCACTTCAAACTTTTTATAGTAAGTAAAACACTTTTTTGAAACGCTAAATGCACAATTTTTGGTGTTTTTAGAAATTCCTAAAAATAGTAATTTTAGAAAAAAAAATATACTGTTGAGTAAACACAATTTTCATTAAGTTGGTCAAATACCTATTTTGAATCTAAAAGAGATTTCAAAGAGTTTATCAAAAATTGGTTTTAATTATCCGGTATTTTTGACACTAGACAATTTTCATTAATTTGGTTTTAATTACCTGGTATTTCAAAGAGTAAACACAATTTGGTTTTCATTAAGTTGGTCAAATACCCACACGAACCCGGCCCGCTATAACCCGGTTCGGATCCGGGTCAAACCCGCAGGTTGACCCGGGTCGAAAAAATTGTGAACTCAACCCGCTCGATCCGGCCCGCCCAACCCGTTGACCAAGTCAAACCCGCCCGTCAACCCACGGGTTTGGACCCGTTTGACCCGTGGTATATATATATATATATATATATATATATATATATATATATATATATATATATATATATATATATTGTATTTCCCCCATAAATACCCTCCTTAATTCAATTTAAAAAATTTCACAGCTTACTCTCTTACTCTCTCTACTACTAGTCTACTACTACTCAATTCAGTCTCAATTAAATCAAGTTTTTTCAACAAAGAAGCAAGCAAAAAAGAAATGAATAATCATAATATATGCATTTTTCACTTTTATACAGTTATGCTTACTAGTAATTTACACGTACGATGCACGTTTTAATAATTTCAAAAAACAAAAAAAAAAATTGACGTAGGGAGGATTTGAACCGGAAACCTCCTTTATATTAGTTATGTACGTGCATTGCACATGTTGGTAGAATGACAAAATGACAAATAACACTAACTAAGGCCCTCTCCCATTATAATATTATAGATTATATATTTTTTTAAGTGAAGTTGTCACCAAAAAGAAAAGAAAAAAAAAATCAAACCGGGCCAACCCGCGACCCGGCCCGGCCCGACCCGAGTTCAACCCTGATGGGTTCGCGGGTTGACCAGATCAAAATTTCCAATTTTGAACCCGGCCCGATTAACCCACCGACCCGACCTGAACCCGCCCAAGTCAGCCTTCAACTCGGGCGGGTCCGACCCGACCCGGCCCGGTCGACCCGAATGCCAACCCAAGTCTAGCATATTACATTTGACATATTCAATAATAAATGCACAAGATGAGACATGTTGTCTCATCTCTCTAAAAAAATTTAAAAAATTTGCGTGGGACGTCCCGCAAATTTTTTTTTCAAATTTTATGAGAGAGACGGTACAACATGTATTGCCTCTTGTATTTTTTTTAAAAAAAATTTTAAACAGACGAGACATGTTGTCCCGCCCGTGAATTGTGGCATGATTTTTTTGGCGTGGGATGAGATTGGGTTCTTCTGTCCAATGATTTAGTCTTTTTTAAAGCCAAATTATTGTGTTTCCCATGCTTATTGAAGTTGAAATGACTTATTTACCCTTGGTGTTTATTTTCTGTAGATATAAATTGCAAGGTAGCTCACTTCACATAATTTTTCTCATCCTATTCTTCATAAAAAAAATTCTCCGCCTCTATTTCTTATTGTGTTCAACATACGGAGAAAAATGTCTTCAACAATCAATAGATTTATTGGGAAAGTCAAATCTAGACGTTGGTCAGAGTCCGCACAATCACAAAACAGAATTGAAGAAAAAACTACTGCGCCTGTGAATTATAGCGATCCATCGGAGTGGGTCAAAGTAGTCGATGATGGAGAACACGTACATAAGCTAATTACCGAGCAACCTATTGGTGGATTTGTTACGTTCAGAGGAAATTGGAAGGGGCCGATAAAAGTTTCCAAGCTAGTTTGCCCTGTCCCTCTAATCAAGCAGTTGATCGACAATGCCGGCTGGATCCCTTTTTTTTACTATCGATACAGAGAAGTCCTCGGCACGCCTTGTTGAGGCTTTGCTTGAAAGATGGTAGGTTACGAGCCACACTTTCCATCTTCCAGGTGGCGAGTTGGGATTTATCCCGTTAGACTGGCAATGCTAACGGGATTATCTACTGGAGTCGGTGATCTACCCCCGTATAACGATGATGCATACACGTTCGATATTTTCCAGTCTAGGTTCTTCGCAGAAATTACATCAGAGATTGGAAATCACACGGTATACGCTGCTCGTTCTTAAAAAAGTATTTTTAGAAAGAATGGATCGATGCCGCTATGCTAAATCCTGAAGCGGCAATGAAAGTTGGCAGAGCTTTCTTCTTGTACTTTGTGGGTGAGTTTCTTCTGCCCAATGCTTCTTCAGTAGTGAGATGTGGTTTTCCTTGCTGCTTTTGAAGATCTGAATCTAGTTGGCACGCATGATTGGGGAAGTCCAACATTGGCATTACTATATATGTCTCTGGATTCTTGTAGCAGACTAAAACTCAAAGCATTTAATGGCCCGTGACAAGCACTCGAGGTAATCTTACTAAATAATTATTATTATTTTATAACAATATCTAAAATACCTAGTGTTAGTATTTGGATTATTAATAATACATATTAATATTATGATTTTATTTCAGTACTGGGCATATGAATACACAAGTATTTGTACACCGATGAGTGATAGAATTGTAGATTTTGCTATTCATTTACAAAATACGGATATTAGACCCAAAATTGCACGGTGGAATCGCAAAAATTTGGATCAAAGTAGAACTGATTTGATTCGTTACAATATCTTCATGGCTCGAAGTCAGCTGGAGATGAGGTCATCAGCATCTATTATATGGCAACCATATAACGGATAGTCATATGAGAACGAGTATGATATTCAATGTGCGATCATCTTATCCCGCCACCGCGTTATCTTCCAATATGGCAGTCAGGTAATACTTTATAAAGTTATTGTTCCAATGCTTATTTTACTTATGATTGTTAGTGCTAATTATTGTTTCAATGTAGGGGGTTTGGTATCGATGTTATCGGCAAATAACTGGGGTTATTGCTATCCCAGCAAATCCTCTTGCTACTATGTCTCGAATGAAACCACGAGTTCTGTAACCCTATTAATGCTTCTACACTGGTTTGTCGTGTTCCACAGAGTTTACATGATCAGTATTGGTCTAAGGTATCAGTGGGTCCTATTATGTCGAATCTCTCGCATGGAGCTAACATTGATTTCATAGGGGCAGCTAGTTGCAGTGATCCATCTGCTCAATTGTCATTTCCAGCACCTCCTTTTTGGTTGCCCTCACAGTATCCAACACAACCGCAACTTCCTAGACCAGCATTTTATGGTGAGCTCATAGTTGAAGCACCCTTATTCACGGGTGGTACAGTGACAAGAAACCTTGGTCAGGAAACTTTTGAGTTTTAACCGCGCGGCGATCAATCATAAGTAAGGAAAAAAGTTACTTTTTATTTTGTTGGTATTTATGTTGATTAATGTGAATTATTTATATCACTACTTTATTAGGAGGAGTTGTACAGACAGTGCCAGGAACTATCAAGAAATAATTGTCTATTAAGGAAATTTATAACGGATAAAATGGTGCTACGAGAATCAGTTCCCCCGATAGCAGTTTCAGGTAGGAGATCGGTATCAAAGCATCGGCCTTCTACATCGCGTCAGACACAATTTTTAGGTTCAGAAGATTCCACACGTACACCATCATTTGTACCTAATACCCAGAATGATTAGTAATATTGTTAGTTTGTATTATTTTAGACAAACGAAGTTGTAGGGTATTTTGGGTATTAGGTTATAAATTATTCCCACATCTTTAATAATTATTTTTGTGGGAATATAATGAATGACTTTTTTTGGCTCTGAGTTTGGTCAATTCACGTGAACCAAGGCATTTCCAATCTCTTTTTGATTTTTTTGTCTCCACGTTTCACGTGAACCAACTCCTTTAATACTATTTAAACAGCCACAACAAGATGGTCTTCGTAAATTCTGAGATCTACACCCTAAGCCACAAAAATGTCTCATTTTTCTTCGTCTTCAACCTCCACCGACTCAGACGATGAATGGGATCATGAAGACGATATAACAATAATGTATAACAAACACATGCAGTAAAGAGCTTTGGGTAATCTCGCTTCACTACGAGATATGCATCACCATTATATTTTCCATGAAAAAGTGGAAGGCCACAACTGTTTGATGCGGGATTATTTCTGTGATAATTCAGTTTACCCTGATAGTATTTTCCATCGTCGATTTCGAATGCGACGGGTTCTATCCAATCGGGTACTTGAAGCATGCATTGGGCACGATCAATACTTTCAACAACGGACAGATGCTACAAATGTTGTTGGCTTGTCTTCTATACATAAAATAACAGCTGCAATGCGTTGTTTAGCGTATGGATCTTCTACTGAAGCAGTCGACGAATATGTAAGAATTGGGAAAACTACAGTGTTAAACACGGTACGTAGATTTTGTGTTGCAATTGTGAATATTTTTGGTCCGTAATATACAAGAATACCCAATGAGATGATGTAAATATACTCCTCGAAGAGAATAAATCCCGTGGATTTCCTGGTATGTTGGCTAGTGTAGATTGCATGAACTGGGTATGGAAAAATAGCCCTGCGGCTTGGCATGGCCAATATACAGGTCATGCCCGTGAGCCTACAATCATACTAGAAGCAGTTGCGTCCTATGATCTTTGGTTTTGGCATTTTCTTTTTTTGGAATGCCAGACAGCAATAATGATTTGAACGTACTAAACCGATCTACATTATTTAATGATATTCTTAATGGTTGTGCACCTCCAGCTAATTATATTATCAACAATCATCATTACTCCATGGGATACTATTTGGCAGATGGAATCTACCCCCCATTGGCCACTATAGTAAAAACCTACATTGCACCAGACACACAAAAGAAGAAAAAGTTTGCTCAAATGCAGAAAGGTGCACAGAAAGACGTCGAATGTGCCTTCGGGGTTTTACAAGCTAGATTTGCGATAGTGAAAGGGCCGGCTTGTAACACCCCGAATTTCAAGTAAGGATAAATTCGAGGTTTACAGGATCTTTACTTCACTTCGTACAATTTTACAAGGAAAATTTAAAACTTTTTCAATAGTACATCAGAATTCAATTACATCTTAACTTTACACAGCGGAATAATGAAATTTACAATAAATTATTTACAACATCTTTAAAATAAAAGCAGCATAAGCATATCCACTTCATAGCTTCATGTATGGTCCTTTACCTACATGTTAATCTGTGGGCTCGTCAGTTACTTGCAACTGACGAAATGTTATACACAGCTATCCTCTCTATGCCGGGAATAGTATAACAATCTCATACTTTAACAAATCACACATAAGATTGAATGAACAAGTAAAGTGTCAAAAGTGATTATTCTAAGCATAAGTGTATGTCATGTCTTAATGCCTAATGCACACAACTCTACACTAGGATGACACTAATGCACACTTATTCAGATTCTATGCATCCCATACTACATAGGTCTGAGGGCAAGTGCTTACGTACTCCATATTGAAGGGTTCGATCCCTCGCCATGAGAATACCCGGTAATAAAATAAGTTTTAGAGTTATTTCACAGATACGGATCTCAGCCTCCCTGGCTAGCCTCCCTGGCTATAATAACAGATCCCAGCCTCCCTGGCTATTATATCGTGAGAATAATCCCGTAAATGCCCCTCTAGCCCCGGTATATACATATTCTTTGGAGTATGGTAAACATCCGTCGACTACCCTAAGTCCCGGATAAAATACAGTCCATCTCCTATGGGGCAACCACAGTCCACCAACTGGGTCTATAGCCACGGAGGTCCACCGCCGACTATATAGAAGCACCCATTTACGTTTGCACAAGTCCATTACATCTTCACTTAAGTGCCTAATTATTTTCCTAGGTTCAAGACATGAATAATTTCCTTTCAAAGAATTAGTCTTTCCTCCTACCGGGCTTTTTCGACAAACACGAGATAGCTCCATGGCCATATCTCCAAATCGTATCTCAAATCTTTTCTTTCAATAATGCCGGTATCGAGGTCTTACTAATCCTAAATCATAAATCTTTTATGTATCGGGAACATGGGTACACATACCCCTTTCACAATCATGTCTTCACTTAGATATTTCCATGTCTCTAGCCATCCACAATTTGATCTATATCTCATTTGGCATCAATCATATTTCTCTTTTAGTTGATTCATGAATCAACAACAATAGCAATCTCATTTGCAAATTTTAAACTTATGAAGTCTCTCCAACTAATCAAATACAAATAATTCACAACTTAATCAATGTTCTATTCATAATTCACTTATTCTCAATTCTTTCCAACAAGAATTCTATTCATGCATTCATCTAATTTAAACTCATTAACAATTTGAGTACACATAGAAATCTAGAATTTCACATTCAACATAATTGCATAATCTCAACAAGAGAAACTAATTCTCACATCAAAGTCTTTTTAAAAAAAATCATATTCTTAAAAATAATTAACTTAAGAACAAAATTTCATTCTATCTTCAAATATCTCTTTTACTTCTCAAATATACTTGAAAAATTCTACAACTATTTTTACTATATTCTATTTCATTTTATAAGAGTATTATAATTTTTTTCAAATTTAATTTGCATTTAAACTCATTAAGAAGTCTCAAAAAAATCAAAAAAAAAATAAAGTAGTGCCATCAGGTTTCGAACCCGGCACCTTGACCAAACCCAGCGAGCACCCATGATCCAACCGCCAACCACCATGTCCATGTGGACTTATGTTATAGAGGTGAACTGATAACTATACACCCATTACTCCACTGTTTGAATTTATTAAAACGAACACACCAAAAAAAAAGAGATGGCCACCATGTCCATGTGGACTTATGTTATAGAGGTGAATTGATAACTATACACCCATTACTCCACTGTTTGAATTTATTAAAACGAACACACCAAAAAAAAAGAGATGGCCAAGATTCGAACCCGCGATCCCAAGTGCCCAAGCCCAACCCGCTAGCCAACAAGTCCATATGGGATTACTGAATAGGGATCACCCTAAAGTAGTTTTGATCCTACTATTCTGTGATTAGTTATCTTTCACCAAACTCGATTATACAATTGATCTAATCTTTTAGTGGACTGTAATTTATTTATTCCAAACTGAGGTTTAGTGAGAAATAGACTAAAATAGTAACTAACTATTTTTAAACCCATTTGCACAAATAAGAAATTACTACATATTTATTTTGACAACAAGAGAAGTCTCAACAATCTTCCTACAAATTATACATTTCGACATTTACAATTATGCATACTAGTATGGTTTATGACAGTAATTCATTTTATTATTTTTAACTATCGTGATAGAAAATTGTTCTCTTAGTCATAACAATATTTCTACCATTCATAAACACAATATATTTATCCCATCACATTTTACTTTATTTATCAAAATTAGCATGTTTGTACTACAATTTGAAAGTATAAAAATCAACCACTAACACAATATTAATCTTTCTTTCTTATTCATTAATCAACATGACCCTAGAGCATAAACTAAAACAACATTTTTCAACAAATTTCCCATACAAAAAATACACTTTTAACATGCATAACATTTTACAAGCATTCTAACATGATCTATGGTATTAGCTCTTTAGTCAAGATTTCCTATTATTTGTTTAATCATAACAATATTGTTTTCATTCATAGCATGTAACACTAACATGAAATCTTATATCAAAACAAAATGCTCATATCTTGTCACTAGCATGCATAGTTCTAAATTAAAAAGCATGAGAACCCACCTTTTGTTTGAAGGTTGAAAACTACAAATGAATGGCTCCTTCTTGCTCCTAGCTTCACAAGCAACTCCTAGTCCTCTTCTCCTCCTAGCAAGAGATCCTCCAAGCACAATAACTTTCTTACTCTCTTTCTTTTTCTTACACTCTTTTCTTTCTCTTTTCTTTCTCTTGTTTTAATTCTAATTTTTTTTGTGTGAAATGAAAAGGGATAGGGTGCTATTTATAGGATTTTGGGAAGGTATATCTTGCAAAATTTCACCCCTTATAAATTACTCTATTTAATTCTTACAACCCTTCCAATTCTAAACTCCTAAAACCTACAACTCTCCACCTCCCCACTTTTCCAAAGCACTAACTCCTATCATTCATTCCCCCTCTTTCTCTCTTCATGCAAACTGGCCCCCCTCTCCCTTCCATGATCAAACCGGTCACAACTTGTACAAATGTACAAGTACACATATATATTAAATACAACTTGCTATAATTCTAAATGTGTACACAACAAAACAACCAAAAAATGTGACTTGTCTTGTATTAGTTTAGGTTCAACCTAATTTAGGTTATAATTAGTGGGCTTGAATTATGGGCTTTCATTTAACTAATTTAATTATTCTAGTGGGCTTTCTTTTTAATTAGTCCATTGGGCTAGGATTTAACTTTAAGTCCATGGGTCAAAAAGAAAGGCTAAATAAAACCAATGCATGCTAAAAATAGAAAATGAGAGTAGCAAAATGAGAATAAAAATTTGCACGTGCACCATACGTGCAAGAAATTGAAAAATGCATTTTAATAATAAAAAATATAGTTGGGGTGTTACAACACTCCCTCCTTAGAATAGTTCCGTCCCCGGAACTACGCTTAGGAGCGAGAAACTACTAAGAAGGAAAGAAAAGTCTGCAAAAGAAAACTTAGTCGAAGAGTTCGGGATGGTCCTTCCGCATCTTTTCCTCTGATTCCCAAGTTGCTTCCTCAACAAATTGATTTCTCCAAATGACCTTTACCATGGGTATCATCTTGTTTCTCAAGACCTTTTCTCGGCGATCCACGATCTCAACGGGACGCTCAACATAGCTCAAATTCAGTTGCAAATCCTTAGGCACTTCTGGCAGATGATGACTTGGGTCAGAAACATAACCCCTTAGCATGGATACGTGAAAAACATTGTGAACTTGGGCCAACTCTTCCGGCAGTTCTAACCGATAAGCTGTCTTCCCAATCCTCTTCAGTATTTTGTAGGGTCCAATGTATCTCGGGGCTAATTTTCCTCCTCGCCCAAACCGAATCACTCCCTTAGTCGGAGATACTTTCACAAAGACATGGTCACCTTCGTCAAATTCCAAGTCTCTCCTTCTATTGTCGGCGTAACTCTTTTGCCTGCTTTGCGCATCGACCAGCCTCTTTATGATCAGCTCAATCTTTTCTGAAGTTTGCTGCACAATCTCTGGTCCAAACAGCTGCCTCTTCCCCACTTTATACCAACAAACCGGAGTCCTGCACTTCCTCCCATATAGAGCTTCATAGGGCGCCATTCCAATACTCGCCTGGAAACTGTTGTTGTATGCAAATTCCACCAAAGCTAAGTGTCTCTCCCAACTACCACCAAAATCCAGCACACAACACCTGAGCATATCTTCCAGCACTCTGTTGACCCGTTCAGTTTACCCATCTGTCTGAGGATGGAAGGCTGTACTGAAATCAGTCCTTGTCCCCATAGCTGCTTGTAGACTCTTTCAAAAATGTGAAGTAAAACGCGCATCTCTGTCAGATACTATAGACATCGGGACTCCATGCAATTTCACAATTTCATCCACATACAATTCTGCCAGCTTTTCCATTGACCAAGTAAGCTTCATTGCTAAGAAGTGAGCTGACTTGGTGAGTCTGTCCACTATTACCCAAATGGTATCATTGCCTTTGGAACTCCTGGGTAAACCCGTGATGAAATCCATGCTGATACAGTCCTACTTCCATTCCGGGATGGGTAAAGGCTGCAACAATCCTCCAGGTTTCTGATTTTCTGCCTTGGCCTGCTGGCAAACTGCACATTTGGCCACAAACTCCGCCACATCTCGCTTCATACCTGGCCACCAGAAGTGTAGTTTTATATCCTTGTACATTTTGGTACTCTCAAGATGTACAGATAACAAGGTAGCATGTGCTTCCTGAAGAATACTTTCCTTTAGCTCCGCTACATCTGGCACACAAAGCCGCTCCCCAAACCAAAGTACTGCATCCTTCACTTGAAATTGTACGAAGTGAAGTAAAGATCCTGTAAACCTCGAATTTATCCTTACTTGAAATTCGGGGTGTTACACGGCTAGAATGAGGGATGCAGAAAGTCTGTCTTAATAATGAAGACTCGTATTATTTAACATAATATGATTGTTGAGGATGAACGAGAAGAAGATGCACATGATTATGACTACGAACAAAGTTCTTCAACTACAATGGTAATACCTAATACAACTTCTCCAAGTGAACAGGCCGCTCGTATGGCATGCAACGTTGTTTTACATGATCGACAAAAACATCATCTACTGCGACAAGATCTAGTTGACCATATTTGGAATGAATTTGGGAAAGCCGATTGAAAAATGTAATACACGATCAAATTTTATTTAGCCTTATTTTTTTTAAATTAAGGGAACAATTTAGTTTCATGTTTGAACTATGGAAGTTTTCTTAATGTAATCGTATCTTTTGATTATCATGTAGACGCATGAACCCAATGTTTGCAAGGGTTGTTGGTTTGTTTTACAAGTACTGAAACTTTAGGCTCATGTGGAATGCAAATTTATATATTCTACTGTGCAATTGGAAAGGTAAAATTCAATTAAAAAGAAACAATACAATACAATAAAATTAAAAGTAGGCAGACAGTACATGAGAATGTTATAATGAAAAGGATACATAACAAATAAATATTTCTCTAAATGGTAGATTGGAATCAGTTAGGGATATCAAGAAATTCTTTTTACTAGGTTCTAACTCATACAAGACTAACTAGACTTAGATGTCAATCCCTAGTGAAACCTCTTTTTTCCATTATTTGACGTTGTCTACAACTGAAATGATAACGTTGATGTCAAAATATTGACTCAAGTCCAACCCCATTATTAGATCTTCCTACATTTGCTCTTTCACATCCTGAACTCTTTTTTTCAATGCAAGTTTCATTTCCGTCGCATGTATCCTACGTTCTTGCGTCTCTATATAGAAGGAGTTAAATTTTTTGGTCTCGTCAAGCACAGCCGCGTCACAACCATCTGCTTTATTTTTTGCCTTTCTATTTTCTGCTTTGCGTCCAGGTGGCCGGGAGAGAGGTGTAGAAAAATTACCACCATGCGGTACATCCGAATCGACGTCAACATTTATGGGCGCACGTTGACTGCTACCACCATCCGATGATTATGAACTCGGGCCATATTCGAACACATGTGTGGCACGTAAAGAAAATTTTGGCAAATTCTTGAGTAATTCATAACATTCATCAAATCTGAAAGCTTTCCCAGTTGAATGTATATATTCGGTTCTTGCTTCCCGTATCTAAAAAAAATAACAACAATTTTTAACTTGAACAATATATTTAAAATATAAAATAAAATTCTTTAAAGCAATATACCTTATCGGCCTCGTTTGTTCCGCTCGCAGCTCTGTTTGTTACACTCGCTAATTTAGCAACAAATAAAGAAACATCTTTGGAGATAATGTGAAATATACTACTAAGCGAATTCGATGTTCGATCGGTTGTGGTGCCTAATATAGCTTCGAATGTGGTGAATATACGATCCCAAAGTTGGCTACCTAATACGAATACTTATAGAGCTGGCACTCACTTTTGCAATTGGAAGTTGGTCTGCACTTCTAAGGCTGCCGGAGGTCTAGAGGTTCTGGATTTCAGGCACCAAAACCTTGCCCTTATGGGCAAATGGTTATGGAGATTTCTAAAAAATGATCACCTGCCCTGGGTTCGCCTTCTCTCTCTTAATGCTTTTCCCATCGTTAGATGTGGGATTTTCCAAATCCCCTTTCCCGCAAGGCCTCCTCTTTCTGGAAGGGAGTATGGAAAGTTGTTGTTCCGTTCAGATGTGGCTTAAACCACGTGTGTGCTGATGGTTCTAAGACCAAATTCTGGGAAGACTTATGGTTCGGTAATCTCAAGCTAGCTTCAGCTTTCCCTTCACTCTACTAGATGGCTTCCAACTCCTCCGCCACGGTGGCAGAGTATGTTACCACCATTAACAACCAAAAGTTCTTGTCGATTCCTTTCCCAGCCACTCTTCCTTCTCCTCTGGTGATAGAGCTTCACTAGCTATTCAGCAGTCTCAATCTTTATTCCTGGAATCCCATAGAAGATTTCAAATGGAGATGGACCAGTTCTAGTAACTACTCAGTTAAATCCTTCTATAACTTCCTGAATTTCAGGCGTATCCACTCCCCGCTTGCTAAGCTCTTATAGAGCAATAGCGCTCCTCTTAAAGCTAAGATTTTAACCTAGTTAGCGCTTAACAACAAGCTTCTTACAGTTGATGTCCTTAACAAGATGAGCCTGGCATTAGGCCAATCATGCACTTTATGCTCCTCCGTTCATGAGGACGCCGATCACCCTTTTCTCAAGTGTAGCTTTATTCAACCGTTATGGATGATTCCTGTGATTGCCTGGCAAGCGTCTTATATCCCCAATGACTTCTCGTCCTATTGGATGTCTCCATCTCTCATAAAAGAATTTAGAAATTCCTGGTTCCTGTCCATTATGGCTATTATTTGGGTCGTTTGGTCGGAGTGGAACAAACGTATTTTTTCTCAGTTAGTTGCTTCGATCGATAATATTATCGAGGATTTTTTATTCTTCTCCAAATTTTGGCCTTCCATTTTAACGAATGACAAAGTGGAAGATTTGCATTTAAGTTGCCTAGATGAGGCGATTGTTTTGTTTCGGTCGAATATTATTTAATCTATTTTCTCTTGCCCATTTCTAATTTGTTCTCTTTTTCTCTCCTTTTTGCGGCCCTGAGGTGGTTATGGTGGCTGCTTGCCTCTTCTTTAGCTGTTTTTTGGGTCGTTTTGGTAGGGGTCGTCAGCTCTGGCCGGCAATACTGTTCCCCAGCTACTCTATTTTGTTTTATTTTGCACCTATGTTCTTTTGTGGTGTTTTGTTGGCGCCTCTTCTTACTCGGTTTTATAGGGCTGAATGTTATTTTGGGGGCTTTCTTGACCTTTCTTTTGGAGGCTGTCTGTTTATTTACTTGCCTGTTTTTTTGGTTTTGTTCCACTATTTCGTTTGTTGCAGTTGTGATATGATGTTCTTGTTGCTGGGTTCTAATGGTTTTTGTTGCTTTGGTGCAATGTTGCGGCTCAGCAGTTTCGTGCACCTCTTACAGGCCGTTGTCCATTTTGAGTCTCTGTTCTTTTTGGATTTTTTAGCCTGTTGGCTGAGTTTCTCTGGACCTTGTCTCAGGGACTTTCTTTCAGTCTCCGGCTGTGTTTTGCTTGCGACTTTGGTTATGGGGGGGCTTAGTCCCTGGAGGTACTTCAGTGGTTACCTGTTTGTTTCGTTATGGGTTGTTGTCGGAATTTGCTCCGACCAATTCCTAATTTGAGTCTCATTCGCGTCGATATTGACGGATTTGGGTGCTTTAGCATGATTTGTTTCTTTCTCTATTGATCCTCCTTCCGGAGGATGCCGTGTTTAGGCTCCACCTATGTGCACATCTCCCATTCTCCCGAGAGTGTCATCCCCTTTCCCTTCTTTTTTCCCTGTCTAGCTTCTTTTCTCCCTGTCTCGCCTCATTTTCTCACTTACTGTTTTGAGGTCGCTGCGTGTACGCTTCCTGATCCCTCCTGATGGTTTCGTCAGCTGCTTTGTCGTTGATGGAGCTGCATTCAGTGTGGTTCTGGATCTTAAGATCATCCCCAGCGCTGCGTTTTCATGTTGGACTGGTGTTATCTCGGCCAGCGGTTCTGAGCGGACGAAGCTGGGACACCCTTCTCGTTGGCAGATTTTGTTATACAGCTCCTTGAATTCTGCTGTTAGCCTCGCGCAATTTTCTCAATTGCTTTCTTTGTGTTTATTTTGGTGTTGTGCTTCGCTTATAGTTTTACTTCTGGTAAAATTGTACTTAATTGTTCTATGGATTATTTTTATATATTGATTGGGCTGGAACCGCTAGATTCTATCCGCGTTATCAAAAAAAATTGGCTACATGATTAGTCCGCACCGATGGTTGGATCTTGAGTGATTGCTATCCAACTTTGTGAAAGAATCACGTCTTCATTTGTTGTATACACTCTGCCTCTTGAACCCCTAGTCGCCATTCTTGCCAAAATATATTTCTCAGTAAGCTCTATGTTGGAAGAGTTGGTTGATACTTTTTTTTTGTAAAATTTGTAGACTCTGTTGATGATGTTTGCTAATTATTTATATATGAGCTGAGTGAATATCTAGCCGTGAAGATTAAATAGACGTTTGATCCAATATAGCCGTTTGAAAAAATATAACCGTTTGAGTTTTGAACGAAAGAGACGTTGGAGGGTAAAATGGGAATAAAAGAATCATTTAAAAAAAAAAATCCTCATGGGACAGGACATGTTGTCCCGTTCGATCACTTTTTGTGATCACATGTCCCATGTGAGGATTTAATCAAAAAAAAAAAAAAGAGTAGGACGATACGACATGTATCATCCGAGCTTTTAAAAAAAATTTAAATTAAATAGGGACGACACAACATGTGTCGTCCGATCTGTTTAACAAAAAATAAAATAATTGGGACGAAACATGTTCCATCCCCTATATTATGAAAATTGCCATTCCATTTTTGAAATTTGAAAACGTAATGTAGTACGTTTGCTATAAAATGACAAAATACGAAACGACTGCAGCGTCTCATTTCTCAAAATATAGGAAAAAATGGCAAATACAGCAAACGATTGTGGATGCTCTTACACACCCCTAACTACTAATAAGCAGAAAGTCAGAATTCAATATCGAATCGAACTCTACAATAATCTCTCTCGATTCCAAATCCAATCCCAATCCAATGTCGAATGGCAACAACAACGGCGACGGCGACAGCGACAACGACGACGATCCTCTTTCCGGCTACAAACTATGCGGCTATTTCATCCCCATCCTCACCGTCGTCTCCCATTCCCAAACCCTAACCCTAATTCCGGGCTCTCCCATCTCCCTCTCCGATCTCGGCTTCCGATCCGATTCCGGAATCTCGCTCCTCCCAATTACGAATCCAAATCCAAATCCAGACAACAATACTGATGTGGATACACCGTCTCCTTCGAAGAGGAAGAGGAGGAGGAAGTCGGGGTTGGTGGTTGTCAACGGTAGCGTCAGCGCCAGCGTCGTCCACCAGCTGCACGCTCTGGTGTCCGGCGGTTGCTTCAAGATTCGTGCCAGGGTTTTGAGGGTTTCGGTGAGGGAAGAGAGTGCGAGGGCGGCGGTTCTCGTGGATGTTTATTTGCCGGTGGAGGCGTGGACGGGGTGGCAGTTCCCACGTGCTCGGGCAGTGGTTGTATCCTTTTTTAAACATGTCAGGTAGGTACATTCGTGATACATATATTTATTTACTTTTATAACTAGAGAGTTGGGGCTGTGTAAGTACCAGGTTTGGGAATCTGACATTTTTACTTGCTTGTTTTAACTCATTGTTTTTCATTTGTTTGGTTGTCATATAGAGTATTTGGGGAGTATGCTTTTGAATGTATTTATATCTCTCACACATTCTTTAGTAGGGAGCACCATTATGATAAGATACATACAAAAAGAGATGAGCCCAACGAAATTTGGGTCTTACTTAGAGACCAACTTGATTTACCAATTTTGCTGAACTAAAAAATGTGCTACTTCTTTTTTGGCTGCTTTGGGACTGCTGATTTAAGAATGTAGGGGCCATGTAAAAATAAAATTTCCAATTACTTGTGGGTACCACGTTCTTGAATCTTGTAATGTGCAAGTAGTAGTACCGAACTAGTCAACAGTAATTCAATTTACATTACTTTGCTGGCTGAGGTGGTATCGGGGGACCCATTTGATTATCAACTACTACAAATAAGGTATCCAAACACATGAAGACCCTTTCCAATGGAAAATCAATGATGCGAACCACAATTACTACTTTCCTTGCATTTTACTTGCAACCAAAGGGCTCATGTTTTGATTTGTGGACAAAATGTGTGCCCACGCTTGCCATCTCTAGTTGATGTCATATTGATAATAATTGTTTGCATTAAACGAATAAATTTAATGATCAAAGCATGAAAGTAGGCACGTGCATTGGCATGCGAATCATGTAGTGGACTATAATGGTAGAGGGAGAGCTGCAACTCCTAAGTACGTAAACCATATTCAATTATATAAATAAAAACATATCTTCAAATATAGAGTTAAATGTGGTTTTTCATTAATAAATGGACTCTTGCTGCTACTTCCTATCTCAGGCTCTCTCTATTTGTAAGAAATTTCTTCTTGAGCTGTTTTCCTTTCTTTCTTATTATTTTTGTCATTTTTCTTATTGAACCGCTGAGAGACTGAGGTTTACTCATGCTAACAAGTCATTAATTACTGTTTACAGCTGTGACTGGGAAACTAGAAGTTCATTCCTTGTGCTGAATGAGAATGCTACTCATATAGATGATGAAAGAATTTGGAGCTGTTATGATTGCCATGTCTTTGGGTGTGTGCTGCATTGTAATTCATCTGGTTCCGGTGATAAAAGGTCATTTGATCTCCCTGAAATTTTTAAGAGTTTGCCGACTGCAGGAATGGCAGGAACGATACCTTCTACTAGAATAAAACCCGATAAAGCATCTTCCATAAGTCCTGGTATCTGGGATATTGCTGATGATGTACTAACTAAGATATTGATGATGCTTGGCCCAAGGGATTTATTTAGTGTTTCAGCCACTTGTCATCATTTGAGGGCCTTAACTGCGTCGGTCATGCCATGCATGAAGCTTAAGCTCTTTCCTCATCAGGAAGCTGCAGTTGAGTGGATGTTAAGACGTGAGCACAATACTGAAGTCCTATCACACCCTTTATATATGAGTTCCGTAACAGAGGATGGACTTCCTTTGTTTTTAAATGTTGTTTCAGGTGAGCTGTCTACCGGTGTGGCTCCTACGGTAAATGACTTTCGTGGTGGGATGTTCTGTGATGAGCCCGGGTTAGGGAAAACAATAACTGCACTTTCTCTTATATTGAAAACATATGGAACTTTGGCGGAACCACCACAGGGAGTGGATGTGGTTTGGTGCATGCGTGATGCTAACCGAGGGTGTGGTTATTATGAGCTCAGTGCTGATAATCTCATTTCTCATAACTTTATGTCAACATGGAAAAGATTGATGAGTCAGAATGTCCGGAGAGGGCAAGCATGTTCTAGTGAGTCCACTCCAGAGCTCAGTTCAGGTGGAATTTCAAAATCATCCTCCCAAAGCATATCGATGTCTCCTGAATTATCCATGAATTCTATAGCTCATTCTGTTCCGAACTGCAAAAGTGCCCCACATATGCCCGTAACACGTATCCTTAGATGCACTCGGAGCTCAAGTCTTGTTCAGAGAAATCTTCTGGATACATATGGGAAAACTACAGATTCGAACTCTGGGTTTGTGGAAAGTGATGACATCCCCAGATCGAAGAGTAATGCCAAGAGGCGTAGGAAAAATAATGTTGCTTCTTCCAACAGTAGTGAGACTTGGGTTCAGTGTGATGCTTGTCGCAAGTGGCGGAAGCTGTGTGAGAAAAGGATAATTGATGCAAGTGCAGCCTGGTTTTGTAGAATGAATATTGATTCATTACATCAGAGTTGTGCTTCTCCAGAGGAGGCTTGGAACAAGAAGAGAAAAATTACATTTTTGCCTGGATTTTATGTCAAAGGGTCCCCTCAAGGGAGCAAGGAAAACATATCATTCTTTACCGGGGTGCTTAAGGAGAACATAACATTGTTAGATTCTGAAACAAGGAAGGCTTTGACTTGGCTGGCTAATCTATCACATAACAAACTTGTGGAAATGGAGACGGTTGGATTAAGACGCCCTGTAGTTCTGGATGCCCAGATACTCTCTGACGAACGTGCTTATGGATATCATAAGATATTTCGAGCATTTGGCCTTGTAAGAAAGGTTGAAAGAGGTACAAGTAGGTGGTTTTACCCATCTACCCTTGACAATTTGGAATTGGATTTGACTGCTCTTAGAATTGCTCTTACCTATCCACTGGATTCGCTCAGGCTTTATTTATCCAGAGCAACCCTAATTGTTGTCCCGGCAAATTTGGTTGATCATTGGAAAACCCAAATCCAGGAGCATGTCAGCCCAGGTCAGCTGCGTGTTTACATCTGGGCTGATCATAGAAAGCCCGATGCACATAATCTGGCATGGGATTATGACATTGTTATAACTACTTTCAGCCGGTTAAGTGCAGAGTGGGGATTGCGTAAAAGAAGCGTATTAATGCAAATACATTGGATTAGGGTAATGTTAGATGAAGGCCACACACTCGGTTCTAGTCTTAGCTTGACAAACAAATTGCAAATGGCCATCTCACTGACTGCTACAAATCGATGGATTTTGACTGGTACACCTACTCCAGATACACCAAACAGTCAAGTGGCGTACCTTCAACCCATGCTCAAGTTTCTTCATGAAGAAGCTTATGGCCAAAATCAGGAATCGTGGGAGGCAGGCATTCTCAAACCTTTCGAAGATCAAATGGAGGAGGGACGGTCTCGTTTATTGGATCTACTTCGAAGGATCATGACTTGTGCCAGAAAAGAAGATTTAAGAAATATTCCTCCTTGCGTAAAAAAGGCAACTTATCTACATTTCACTGAGGAACATGCTAAGAGTTACAATGAACTAGTTGTTACTGTTCGTCGCAATATTTTGATGGCGGACTGGAATGATCCTTCTCATGTTGAATCACTTTTGAACCCAAAGCAGTGGAAGTTCCGCAGTAAAACAATCAGGAATGTTAGATTATCTTGCTGTGTTGCTGGGCACATAAAGGTAACAGATGCGGGTCAGGATATCCAGGAAACGATGGATTTATTAGTGCAAGAAGGACTGGATCCTCTTTCAGAAGAACATGCTATTATAAGAATTTCACTTCTAGATGGGTGTAGTTGTGTCAGGTGATTCCTGCATCTTTTCCCCTTTCAAGTATATTTATTATTCTGCAAGGCTATAGTCTATCTAAACAATATTATACAGGTGCAAAAATTGGTGCCGTTTACCTGTTATTACACCATGTCGGCATTTGTTATGCCTAGATTGTGTTGCATTGGATAGTGAGAAATGCACCTATCCTGGCTGTGGCAACCCTTATGAGATGCAAGCTCCTGAAGTATTAACACGTCCAGAAAATCCAAATCCTAAGTGGCCCGTCCCGAAAGATCTTATTGAGCTGCAACCTTCATATGAGCAGGTACAGGATTAGAAATTTTTCCCATCTTTATCATTCTCATTCACTCCTATATTTCGTCCACAACGAGTTTCTTTCTTTTTTACAGGATGACTGGAATCCTGATTGGCAATCAACATCAAGCAGTAAAGTTGCGTACTTGGTGAAGAGGTTGAAGGATTTGCAAGAACCCAACAACAAAATTCAAAGTAGAAACATTGGTTTGCACACTGAGATTAATGATTATAGTCTGCTAGAAGACAATGGGAGTGAGATCATGACAAATGTCCATTCCTCTAAGCTATTACCTGATAAAGTGATCATTTTTTCTCAGTTTCTTGAGCATATTCATGTAATTGAACAGCAGGTAACTGGACCTGTACTTCAGTATTAGTTGCTACATTCATTTACTATTACCATTGCGTTCTTTCGTAATTTTTCTTCTCTCCTCCAGTTAACATTTGCAGGCATCAGATTTGCTGGCATGTATAATCCCATGCCTTCAAACTTAAAGGTATGCTTCTATTGGTTGGTTTCTTTAACGTTTTGATATTTCTAGGACATGACTGTTCTTCTCTGTGCAGAAAAAGTCGTTGATGATATTTCAGAATGATCCTAATTGCATGGTTCTTTTAATGGATGGAAGTGCTGCACTTGGTCTTGATTTGAGCTTTGTCACACATGTATTTTTGATGGAACCTATATGGGATAGAAGGTAATTTGTTATTCTATAATCATGTATGATGCATCATTCGAATGCCATCAAAGTTTTGCTTAGGTCATGCCTCAGAGAACATATTTCTTCTCCTCCCCTTCTAAGACTCTTTCCTTGTGTAGGTAACAATTTGGGAGGGATGCTTCTTAGTTGCTTGAGTTTGAATTTGCTTTCCTGAAGTGAATCCTCTCTCCTGCCATTTTCTTGCCAAAAATTATCAACCGACTCAACCTGTTGAAACAAAATTTTGAAATTTAGTTTTAGATTTTTGTCAAACTTCTCCGAGGGCCGTTCTCAATTTGCAGTCTGCTTCACAGCCATCCCATTTTGCACGATGGAAAAAGGCTAAGATGATGTTGATTAAATTTGAGTATATGCAGTCATATTTAATCTCTGATAAGTAGGTATCTGTTAGATGATACATACATGCAGTGCTATAATTTATGGATATGTGTTCTAATTACTCCTTGGAAGTCCATTAATCTCTTACGAAGTC
Organism: Hemerocallis citrina; assembly: GCA_017893485.1. Taxonomy (NCBI): domain Eukaryota; kingdom Viridiplantae; phylum Streptophyta; class Magnoliopsida; order Asparagales; family Asphodelaceae; genus Hemerocallis; species Hemerocallis citrina. The sequence goes on along the minus strand of CM030360.1, from coordinate 283,626,687 downwards.
TCAGTCGTTATGCATACTCATATTAGTTTTCATTTATTTATTTATTCATAACTTTTATAATTCTTGCATCAGCATGGAGGAACAGGTGATTAGTCGTGCTCACCGCATGGGTGCTACTCGTCCAATACACGTGGAAACCTTGGTGATGCATGGTACCATAGAAGAACAAATGGTGGATTTTTTACAGGTGCAGTTCTGATTCATCTATGAGGCTTTTTTAAATTTAACTAGACTTGATCATTATAAATTGATCCACCATATCTTCATACAACTACATGGTGGAAGTTGTTCTTTATTGTGGGTGATTTGATTCAATAGACGACTGATGGATTAGTTTTTAGTTATTGTGCAAATGAACTATGATGGAACCTAAACTCTTCCAGTCATATTTCAACTCTAAATATTTTTAAGTGTTACCTATTTACTCCAAATCTAACCACTACATTATTTAATTATATTACAAGCTGGTTTACATTTTAGTTGATTTCTTGATATAACTTGTTGCTGTTCCCTTTGGGACTACTTACGTCTGTATATCAAAACCATATTGTTACCTAATTGGAAGTTGATGGATCCAGTTGGTGAACATTGGTAGAGTAGGAGTAGAAATGGTTTGTTATTAAAAAAAAACCCCTTATGCTTTCCACACATGTTTCATCAAGTTATCCCTAGCCAACCAAAAAAGGATTAGTCAAGTCCTTTACAGTAATTTTAGTGTTATGGTTGCTTTGTTTTTATGTGAAGCTGCTACGTTTTATTTTCATTTTGTTGCACAATGTCTTTTACCAGTTAAATACATGCTATGTATGTTATTAGAAATATAAAAAAGACGTGAATAATTAAGAAAATGTTGTAAAGATTTTCAATCCAGCTAAAATATCTTCTATTTATAATTACTTCTGAGTCACATTTATATGTATAATATTATAAATCTATCCATTATAACTTGAAGAGACATTGTGTTTGTACATAATGGGCACATCCGCGCAATAAAGTTAGCCAAGTAGTGACAACGAATATGAAGCATGTATTTGTGCTAATGCAATATGAACTTGAACAATTTTAAAGTTAGTGTATAGTAAATGGACATTGGGTTTAAAATGAAGGGTTGGAATTAACTCTTTTCGACGTTTGTTTCTTCCTGAATAAATACGTAACAAAGAAGCCAATTAAAGCATGAACATCACGTAGGAGGTATTGGGGTCGAACAGGATTTCTGTAAACTCGGTGGCCATGGGGATTTTCCAACTAAAATACCGAGGCACCAAATCGGTTAATTGCTAATTGCTAATTGCCTCTCTCTGCTTACATGCAAATGTCAAAAGGAAAAGATACGTCTTACTAATTTTTTTAAAAGGGTATATAGGTACACAGTAAAATTTATAGTCTTGGTACATAAAACGGTGCATGTGTTTAAATAAATTACCAACTGAATGATGTTTCAAAATAGGTGCATGTGAGCACTTGTCCTATCTTAGTTTTAACTTAAAGGCATAACAATTGAGAGTCGGCTTTTAAATCAGGAGAAAATGCCAGTTTTCCCTAATAATTTAGCAGAAAGATTTTATATATTGTTGGGAGTGCATTGCTATTAGTAGAGAGAATCACAATTGTTTCTTTTTTTTACTACTTTCAAAAAAATACTTTACAGTTTAGATGAATATTTTCAACACATATATGTATATGTCATAAGTTGCACATGTTCAATCTCTACCTAAGCTGCCAATCCCATATAAGCATCAGGAATTTTCTATAGATGAGTATGATGCAATGACACGTCATAATTGGTCTTTTGATCATCTTTGACATGTAACCGAGAGAAAATTTAGTCCAACAGTTGTCCATGTATTCATGTATAGATTCATGAGTCAAATCTGTCTCACTGTGATATGTTGAAGCTGTGCTGGTGATGCGGTCTTGTCATCTTTGTCATTGTTGCAATCGCCACTAGGAGTGGGTGATAGAGGTAGTGGTGAGAAAGAGAGTGGCATTATAGGTCGTTGGGATTGGGAAAGGCAAGTTGGGGTTGCCTACAGTTAGTTTAGTTTAGGCATGAATATTAAAATTTTATCCTAGCATCCTTATGTATGTAGGGCTATAATGGATAATAACTTAAATGATCTAGCTATTAGCATGTAGCAATTTGATAAAAAACTTAAGAGTACAGACTTTCCACATAATGGAAAATAATTCATGTGATTAAAACTTAAGAGTACAGACTTTCCACATAATGGAAAATAATTCATGTGAATAAAATATCTTATAGGTAGCTGTTCCCTGTAGCCATTAGATTTGTTTCGAGATTCATGCACATGCTTCACTTTTTGTGCACCTAATGCACTTGTAAAGGTTAACACACTTCTGCATGAAGCTTGATGGGAGCTTATGATAAAAAAGGTGTTAAAATTTACCTCTTTAAATGTAGGTAAGTTTGTAGTGTGTGTAGGTAAGTTTGTAGTGTGTGTGTGTGTGTGTGTGTGTGTGTGTGTGTGTGTGTGTGTGTGTGCACGCGCGCGTGCGGTGTTACAATATCATTTGATGTCTTGTATAGCTATAATTTCTGATTATCGTCTTCCCCCTTAGTCATGCCTTAAACTATATCTTAAGTAGATTATATCCTGATTCCTGAAATGAATAGTAAATTTTTATACTGGAACTTATTGATGTATTGAGGTAAACATTACCACAAGTTTGCATTAAGATTAAAGCTCAATCCACAACCTCTGACTAAATGAATAATGTGTTTGCTTATTTGATAGATATTTTTATTTTTATTTTTCTTGTATTGCCCAATTTTAAGAATGATTTCAAAATTTGATCAGTTGAGTTACCGAGGTCTTGGTCTTTGATTGCGAATATATCGTTCAGTGGTATTTGGGGTTTTTCATATTACGAAACTTTGATTGTTTGCATAACGATAATTTTTGAATGTAGTATTTTTCAGGTTTTTTAAAATAATATATTTATTTATAGTTGTTAGTTGTTACACTGCCTAATTGAATAAAACATGTACATTATTTGACTTGTTTCTTCAGGACATTGCTATGAGTAAGCAAACCCTGAACCAGGAAATTTACGGCACTAACAATGAAGGAGCAAGAGCATATCGTACTCTACATGATTTTGCTGAAAACAACTATCTTTCTCAACTTACTTTTGTGCGTACTAATGCGGCTTGAAAGGTGTCAAAGGTATTTCATTGATTCATTCTGCCATTGATTTATGTTTCATAAATTCACAATCCTGCTTTCTCACTTATTTGTCATGGGGTCAATGTCTAGATCTACTGATTTGACTTTCAACCTTTTTGTGGAGCTAAACCATGACCTTGTACACTGCCTATTCAACCTTCATCAAACTTTTGTTTGTTGAAAATACTGGGTCTGAAGTCTGAACTATTTTTCTTACATCAGAGCAGTGTAGTCGAAGACAAAAGACAAGGGAATTTTAGAATCCCAGTAACACTTGAGGCACAAGGCAGAGTTTAAGGCGCTCACCTCACTTAACTGAGGCACACTATAATTTTTTCTGGGTTTGAAAATTTGCTAAATAAGAGATTGTACCCTAAATAATTACACAATATGTCATAGAATTCATTATATACTTAAAACAATAGTAACTTGAAAATAGCGTAATTCAATCAGTAGCAGTAGTGTAGTACAAATTCCATAGAGAAAGTTCACTCTAAAACCTACAATATACTAGCAAAGAAATTCTAGAAACATAATAAGATAAGAAGATCAATTGTATGAAGAGGAATAAATGCAAGAGCAACATTATAAAAGAAAAAAGTCCGACAATAAAAATAAAAAAAGCCGGATGCATCCCGGAAGAATGCAATAAAGGAGAAGAAGAATGGTGCTATTCTAATGCCCTAAATCTTAAAATGTCGGGTTCTTGGGTTATTCGACCCAAATACCCAACCACAACATGTGACCTTTGACTATACTGTGTCAGAGAATGCGGTGATATAAAAAGGCCTAGCAACAGTCTACTACAGACTCATGGTCACATGCAGACCCATCTTCTAATTGTAAGTGATATTTGGTGGGCTATGTCTTTATTATCAATTGGAGCACAAACAATGTGTCCCGCAACTTGAGTGGGAAGGGCTGAGTAGAATAGCCAGCATGAAGATTACCCTATTTAGTTATACTATACTTGTTGTTTATATGAAGATTAATCGTATTTTGTTGATAAACAACAAAACATATTCATTTGAAATTTTGAATTCTTCATATAAAAAACAGGGTTAATGCTTATGTTTTCTAACATGATTTTTTTGTTTTTGTTTTTGTTCTTATCAACTAAATGGGTTAATCTTCCCAGAAACAAGTAGTATAAGATACCATAATGGAATTCATACCATAATTAACAACACATTCAATTGGTAGCTTCTGCCTTCCCCACAATCATACGTTAGTAATTTACTTGGGAATAACTTTTTCTTTAATCCTCAGCATGCATGGCATTATTTTAAGTTCATGCAACAATATGTGGATTCTTTCACTTTTGTCTAAATCCTTCAATCCCCTTAGGCAAAAGGATAAATTTTGTACTCTTCATATTGTAATCATCATTTTATATCGAGTAATTATAGTCTTTTTACAGTGTTGGTTTTTGGGTCGTATGATGAGTGGTTCAAAATCATTAGAATCATTTGAAATTTTATACATACATAGTTTTCATGGTGTACATTTTTAATTTGGATGTCCAATATATGATTTTTGAGTGGTCATCCTAGCTAACTGAGCTAGGGTGACACACAAGCCTCTCTCTCTCTCTTTATATATATTTTTATATATGAGGCTGATCTAGATTCTAGAGAGGCCAGGTCTCAAACCTTTTTTTTAAGCCCATATCTAGCTCAAATCTGCAGCCGTTCAATGATAGATCACATGAATTATAAAAGTGATCCTAAAAAAAAAGTTACCGGCGCTATTTCCCATCACATCTCTCTCCTTTCTATCTGTCTTCAACCCACTTACCACCATCAATGTCCTTGACTACCGTCTCTGAACACGTCTTCCAATCACTGCCCGGACCACTGCCTGCTATTGTCTATACTCTTTCCTTTCTTTTTCTGACGCTCTCTCGCTGACCGCCATTGTCTCTGCCTATTTCCTCCACTTGCTCTCCCCCTCCCTCCTTCCCTCTCTCACCTTCGTCCCTCACTGCGCTGTTGACTTCAACCATTGGAAACAGTGATGATAACAACTCCCTTACTGCGCTGTCGACTTCAACCATTGGAAACAGTGATGATAACAACGAAGAACAAGAGTGTGATGGGAGGCCGGGTTGGTTTGGTGAGTTGTTGCCCGAGTTCTTAAAGAGCGATTTTTGCAGGTGAAAGTAATCGAGAGAGAGATAAATGAACAATGGGGTGGGAGCAATGAGAATCGATTGCCACCTGTGAAAAAACACTTTTTTTGCTCGCAATGCGTGCCTAATATGCCACATCTAATTTAGACGATAGTTGTTCGATTGCGGTTAAAAATATCTCAAAATAAGGTTTGAGACCTGACCTCTCTAGATCAGCCCCTGAATCACTGATATATATATGAAATTGGCAGTGCACCAAATGCACTTGTCTTGGTATGCCTATCTAACCCTACTTGGAAATATATTTCACATTTTCAAAATTTTGAAATAATATCAATTCAAATGACAAAAAAATGTTATTATAATGATGGAAATAAACAAAAAATTTATTAAAAACTATATGAAATTGGCAGTGCACAGAATGCACTTGTCTTGGTATGCCTATCTAATCCTACTTGGGAATATATTTCACATTTTCAATTTTTTGAAATGATATCTGTTAAAATAGTCTTAGTTTTAGTCCCACATCTGAAATAATCTTAGAATCAATCTTTGTACTTTTATATATATAGGAGGCAGTGTATTGAGTTATTATTATCCAATAAAGCATTCTTTTCAGTCTCTATATTATACATCAACATGGGATCAGAGCTGGAAACGCATACACAAAAAATTAGGGTTTTCTCCCTCTCCCCTCTTCCATTAAAAAAAGGGGCAACTGTTTGTCTTCCTCCTCCGAAAACCCTAATGCTTTTCCCCCGGTCATCATCACTTCCACCCTCGCCGACCATCAGCCGCAACCTGAACCCACAACCAACAACCACGCCACTGCTTTGCTGCCGGTTGTTGAAGCCCCTCCATCCGCTGTCGACCTCCACCACAGAGCCGCCATCGCAGCCACTCACCACGCCCGCTGCCTTTCCTTCTTCTTCCCCTGTTCGACTTCGAACCCAACCCCAACTCATCCCTGCACTCAACCTTTGTCGCCCTAGTCCACCGCAACCAGTGCCCTCGCACTGCCTCTCCCTCCTCGTCATCACCGTCGTTGCCACCCGAAACCCCACCTTGCCTTGTCGCCTTTGCCCTTGTCGTCGACTCCACCAACTGCCCCGAAGACCCTAATCCTTGTACATCAACATATACCAAAAAAAACTAAACTGCTTACCTCATGCTGTGCTTAATACGTGCCAACTTTTGATGCCCTCTTCACTTATCCTCCTCACCCGTTTATTCCTTCAGATCTGATCTAGATATGTTCCTATGGCTATTTTCACAGCGTCCTCTCATCCTCCATTGGTGAACCCATATTCTTCCACTGTTACTTCTATGAATGAGTCAACCTCCTTCCAATCAATTAATTCTACTGAAGCATACCAACCACTCTGCAACATGCTGCCCCCGCCATCTGGTAACTCTATTCACTCAGGTAATGCTTGTCATGTTTTCTCACATCAATGGATAATTGATTTAGGTGCTTCTGAACATATGACTCCTTTATCACTTTCTTCATATTCTATGCATCCAAATTATCATGTGCGTATTGCTGATGGCTCACTTGTCCCTGTTGAAGGGGTGAGCGATATCTCTCTTACTTCAGACATTCATCTTACATCAATTTTGCGTATTCCAAACTTTTCTAATAGATTATTATCCGTTTTAAAATTTTGCGAAGATTTGAACTGTTCAGTGATATTTTTTTCTTCTCATTGTGTGTTTTAGGATACTACGACGAGGAAGGTGATTGGCACCGGTCGTGAACAACATGGATTATATATCTTGGATTCTCTAGTCTCGACATTATTTTCTTCTGCTAATTTTGAATTGTGGCATTGCCGATTGGGACATCCTTCTTCTACAACCCTCAAGCACTTAGTTTCAGGTTTTGAGCTTTCATTTAAGGTACCTTGTGAGTCATGTGAATTAGGTAAACATTATAGAGTTTTCGACCCAGGACGCATCAATAAACGTACTGAAGATTTATTTGATTTAGTGCATTGATGTTTGGGGTCCTATTGGTTTTTCCACAATAATTCATTATTTTGTTACGTTTATTGATGATTTCTCTCGTATGACGTGGTTGTTGCTTTTGAAAAATCGTTATGAAGTATTTAAAGTTTTTCAAGAATTTTTCATTGAGATACAAACACAATTTGGCACGACTCTCCAATGTTTTCATTCTGATAATGCTAAATAATACTTGAGTTCGAATTTTCAACAATTTTTTTCTCAACATGGCATAATTCACCAAACTTCTTGTGCATACACTCCTAAACAAAATGGTGTGGTAGAACGCAAAAATAATTATTTATTTAGCACTGCTCGCGCTTTGATGTTTGAAATGAAGGTTCCCAAGTTTTATTGAAGTTTTACAATTCTCACTGCATGTCTTCTTATTAATAGAATGCCTATTCCTATTCTTCAAAAACAATTCCCATTTAACCTAGTATTTCCATCTAAAAATTCATTTTCAATACCACATCGTGTTTTTGGTTGCATTTGTTTTGTTCAGAATCTCCAAACCGGCATTGATAAACTTGACCTGCGTGCTACTAAAAGTGTATTTTTTGGGTATTCTCGTTTTTCGAAAGACTTTGTTATTGCCCTTCACAGGAAAAAATGTTTACCTCTGCGGATGTTTCTTTTTTTGAACCTAAACATTTTTTTGAACATATTCCTTCACACAATCCTGAGTTACCTAGAGCTGTTGTAGAGGCTTAATTTTCCACCTCCACCCCCACCCCCACCCCCACCCCCACCCCACTACAAGTAACACCTTTCCTACCACCGCCACCACCTTCTCCTCCGCCACTTCAAGTTTATGTCAGAAGATGTTAGACTCGTTCGGACTCAGCCATCCACGATGTCCCCTCTGTTCACCCAGTGCCAACCCCTTCTATAGGTAATATTCCTAACACAGATGATTTATCTATTGCTCACCGTAAGGCTAAACGTTCTTGTGCTCACTATCCTATTGCTTAGTTTGTTTCTTTTTCAAAACTGAATAGATCTTTTTGAATCTTTACTTCATTGGATTCCGTTTCAATTCCTAACAATGTCCAGGAGACACTCATGCACCCTGGTTGGACAACAGCCATGAATGAGGAAATGCATGCTCTTCAGCAGAATGGTACTTGGCAATTGGTTCATCTCCCTGTAGGTGGTAAAACAGTTGGTTGTAAATGGGCATTTACTGTCAAACATAATCTTGATGGCACAGTTGACCGTCTCAAAGCTCGCCTTGTTACTAAAGGTTATTCACAGGAATTTAGGGTTAACTATGCAGAGACTTTTTTTCCGGTTGCAAAACTCACTTTTGTTCGTGTCCTTATCTCTCTTGCATCAAATTGTTCTTGGTCCCTTCATCATCTTGATGTCAAGAATGCATTTTTCAGTGGCGACTTGAAAGAGGTGGTATATATGCAGCAACCTCTTGGTTTTGAGCGATAGGGAGAGAATTTTGTATGTTCGCTCAAAAAGTCTCTTTATGGTCTCAAACAGTCTTCACAAGCTTGGTTTGAGAAGTTCGGCAAAACTGTGTGCTCTATGGGTTCTCAAGAAGTAAGACAGACCATTCTCTCTTCATAAAGAAAGGAAGCAAAGATATTGTTATTATGTTAGTCTATGTTCATGATACATTATCACAAACAGTGATTCTCAAGGTATTGCAGATATCAAGCATCGGTTAACTCAAACATTTCAAACACAAGATCTAGGTCATCTTCGATATTTTTTTGGCTTTAAGGTTACACGCACAAAGGATGATATCTTTCTTTCTCAAAGAAAGTATGTCCTTGATATTCTTACCGAGACATGAATGTTGCGATGTTGTCCCAGTGACACACCTATGGATCCCGATATTAAGCTGTCTTTTTTCTCCAATGATACATTGTTCTCTGAACCAGGATCGCAAGTTGGTTGGCAAACTCATATATCTTTCAGTGACTAGGCTAGATATTGTCTTTGCAGTTAGTCGAGTCAGTCAGTTTATGCATGCACCAACTATCGCTCATTAAGAAGTAGTGGTTCACATTCTTCGTTATCTTAAGAAAGCCCCAGGCCAATGACTTCTCTTCAGGCCTGGTGAATCTTTCTTTACAAGGATATTTTGATGCTGACTGGGCAGGGTCGATTGATGACAGACGATCTACTAGTGGATGCTTTATGTTTTTTGGAGGAAATCTGGTATCTTGGAAGAGCAAGAAGCAACCTGTTCTAGCTAAATCAAGTGCAGAAGCTGAATACTGAGTCATTGGGCACTTGGTTTCTGAAATTTTATGGCCCAAATCTCTCATTCGAGACTTGACAATTCCAGTGCCTTCTATAGTTCCACTGTATTGTGATAACCAAGCTGCTGTGCATATTTATGAAAATCCAGTGTTTCATGAGCACACAAAACATATCGAGGTCGATTGTCATTTCGTTCGTGAGGAGTTTGAGTAGAAAGTGATCTCACTTTTATATGTCTGGCCTGGTGACCAACTTGCTGACATCCACACGAAAGCATTACCTCCTAAGCTCTTTCAAACTTTCTTAAGCAAGCTTGGCTTCGACAATATCTACGCACTAGCTTGAGGGGGAGTGTTAAAATAGTCTTAGTTTTAGTCCCGCATCTGAAATAATCTTTAGAATTAATCTTTGTACTCTTATATATATATAGGAGTCAGTGTATTCAGTTATTATCATCCAATAAAGCATTCTTTTCAGTCTCTATATTATACATCAACAGTATCAATTCAAATGACAAAAAAAATGTTATTATAATGAAGGAAATAATCAAAAAATTGATTATAAAATAAAAAAACTATATGTATAAGTTCCTTAGCTCTATTAAAATCCCAAACTCAAAACTGGTTAATTTAAGAAAAATTACAATTATAGGTAGTAAATGAAAACGTAAACTGAAAATTAAACAAAATTTATTATTAATAAATTAAACAAATAAAACATAAATGTCTATTTACACTTATTAAAATGTTCTATCTATATAACAAGTTAATTCAAATTAAAAAAAAAACAATTGACACTTAAGGTACGGTACCTATATTGCTAATATCCTTATCCACAGGAAGCAAAACTTAAAAAGTTAATTTTAAATTTAACTAGCTTATTCTACTCAAAGTTAAGAAGATAATTTATAGAACATGTAATTATGATTTAAATAAAAGTTTAACTGCTTTAAAAGATTTATGTTATCTGTTAATTTATTTTGTTGTGAGATTATAAATACACTATTTATTGCACGTGCAATATATGTTTAGTTTAAGTTATTTAATTTTAACCATTAATTAATTTGATCAATAAAATAAATAAAATGTTAGGATTCTCTCTGGACGGAAACAAAAACTTTATTCGCACTTTAATAATAGTAAAGATATTTGTATAGTACTATAAAAAAAGCACCAAAACCCACTAAAACCCTAAACCCCCCTACAAAATCCATCAAAACTCCCCTAAATTCAAGAACTAAAACACCAAAAAAATTCAAGAAAAATACCAAATTGATCATAATTTCTTAACGAAACTGACTAAAGATACAAAATTTTTATCCTAAAACAAATTCCAAGCAAGAGACTCCACTTTTTTTCTTGGATTCTCTTTCAACTGGACGAAGAGATAAACGTTGTTTTTGTTTTTATGGGAGTAAAGAAGAAAAGAAAGCAAAGGAATTGGTTAGGACTGAAACATTGGACTAACAAAGAAAACGTTTTGTTTTGTTGATGAGAACATGTGCATACGAGTGTTTTCCAATTTTTCTTTTTTATTTTTGTGTTGAGTTTTAAAGCGCGAGTCACCGTCGAATTATTAGGTAATTATATGATATGGTTTAATTTTATAATTGTGTTTGTATATACTTAAGTTAATGTAGATTTGCAACTAAATTTTTTGATTAAAGATTGTTAGATAAAACTTGTTATTTTGAATTTTTTCCCGTGAAACCTAGCTAATCATACTATATAACTGATCTACCTTCAACTGTAAGATAAAACAGTTCTAAATTAGTAAAAGTTCACCAAATTCAAACTACTGATAAATTTATAAACTACAAATCTCTTCAACAATCAAGGAAAATAAATAATTATAAAATAATCCTAAAAATAGGAAGTCCATCAAATTATGCGAAGGTAATTACATTCACTGTTCCAAATAAACAACAAAACCTAGCATACAACAACGAACTTTTACAAATCACAAATTCATTCTAATTAGCAAGAAAAGAGAAAACATAAAGCAAAACTGAGTCATGCTATGAATCTCTCATGTTATCAAGAAATTAAGGCAGAGGTGAAGTGTAGTACCCCAAAATAATTAACAATTATTTTGTACAACAATATTAATATTGTGTATTATTTTGTACGAACAATATTTTGGCATATGAATATTATTGCACGTGGATTGTGCACATTTTTGACAATATACCTAAGTTGGAATTAAACTTACATGACATGGACCAACATACACACTATACATGCATTACACATACAAATATGATCTATGAGCCCACAAATTTTGACTTGGAATAAGAAGGGCTTAGGTGGCTTAAGAAGCAATTGATTGTATGGGTGACTAAGCAACCTAGACAATTCTATACACTCCCACACACATACACATCTACTTATGCTCCAACCCTAACCCTACCTAGATGGCCGGCCAATCCTTACCGCCCTCCCTATATAAACAAGACAATGAATAAACACCGTAGTTCATTTTTCCATATTTCCATACTTCATTCCCATTCCATACTTCCATTCACTCTCACTCCCTACTTCACTTCAAACATTCTCTTAGTTTTTCCTAAAGCTTTATTTGGCTATTTGGAGCAAGGAGAAGAAGTAGCAAGGAGGAGAAGAGCATACTAGGAGAAGCTTGGAGCTTAGAGATTTTATTATTGCCTATACTTTAAGGTGGGTGTTCTCCAACCCCATGGTTTGTTAGATTGTGTGTAGTATAGTTTCTATTCCATGATATAGATTGCATGCAATTGTATGTGTGTAGATGATTGTTAATAAGTGTTAGTGTATTTTGTGGTAGAATAACTTGAAAATGAACTTTTGATTCTGCCCTGAAATTGGGTCTCAATTCCGAAGTCATAACTCCTTGACTAGATGAAATTTAGGGCTAGAATTTGTGTAGCAGTATCTCATGCATGTCTAGAACATCTCCTCCAAATTTCATAATTATTGGGTAATATTTTCTATTTAAATAAAATCCGAAATCACTGTTGGTTAAGAGGAGCATAAGATGTGATTTTGTCCGGTTTACTACTTTTCAGAAAATCATCTCTCTCTGGCGATGTGTTATTTCAAGCATAAATTTTTATGTGATACTTGTATGCGTCTACTGGCGATTTTGTCCGGTTTACTACTTGTATGTCTTTCAGTTCTTGCTCATTTTGGCATCTTAAATGAAGTATTTTGAAGAAACTCCCAACTAAGAACTTGTAGTAGACTCACAGACCTTTCTTTAGAACCTAAGATATCGAAATTCCGAGAAGTGTGTGATTATTAGTGATTTTTATAAGTAGCAAGAACTGTATGTTGGATTTTTAACTTTCTGTCTGATGCATGTAAATTGTCACCATATTAGGACCTCTTAATAAACTTAGAAATATTGTTTATTAATTTTTAAATCATGTTATGATATGTAGTTGAATGGATGCCGAGAACAATTGTGTGAAATACATAATTATACTAGAGTGTAGTTGTAGAAATTATGCAACGAAAAGTTTGTAAGTAAGGTGTTCGATGAAATGTGTAAATGAAGATATACACAAATGTGCATGAAAAAGCCTAGTAGATCAACAAATAAGCTATGAGGATGAAGTTGCAAATGAGATCTTGGACATTATGAGGATGCTAGTACATCTACATGTGTGAATTTAACAGTGTGGAAGAAATTTGTAATGAATATGATTGCTAGTCACAAACTCTAATCCATTGATATAAGAACAAGCACTAGTTGGGTGTGTACTCACTTGTCAAGGGAACACGTGCGACGTTGTCTTGTCTGGGACACGTGCGGCGTTGTCTCGATTGTTAATTTCTGAAATTTAGTGATAAGAGCGGGACACGGACGTAAGTCACAAGTCACGTCGGAACTTAGGGGATGAACCCTTAAGTTTTCGTCTATGTTCTGAGTTATCAATACGAATGGGGAGTAATAGTTAAACTTTGTGTCTCTTGGCGGAATAGGGGTGGCCCTACAAATTTGCCTTATGTTCACAATAACTTTGGTAGAGACAGGAGTGGAGAAGGACCATGATTCCGGCAGAGCTGCGGTGGAAGCCAAATGATTACCGACCTAATCGGGAGTGGAGAGGGACCATGATCTTGATGGAGTGGGGAATGACCATGATCTGAACGAACAGAATGATCACTGCTGTTCGGAGTAGAGAATGACCAAAATCTGACTGCAGTAGCGGGGATAGACTGCACCAACTGCATACTATACCAGTCACTAGATGAATGTCAGAATCAGGAAAGAGTCCAAGAGTAGGATGCATGACGAGGGATTAAACCCTATTAACTGAAGAACGTGAGCTTGATTGGGAAGTATATAGTATGAGATGCATATGTTTCCAATCAAGTGTTGTTTCCAATCAAGTGTGCATTAGAGTAGGAGCATCGCGTGCATTTGAGTTTTGTGCATTAGGTTTCTAGGTCATGACATATACCGACACTTGTGGTTTGACTTTCACATTTTTCTTCTGCATCAAATATTGATTGTTGAAGATTTTGGAGATCGCTGGTTTTATCAACATTGCGTCAGTTACATTCAACTGACGTGCCCACAGTTGGTTAGTGTGCATGACTATCTCATCGTGGGTGCATGGGACTCGAGCTGTGGGAAGCGTCCAAGTGGAGGATGTAGTTTCCTTGTACATTGTCATTTATTGTGTAATCCATGATGTATATTTTATTTGACTACATTGTACATTGTAATATTGTTATATGTAATAAAAGTTTTTAATTCCTGTAACTTTTCTGTGTTGTGTACTCATGTGAAGTAAAGATTCTGGGCATGTGTCATGAGTTTTCAGTGTATGAAAATCGGGGCGCTACATGAAGAGAACAAACAACATTAGCTACCAAGAAAGAATATATAAATCCTAGCAATAAGTAACTAAGAACTAAATATCTCAATGAACTATGAATTTGAAAACAAACTTTAAAGGGAAATTAGCGGACCTTTTGATGGAACATATGAGATTGAAGGAAGTTGGATTGTGCATATAATTTAGGAATCGTGGAATTTACGTTGAGCTGGAAGACAAGCTTTGAGAAATTTAATTTTGATATTTTATTTAAACCATTTATTTATATGATATTTTGTAATTATCTATTTATTTATTTTAAGATTGAGATGTATTTTGCATTTAACTATTTTTTTATGAGGTTTATAATTATCTATTTATTCATTTGAAGGTTGAGATGTAGGTCTATCTATTGATAACATTTTTTTAATATTTGATTTATCTATTGCACGTGTGAAGCATGAGTACTTTATTTTGGCCATTGATCAACTAAATCAATCAAGAAATTGAATAGTCCGGATTCGCTCTGTACATAAACGAAAACTTTATTCATGCTTATATATATATATATATATATATATATATATATATATATATATATATATATATATATATATATAAAGAGAGAGAGAGAGAGTAATGTTTCGTTGTGCACTAGGCCTCCGTGTGTACTCGGCCTTCCCGCCTTCGTATCGACGATCCGAACCATTCATATTGATCTACACGCTTAAATTAGTCTAAATATGTAAAATCAAATTATTTGAAATTTATTTGTCCATCCATCATGTGACTATAAAAAACAACGATTTTCAACCATACAAGTTTGTAACATTTCAATGGATAGGCAAATGAATTTCAAATGATTTGATTTTTTATATTTAGACTAAATTAGATGTGTAGATCTATGTGAACGGTTCGGATCGTCGATACGAAGGCGGGAAGGTCGAGTGCATATGAGTGCACACGAGGGCCTAGTGCACAATGGAAGATTACTCTCTCTATATATATGTGTGTGTGTGGGGGGGGGGGGGGTCGGTTGCGAACGGATTTGGTGCCTGTTGACCTGCAAACGCTTGTTGCCGCTCTCTCCAATAGCGCCAACAGCGAACGCCGGTTGCCGCAATCCCCAGTAGTCGCAATAGTGATGTCGCTACTGGGAATAACGACATCGAACGAACTGTTGCTGCTATTGGGGATAGCGGCAACAAGCGTTCGCATGCCAGTTCGCACTCAGAGCCGTTCGCAACCGAAGCCAGTCCTATATATATATATATATACATATACATATATGTATATATATATAGGACCAGCTTCAGTTGCGAACGGCTCTGAGTCCAAACTGATACTCTCTGTACAAAATTGCTCCAACTACAAAGAGATTAAATTAATGAGTCATACGATAAAAATTTGGGAAAGAGTGATCGAACATATACTGAGACTAAAACTACAATGTGAGAATCAGTTTGGATTTATGTCTTGGAGGTCAACAATGGAAGCAATTTATGTACTGAGGACACTTATGGAAAAATATAGAGACAATAAGAGAGATCTACATATGGTTTTTATAGATATAGAAAAAAACATATGATAAAGTCTATAGAGACATAGTATGATGGATGTTAAATAATAAAAGAGTAACTATGCGGTATATTGAGGTAATTAAGGATATGTGTGAAGGGGCAACGACCACAATTAGAACAACCACATGAGAGACCAGTGATTTTCCTATTACAGTAGGTTTACACCAAGGGTCGGCTTTAAGCCCCTACCTTTTTATTTTGGTTATGGATGAATTGACGCGAGGAATACAAGATCAGGTGCTTTGGTGTTTTCTTTTTGTCGATGATGTCTCTTAGTGGACGAGACTAGAGCGAGAGTCAATGCTAAATTAGAATTGTAGAGAGAAACTTTGGAAGCTAGAAGCTTTAGGATAAGTATAACTAAAACAGAATATATGGAGTATAATTTTAGTGATATTCGGAACACGACTGAGGAAGTAGTGAAGCTTGATGGTTAAGAGATCCCTAAGAGAGACTGTTTCCAATATTTAGGCTCAATTATAGAGAGATGAGGAGATTTGTGAAGATGTTATACATAAGATTCAAGTAGGGTGGCTTAAGTGGAGAAGTGCCAGTGGTGTATTATGTGACAAACGTATACCTTTGAAGTTGAAGGAAAATTTTATAGGACGACTGTTAGACCAGTAATGATGTATGGAGCAGAGTGTTGGGCAACAAAGAAACATGTCACAAAAATGTGTAACGGAGATGAGGATGCTAAGATGGATATGTGGTAAAATAAGAAAGGTTAGAATTAGAAACGAGCATATATGAGACATGGTAAAGGTAGCTCCAATCCAAGATTAGTTAAGAGTGAATCGCCTTAGGTGGGTTGGACATGTCACACGTAGACCTAGTAGTGCTCCCGTTAGAAAAAGTGATTTGATAAGTATTGAAGGTAGAGTTAGGGGTAGAGGAACACCTAAACTAAGTTGGGTGGAAACAGTGAGAAAAGATATGATAGTTTATGACCTTATAAAAGATATTGTGCTAAACCGAGCAGAATGGAAAACCAAGATTCATGTAGCCGACTCCAACTAATTGGGAAAAAGGCTTTGTTGGTGGTGGTGGTGGTGGTGGTGGTGGTGGTGTGTGTGTGTGTGTGTATATATATGGTAAAAGGGATATGAGCAACTTGAAGTGATTATGTGGCATGCATGTGATACATTGGACAACTAATCCTTTTAAGGATTTTTCAATCACATGCATGCCACATCATCAATTGCTTATTTACTAAATGAGCAAGTTGCTCATACCCCTTTTTCCCATATATATATACTAGATTTGCCCGTGGGCACGTGCCTACGACACTTCTTCGGAACGATACATCATATAAAAGTCTTGTAAACAGTAAAACAACAATTTTGTAGCTCAAGTTTGAATAGTAAAACAATAATTAGTTGTAAATAAAAGTCCATGTTTCCATTAGTATATGTTGAAAAATAATTATAAATGGGGATGTAAAATTCAACTTCTTAGAACTTTGAGTATGGAAAATGATGAAATTTAACTGTTGGTGAGATATTTGCTATTTTCAATATAACATGAGCAATAAAAAAATGCATAAAAAATCCAAAAATTTACAAACATGAAATCTGAAAATATAAATTTCTAAGTAAATAGAGAGATAATGAGAGAGAGAGAGAGAAATAAATAAATGAGTTCTTTTGGGGGATAAATAAATGAGTTCTTTTGGGGGATTTGAATTTTAGTTTTGGGGAGAACTTTTGGGCGGGAAAATATGTTTTGTGAGGTTAGATCTGGACCATTGATTTCAACCCTATTGAATGAGAGCTACTTGATAGCTTTCTTTGTGTTTTATTTTATATATATATATATAGAGAGAGAGAGAGAGAGTGAGCATTCACGAAATAGAGCACCTATGAAAAATCCGAACTGCTCATATTGTTCTATATGCCTAAGATAGCCTAAAAATAAAAAATCAAGTAATTTGGAGTTCATTTGCCCATCCATCATGCCGTTAGAATTTTCAGCCATACAATTTTGTGACGATGTAAATCATGGGCAAATGTACTTCAAATTACTTGATTTTTTATTTTTAGGCTATCTTAGGCATATAGAACAATATGAGCGGTTCGGATTTTTCATAGGTGCTTTATTTCGTGAGTGCTCACGGAGTGCTCACCAAAGTAGTGTGTAACCGAAGATTTTTCTCTCTCTCTCTCTCTCTCTCTCTCTCTCTCTCTCTCTCTATATATATATATATATATATATATATATATATGCCACCTAGGAAGCACGGATACTTGCAAATGGCCGACGTACTCGTGTCGGGTGTGTATCGGGTGTCGATACTCCTTGGGTACTCCCGGGTGCGTACCCAAGGAACACCCAATTTTTTTATTGCATTTTTTGCAACTTTTAGACAGTTATATTTATATAAATGCATAGGGTCCTAGAGTAATTTCAAAAGTTTGTTGTTTACAGTTATTGTCAAACACAAAACAAGTCTACACAAAGATTTGATAGTTAGATTATCATTTCTTTTCTCCAAAAAACTCGTAATTATAATGTATTCTTATAGTTCTATGAAATTGTTTAAATGTTTGCATTTTCAACAAGAAAATATTTTTATTTCTATAAATATATGTAAATTATTTTATATTTAACGTACCCACCAACGCATCTGTATCCTGCTTTTTTGTAAAATCACGTATCCGCGTACCCGTGTCGTGTCGTACCCGGATCCCGTACCCGTATCCGTGCTTCATAGGCGCCACACTAACTAACTTAGGTAGGGAGACATCCCAAAACTCATATTTCGACCATTCAAATGGAAACCTACATCTGAAAAAATAACTGTGCAAAAGTTCAAATCTATTTGATGTGTTGATAAATGGGGTTTAGAATTTCTCTACTTTTAGGTCATATGCTGAGTGGTTAAAACTTGTTTAATTCATTTCAAATTTTGTCCTTGAATAGTTTATCTAACTATTTGAATTTTCATCTTGGATGATGGAATGAGTTTTGGAATTTCTCCGTAGATTTGTTGGCTTGGGTGACACCTTGGCCCCCTTTTCTCTTATATATGTGTATATATACATATATATCTGTGGTTTGGTCTTGTTTTGTTTTGTTTTATTTTATTATTTGTAATTGAAAATGTATATGAAGCATATGCGGTGCATGCACCATGTTTGCAGTATGCAGAGCTGAATCACATAAGTCTGCATTCTGTAACACTGCTTGGTTGTAAGTTTGTGAAATAGCTCTTTGTTAATGGCTGTAATTTTATATTCTCAATTTTTTGGTGTGCAATCTATATTTCCGTTCATTATCAAAATGGTAATTCGCACTTAAAAAAAAATAGTGTTCCACTGCAAATAGTGACTCGTATGTTCGTTCAAAAACCATAAAAATAATGACTGGTATTCTGTATGTGGTGCTCACCACATATAGAAGGTGATAAACACACTTTATGCTGAGGAATCATTATAATGCACTAGTATTTAGCACGTGCGATGCACGTTTTAATAAATATATAGTTTTTAAAGTAATATAATATAGTACGTGTGAGGCACGTGTTAATAAATATATATATATATTTTAAAGTAATATATCTCTAATATTATAATGGGAGAAGGCCTTAGTGTCATTTGTAAATGTTTTGTCATTCTACCAGTGCAACGCACGTGCCTAACTATTATAAAGGAGGTCCTAGGTTCAAATCAAGAATACGTCTAAATTTTTATTTTAAAAAACTATATTTATTAAAACGTGCACCGCACGTGTAAACTACTAGTAATCTCTAATATTATAATAGGAGAAGGCCTTAGTGTCATTTGTCCATCTACCAATCCGTGCAACGCATGTGCATAATTATTGTAAATGAGGTTTTAGATCAAATTCAGACGTAGTCTGAATTTTTTATTTTAAAAAACTATATTTATTAAGACGTGCATCACACGTGTAAACTACTAGTAGAGTATAATGGGAGAGCTTGAGTTGTACATGCGATGCATGTAAGGTCGTAGATTTAAAGTGTATAATGAAAGAGTTGGAGTTAAACGTGCGATGCACGTAAGGTGATAGATTGACTCTAAGGCCTTCTCCCATTATAATATTAGAGATTAGAGATGTTGGAAGGGAATGGGAAGATACAAGTCAGTAGTCACATAGCAAAATGATTCGAAAAGTTGGACCATGGCAGGTAATAGAGTGGTTAAAGATTCATATGCTATCTCCAACTGTATTGGGGTAAAAAACAGAGCTTTTGTGGTTTATTAATGTACTAGGTTTGCCAGTTGACACGTGCCTACGGCACGTCTTCGGAACGATGCACCTTGTTTGATCATATAAAATAGTTTTGGAGGTTTAGCAAATTAATTGAAGTAACAAACATATTATATGAGAAACTTTTGGGGGTCCAGCAAAAAACATATTATATGATTTTTTTGAATTATTTTTAAAATTTATAATTTTAAGTTTTTAAAATTTTTTAATTTTTAAAAATTTTAAAATTTTTTATTTTCTTAATTTTTTGAATAGAAGAGGGAGGGGGAGAGATTTTTTATTTTTTTTATATATATAAATATATGTGTTGAATTTGACTTTTGGTGGGAAACTTTGGGGGGGGGGGGGGGAATATGTTTTGTGAAGTTAGATCTGAGCCTTTGATTTTTGTGGGGATTGAAGGAGAGCCACTTGATAGCTTTCTTTGTGTTTTATTATATAGATTCCGCCTCCTTAACTAAATGAAGGGAAGGGTATTGGCAGGGCCAGGCCGGAGATCCGGGTTGTTTTAGTCAAGCCTATGTTTTGGTGCTTCTTAATAAATTTTTTTATAATAGTAACAACAAAAAATTTGTTGCTCTTATATGGTAAAGCCCAATTCTGTTATAGTGGACTGGACTGATCTAGTGGGTTATTACCCTGATATGTTATATATATTTAGGGTCTTAAAAAATTTGTTGTCCTTTCATCTTAAAAAATTTGTTGTCCCATGAAAGGGGGATTGTTGGTCTTACCCCTGGGCTGGCCCTGGGTATTAGTGATGAAAAATTGGAGGATCTCCTTCAAGCATGACTCTGATTGTTGTATCTCCCTACCCCTATTATGTCTATGGAGGTCAGTCCTGGACGTTAATTTATTGACTATCATATCCTTTGTGTTTGGGTTTGGTCGGTCCTAACCATTGGAAAAACTCTTATTACATGAAACAAAATACAACCAGTCAATTTGTTAATTATAAAATTACCACTTCTGAGAGTTGAGCAGATGTATTACACCGCTCAAAATCCAGGTGTATGATTTAAGGTTATTAGGTATGTGCAGTCTCATTTCACGAGGTTTTTTCCTGAAAAGTTACTTGCAAAATCGACGGGACGTTTAATTCCGTGTTAATTATCTTTCTACCTGGTGCCCTTCCTGTTTGCGTGAACCATGTTTGTCGGGACTAATACACATTTTACTACTTGATGCAGGAGTGTGGCCATCAAGAGCAGAGAACCAGTGCTTTACCTCCTGCTTCTCCTACATTTTTTGATATTATCTCGCAATGCTAAGTTTTTAGACCATGTCTAGTGTTCTTTTGGAAGAACAGTGACCTTCGCTGGTTGCTTTTACCTAGTGGTTGCTGTTTGTCTGTTTTTTGTCTTCCCACCTCTTTATTTATTGAGGGTGATGGAGCTATAGAATGTAACTCAATTTTTTTTGTTGATGTTTATAATTTTGATTTCAAATTATAGATATCAAGAAGCCAAGCATGCATGTTCATTTAAACAACTCGACTTGCACTTGTTTTGCACTACAGTCTTATACTTAGGAAAGCAGGCAACTGATTAATGTGAATTTATGTATATATTCTTTCAACTATGACTGACAGTTTTCTGCCCATCGCAAGTGGTGATACTATGGTAGTAGGGCAATTTGAGAAGATAGCCTTAACTCAGAAAAGTGGATTGGCATTCTTACCTTAGCGTATGCAGCTTTGTATTCTCATGTTTCCTTGTCTTTGTTCTGATTTGGATTTACTTGCTTAATTTTGTGTTTATTACTCGTTTTAATCTCCAATATGGACGGCTATTGCGGAATGTAAAAAACAAAAAGAAAGAAATTGCAAAGTATATATCCCATGAGTACTCAGCATCTACTACCAATTCTACTATATTTTTCTTTACTACTTTAGGTGGCATACTTCAATAGGGGGAGAAAGTGAGAGTAGATGGGGAACTCTTCAATAGGATACTACTTAAAATAGTGAAAAGAGTGGTAGGAAAATTGATAGTAGTAGTTGAGAAAAATTATTCACGGAACGTGACTCGACCACATATTGTAGGTACCCACATCAGCATAAATTAAAAAAAAATCGTGTACTTGCATCACACTAGAAATTGGATTCGAATTTTAAATAAAAAAAATTTGGAACAAGGCCGTAGCCATGTCATGCACTCATCACACATGCGTACTCTAATTCCATAATAAGAAATTTGTTTAATTGGAGGTCAAATCCGCAAATAAGGAATTCGTTGAAGAGCAGATCAAATATGGGATCTTGCTCGCTAGTGAAGATATTTAACACACAAATTCAGATAGCCTCATATAAGTAAAAAAACACCAAAGGATTCGGTGTAATTTACACGTGGTCTTAATAAATATAGTTTTTTAAAATAAAAATTTAGACATAGTCTGGATTTGAACTTAGAACCTCCTTTATAATAGTTATGCACGTGTATTGTACAAGTTGGTAGATTGACAAAATATTTATAAATGACACTAAGGCATTCTCCCATTATAATATTAGAGATTGTTCATCCTAAAATAGACGGTAACATTATATTTAACATTTAAAAATTGACATTATATTTAACATTTAAAAATTGAAAAAGTGAGCTAACAAACTCCTAAATTTCCTCTATCTGCACATATTTATTTTTAATTTAAAGTAAAAATACAGATCGTAGTTTGAGCTTGAATTTAAGACCTTCTTTATAATACTTATGCATGTGCATTATACGCATTGATAGATTGACAAATAACACTAAAGCCTTCTCCCATTATATTATTACTAGTATTTTTCACGTGCGATGCACGTTTTGATAAGAGTTGGAGGATTTTCACGTGCGATGTACGTGTTAAAAAATAATTTTGGAGTTGGACGTGCGTTGCACGTAATTGGAAAAAATATTTTGAAGAAAAAAATACAATTTGTACGTGCAATGCACGTTTTTATAAGTAAAATTTGAGTTGTACGTGTAATATATGTGTATGTTTAGTGTTAAAAACATATTATAAAATTGTTTTGCACGATATATGATTTTTTTTTATTTGTTTGTTTTTGTTGTAATTAATGGAAGAGTTGAGTTGCATGTGCAATGCACGGATTTGTATGTTGACAAATGACAACCCCAACTCTCCCATTATAATATTAGAGATTATTATTATTGTTATTATTATTATTACTAGTATTTTTTCACGTGCGATGCACGTCTTAATAAATATATTTTTATTAAAAGTAAAAACTTCAAGTAGTCTAGCCTTGAATCTAATACCACCTTTATATTTGATATGCAAAGGCAATACACAGATTTGTTTGTCTACAAATGTTTGTATTTGTTGAATTTAATTTGGACGTATATTGCACGTGTTTGTTTAGTTACAAAGTTCTTTATATTTGATATGCACGGGCAATACACAGATTTGTTTGTCTACAAATGTTTGTATTTGTTGAATTTAATTTGGACGTATATTACACGTGTTTGTTTAGTTACAAAGTTAGGATTTGTTTGGTTATAAACCCCAACTTTCCCATTAAAATTACTAGTGTAATGCACGAGCGATGCACGTGGGGAAAATGGAGGGGGAATGAAAAGGACAAAAAAATCTACCAACACGTGTGCTGCACGTGTTGACACACACACACTAAGGAATAAAAAATTGTTTATTTGTTTACAACCCCATCTCTCCCATTATAATAGTTATAGATATATATATATAAAATTGAGAAAATGAGAAAATGAGAAACATCTTAAAAGGAGTGATCCAATGAGAAAACGTTCTCTCTCTCTCTCTCTCTAATATAAAATTATATATATATATATATATATATATATATTGGTTTTTTTGGGTTTTTTTGTTGTTGTTGATAGATGATGGATTAGTTAAAATAAACCGGTTTTTAATTACTAATCCAAATTAATTAGAGTCATTCATCAAAATAAACCGGTTTTTAATTACTAATCCAAATTAATTAGAGTTATTCATCTAAATCCCCTCATATCCAATGGTCAAAATCAATATTTCTCATTTTCTCATTTAAGAGTGTTTCTCATTGGATCACTCCTCATATATATATATATATATAGAGAGAGAGAGAGAGAGAGAGAGAGAGAGAGAGAGAGAGAGAGAGAGAGAGAGAGAGATTATTATTACTAGTAATTTACACGTGCGATGCACGTTTTAATAAATATAGTTTTTTAAAAGTAAAAATTCAGACCTAGTCTGGATTGGAACCTAAGACATTCTTTATAATAGTTATGTACGTGCGTTGCACGCATTGATAGATTTACAAATGACATTAAGGCCTTCTTCCATTATAATATTAGAGATTATTATTATTATTAATAATAATTTTCACGTGCCATGCACATCTTAATAAATGTAGTTTCTTAAAAGTAGAAATTCTAAAGTAGGCTGGGCTTGAACCTGAGACATCTTTTATAATAGTTGTGCACGGACGATGCATGAATTTGTTTGTTTACAAATGACAACTTCAACCCTCCCATTATAATATTAGATTAAATTATTATCATTTAAGATAATATTAGAGATATAACATGATCAATTGAAAAATATTCTCCATGTTGTAAAATTTGTGTAACAAAACTTCTCACACTAATAGTCTAATATAGTGCATGCTATTATTCCCAAAAATAATAATAATAATAAATACAAAAGCATCTAGAAGAGTGGGTCCTTGTTTTAATTTTTATTATTCTCTCTCCTAGCTATCTTCTTCAATATTTTGTTATTTTCTTCCCTTCTCCTAACTTCACCCGTTCCACTATTGGATTTTTCTCCAATAGGTTTGTTTGTTTTTTTTTTTTTTTTTTAACCTAAAAAAAAACAACTATTGGAGAAAAATCCCCTTTTACAAAAAGTTAGAGAAGAAGCTATGTAGATATACTGTAACTATATGTGCTTAATTATTTCATGTTCATTCAAGCCCCAGGCGCATAACATCATAATTTCAAAATAACAGAAAATCTGTTCTTAACATTATGGAAACACATCCTTATTAGAGTGAGATCGATTTTGCTACAAAATTCCAGCATGGAGAATAAATTACAATCCGTTAAATTATTTTTTTTTAATTTAATTTTTAGATGGACAATTAACGATACATTAATTTCAGGAATTGTTCAGTGATCAGTGAGTTTTAATAAGGGATAATTTAGCAAATGCCCTCATTCAAAATGTGAAAACTAGCATATACTCCCACTGTTTTTAAAAACTAATAAATACCCCCAGTTTGGACGGAACCATTAAAATCTCCGTTAAGTGAACTCACGTGCATCACACGTGATATGTAAAATGACCTAAATACCCATGATAAAATGATTTTATCAAATGCCCTCAACCAGAATGTGGAAACTAGCATATACCCCCACTATTTTAAAAAAATATGATATTTGGGATATTTTAACAAATACCCCCATTCAAAATGCGGAAACTAGCATATATCCTCACTATTTCAGTGTTAGGTGTTGTAAAAAATGTGTGTATTATGTGTTGTTAGGCAGTCTGTACAACTTTCTTCCTGTACTGATGATAACAATGTAACAGAAAGAGGTTCTACATCAGATTTTGACCCCAAAAAAATACAAAAACCATCATTTGTTACAACAGATTATTGTGAATCGACACTAGCTTGTGTACCATCATTTATTACAACATATTGTGTGGTTAGTTTCACTCTATAATGTGCATCATCATTTCGATCATCTTCATTCACAATAAGTTTAACATGTGTATTACCCATGGTCACAAATTAGTCGTTTATAAATAATTCAACAAGATTTAATATTCGGAAATCAACAAAAATTTGGTAAATTTTGAAAAATTTTGCAAAAGTTCGAGAAGAAAGAAATATAAAATTTAAAGCATCTAAATAGTTAGTTCTCATCACCTAAGTAAAAATATATATAAATCCATAAATATTTATTGTATAATTCGCTAAATTCGCAAACTATTCGCGAATTATTCATTTAATTCGTGATTTTCATGAATAATTTGCGAACTGCAGGAATTAAATGCAAACCTGCAAATAATTCACGAATTTGTTCGGCAAATTATCTTCGTGAATAATTTGTGAATTTAACAAACTATTCACAAACTTTGTTAATATGATATTACCTACTGTCACACTAGGTTGTGCATCATCTTCAACAACACCCAAGTTGAGATGTGAAAACAAAGCATTGATGTTTTTTTGTCAAATAACAAACACGTATGACGATCAGATCTCGGAGTTAATTATAGTTTTTGGCGGTCAACATCGACGAATAGCGAAGGTTTGATCCTTACTGTTTTTATTTTAAAAATTCACATATTTCTTTGCTCCCACACAGAAATTAGCAGCAACAACGTATTATACAGTATTCAAAACCCTAAAATTGGTTCGTCCAAACTGACATTATTTCTTAGTTTTTTTAAAATAGTGGGAGATATGCTAGTTTCTGCATTTTAAATGAGGACATTTGCTAAAATATCCAAAATATCTCTTTTTTATATAGTGAGGGTATATGATAGTTTCCACATTCCGAATGAGGGCATTTGCTAAAATACATTTTATCGTGAGTATTTAGGTCATTTTACATATCACGTATGACGCACGTGAGTTCACTTAACGGAGATTTTAATGGTCCAGTCAAAACTGGGAATATTTCTTAGTTTTTTAAATAGTTGGGGTATATACTAGTTTCTATATTTTGATGGGGCATTTGCTCAATTATCCTTTTAATAATAAGAGGCGATCAAATTCCTAGACTACTAGCACATGCATGCATACTTGCAACTTAACTCGATCGATTTTGCTTTGAAATACTTGTAACATTAATCAAGCTTCAACGTTTTTTTGGTAGCCAGTGTCCGAACTGCGCGCACCGCGCGCACCCAGTCATTCTCACATCTCAATATTAATTATGTTTCATATAAAAAAATAAATTATATATATATATATATAATTTAAGGTTCATATCAGGTCTCAACTGGAAAGTTAACACCAAATTCAATCAATTTAACATTATTTTGATTCTCTTCAATTTCACAATATATATATACACCTTAATTATTTGCAAACAAACAATTAATTAATTAGTACATGATAATACTAGAATTAATGTATATCATGAGTTGGGTCCCCAGCTGCTCAAGTACATGACCATCCGAAGCGATTCCTCCGCGTCCCGTCTCCTCCTCTTATCCTCACCGGTGGTGACGGCACCCGTCTTCGCAGTCCGGAATCGTCTCACACTCTTGGCATTAGAAGACGATGACGACGTTGCAACAGCAGTATCCTTAACCGACTTGGACGTCGCCTGCACCACTCTCGTACCCCCCTGGACCACCACTCTGTTGATGAAGTATCGTAGGCTCATCTCACACAAACACAAACAGTAGACTTCTTCTTTAAATTGGTTTGATATCTGATCTGATGGATAACGATCAGGGGATCGAGAATTTATATAGATGATGAGTTGACGGGTTGGTTTCGTTTATGGTGGGCGCGCGCTCCCTGTTTAGTTCGGTGGTCACCGGGTATCGCCGGTGGTTTTCGGATGCAGCACATAGG
Organism: Hemerocallis citrina; assembly: GCA_017893485.1. Taxonomy (NCBI): domain Eukaryota; kingdom Viridiplantae; phylum Streptophyta; class Magnoliopsida; order Asparagales; family Asphodelaceae; genus Hemerocallis; species Hemerocallis citrina. The sequence goes on along the minus strand of CM030360.1, from coordinate 283,598,963 downwards.
AAATGATGGCGGATTGGGCCACGTGTCAGTTGTGGAAGAGTGTTGTTTGAGGAAGGATCTAGAGTGTTGAGAGTTTGGATTGGTGTTACAGTACACGTAGGCTGGCTGGTGGCTGTTGAGACTTGGATGCCTAGGAAATATCTCGATATTGCTTTGACTTTGACTTTTATACTATCTTGATTTCTTTGCATTTTTAATTTGTGTGGACATAATCATCAGGATAATGCTCAAGAACCTATCAAATTTACTAATTATTTTTGTTTAACATTTTAGGTGGCACGTTACTATTGAATATTTTTATCGTCTATTCTACAATAACTTTCAATAGCAGTGTACCATCTAAGATAGTAAAAAAAAATTGTAGATTTGATAATAAATATAACATTACCCTAAACATTATATACGCTGTCAGAAAAGTAGTTCATTTTTAAAATAGAACAACACATCTTTTAAGTTCCAACTAAACACATAATTTCAAAACAATTGAAACACTAGGGACTTATTAAGAACTTTTTATATACACAAGGAATTAAAAGATTAGTTTGAAAAGTCAAAAAAAGGTTTAAAAGAAAGGATGTTAATTACTAGAGGCTTAAAAGGAATTTAACTATCATTTAAATCTCAATCACACATTTAATATTTGAAACAACAACTGTTAAAAATCAATTAATATGAATGTCTCTCCATTATTTCATTTTCTCCACTAACCCTATGATCTCCATGTTCTCCACTTACCATTTACTCCATGTTTGTCCTTTCAACTTCTTTTGTAAGCCTATAAATAGGCCTTTAGATAAATTATTTGGGAGTGCTAAAAAGAAAAGGAAATCATTTGAATACAAATTATACTCTATTCTCTTGTCTCTTTTACTTTCTAGCATCGTCTCAATTATTTTACAACACATTATCAGCACGAGGCTCTACTTCAACAATTCGAGGTATTTTTTTTAATACTATTATAATATTAAGGTCACTATAACTAAGTATGCTCTACACTCGCCATTCATTTGGATCTTGTGTATCAGAAAAGTTATAGCATTTTTTTTTATACTCATATTATAATATTAAGGTCACTATAACTAAGTATGCTCTACACTCGCCATTCATTTGGATCTTGTGTATCAGAAAAGTTATAGCATTTTTTTATACTCATATTATAATATTAAGGTCACTATAACTAAGTATGCTCTACACTCGCCATTCATTTGGATCTTGTGTATCAGAAAAGTTATAGTTTGATCTAATTTTTTTTTTCTAATTGCATTTTTTTTATATATACATATAGTTTCATCATGTCGAACCTTGTTAAGCTTGAATTTGAAGCTCTTGATATTACCAGCAAGAATTATTTGTCGTGGGTGTTGGATGCGGAGATCCATTTGGATGCTAAAGGTCTCAAGGAGACAATTGATGAATCAAAAGAAACATCCAACCAAGATAAGGCGAAGGAAATGATATTTCTTCACCATCACCTTCATGAGGGGTTGAAAGTTGAATACCTCACGGTCAAAGATCCTGCAGATCTTTGAAAATCACTGAAAGAGAGGTATGATCATCAGAAAACTGTGATTTTTCCGAAAGCACGTTACGACTGGATGCATCTTCGTTTTCAAGATTTTAAATCTGTTAGTGAGTATAACTCGGCTATTTTTCGAATCAGTTCACAAATGAAATTATCTGGTGAAACTGTTACTGATTCTGATATGATGGAAAAAACGTTATCCACGTTTCATGCATCTAATGTGCTCTTACAACAACAATACCGTGAAAAGGGTTTTACAAAATACGTAGATTTGATATTTTGTCTTCTTGTTGCTGAGCAAAATAATGAGTTATTGATGAAAAATCATGAGTCTCGTCCTACTGGCTCTGCTCCATTCCCTGAAGTGAATGTGATAGCATTCAATAATAATCGTGGTCGTAGTCGTGGCCAAGGCCGCAGACGTGGACGTGGACGAGGAAGAGGAAGAGGTTATTTCCCCGGTAGTCGAAGTAACCACAATGTTAGGGATGAATCACGAGGAAACAATGATGGTGGCATGAATAAGAAGATGAAGGAAAGCATCTGCCACCGATGTGGGATGCAAGGCCATTGGTCACGTACTTGTCGTATTCCCAAGCATTTTGTTGATCTTTATCAAGAGTTGTTGAAGAATAAAGGAAAGAATGTTGAAGCAAATTTCATTGCTGACGACTCCAATGATTTCACCGAAGGCCTTGATGATTTGATGCACCTGGATGCAGCTGATTTCCTTATCCATCCTGAAGATGGAAGTGACCAGAAGTGATCAAGATGCTTATGATATTTGAAGTTTCTTTCAGCTTGTTATTTTGTTTCTATGTTTAAGTTTGCTATGAACTATGTTTTATTTCAGTTTGTTTCGGTTTTGTTAAAGTTTTTCTTTAGCTTAATTTTATTTTCAAATTAATGTCATTCTTCATTATTATTATATGCTTCATATTGCTTTCAAGTTTACTTATTCGCATTTTTTTCCTTCTTTATCTAGATTATGAATATGTATCAATCCAAGATCCAAGTTGGGGATATATGTCTTGCAGACAGTGCTACTACCCACACCATTCTTAAAGATAAGAAATATTTTTCTAATCTAAGAAATGATCAAGCACATGTCAATACCATTTCAGGTTGTGCAAAGATAATTGAAGACTCCGGAAGAGCAAATTTTATAATGCCAGAAGGCACAAAATTCATAATTGAAAATGCATTATTTTCGCCTAAGTCTCAAAGAAACTTATTAAGTTTTAAAGATATTCGTCTAAATGGATATCATTTTGAGACTATGAATGAAAGAGGTATTGAATATCTTTGTATTACCTCAAATATGATGGGCAAAAAGTGTGTGTTAGAAAAATTACCAGCTTTCTCATCTGGATTGTATTATACAACTATAAGAATAGTTGAATCATATAATACAATAAAGATGAAGTTTACAGATATATTTAAGGTTTGGCATGATCGGTTAGGTCATCCCGGTTCAACGATGATGCGGAAAATTATCGAGAAATCATGTGGTCATTCATTGAAAAACCAGAAGATTTTTCAATCCCATGAATTTTCTTGTGTTGCTTGTTCCAAAGGAAAGTTAATTACAAGGCCCTCACCAGCCAAAATAAAGAACGAATCACTGTCATTTTTAGAACGAATTCATGGTGATATATGTGGTCCGATTCATCCCCCATGTGGATCGTTTCGGTATTTTATGGTTCTAATTGACGCATCAACTCGATGGTCACATGTGTGTTTATTATCATCTCGTAATTTGGCTTTTGCAAGATTACTTGCACAAATAATTCGGTTGCTGACACATTTTCCTGATTATCCGATAAAGACAATTCGTCTTGATAATGCTGGTGAATTTACATCCCAATCTTTTATGAATTATTGTATGTCAATTGAGATAAAAGTGGAACATCCAGTAGCCTATGTTCACACTCAAAATGGTTTGGCAGAATCATTTATAAAACGGATCCAATGGATTGCGAGACCAATGCTTATGAAATCAAATCTCCCCGTTTGGGCCTGAGGACATGCTGTTTTACATGCAACACAACTTATATGCATCCGGCCAACCAGTTATAATGATAATTCTCCCTTACAATTGGTTCATGGTCAGTTATCAAATATTTCCCATTTACGAATTTTCGGATGTGCGGTATATGTCCCAATTAATCCACCACAACGCACAAAAATGGGACCTCAAAGGAGGACGGGAATATATGTTGGGTATGAATATCCATCTATAATCAAGTATATTGAACCGACAACTGGAGATTTGTTTACTGCAAGGTTTGCAGATTGTCACTTTGATGAATCACTATTCCCAACATTAGGGGGAGATAATAAACAGTTGGAAAAAGAGATTTCATGGAATGATTTATCATTGAAATGTTTAGATCCTCGAACAAAAGAAAGTGAATTAGAAGTTCAAAGGATAATTCATTTGCAAGGTATTGCAAATCAACTGCCAGACGCATTTACTGACCACAAAAGAATAACAAAATCTCATATTCCAGCTGTAAATGCTCCTATCAAAATTGATGTCCCTGAAGGACAACCTATAATTGCTAGTGAGTCTAAGGCACGCTTGAAGCGTGGTAGACCACTTGGTTCCAAAGATAAATATCCTCGAAAAAGAAAAGGAGCAAATAACTATGATTGTCAAATCGAGGATGTCTCTCCAGAAGAGACCATTGACATAGTTAATAATAAAGAGAATCAGGTACCTGAAATTAATGAAAATGAAGAGATCTCGATTAACTATGTCATTACGGGAAGAAGATGGAACCAGAATAATATAATTGTCAACAATATTTTTGTATATAATATAGCGCGCGATATCATAAATGAAAACGAGGATCATGAACCTACCTCTGTGGAAGAGTGTTGAAATAGAAATGATTGGCCAAAATGGAAAGAGACAATTAAGTCTGAATTAGACCCGTTTGAAAAATGAGGAGTTTTTGGATCTGTAGTCCGAACACCAAAAGAGATCAAACCAGTAGGCTATAAATGGGTATTTGTACAAAAAAGAAATGAACGAAATGAGATTACTAGATATAAAGCACGGCTTGTCGCACAAGGTTTTACCCAGATGCCTGGTATTGATTATGAAGAGACATATTCTCCTATGGTGGATGCAATAATATTTCGATATTTGATATATCTGGCAGTGCATGAAAGACTTGAAATGCGTCTCATGGATGTGGTCACGGCCTATTTGTATCGTTCGTTAGACCATGATATATATATGAAAATCCCTGAAGGATTTAAAGTGCCAGAAGCACATATTGATAATTCCCGGAAAATTTACTCAGTTAAGTTAAACAAAGCATTATATGGATTAAAACAATCAAGACGGATGTGGTATAACCGTCTGAGTGAATTTTTAATAAAAGAGGATTAGAATAATGATCCTATATGCCCATGTGTGTTTATAAAAGGTTTAGGATCAAAATTTGTTATAATTGTTGTTTATGTTGATGGTTTAAATATCATCGGAACTCCTGAAGAGTTATTACAAGCCGTGCAATGTTTAAAGAGAGAATTTGAAATGAAAGACCTTGGAAAAACAAGATATTGTTTAGGTCTTCAAATTGAACATTTGAAAGATGGAATTTTCTTGCATCAATCCACTTATCTGGAAAAAGTACGTAAAATGTTTTACATGGATAAAGCTTATCCCTTAAGTACTCCCATGGTAGTGAGGTCATTAGATGTTAATAAAGATGTGTTTAGACCTCGTGAGGAACATGAAGAACTAATTGGTCCTGAAGTACCAAATCTTAGTGCCATTGGAGCATTGATTTATCTTGCTAACAATACACGTCCTGATATATCTTTTACGGTAAATTTATTGGCAAGATATAGTTCCTCACCAACTCGAAGACATTGGAATGGTGTGAAACATATATTTAGATATCTTCGAGGGACCATGGATATAGGCTTGTATTATTCTAACCTGTCCAAATCAGATTTAATTGGTATGCAGATGCAGGATATTTATCTGATCCACATAAAGCCCGATCTCAATCAGGATATGTGTTCACCTGCGGAGGAACAGCAATTTCATGGCGTTCTACAAAGCAAACACTAGTAGCAACTTCAACTAATCATGCAGAAATATTGGCAATCCACGAGGCAAGTCGTGAATGTGTTTGGTTGAGGTTGATATCTCAATATATCCAGGGAACGTGTGGCCTTTCAGTCGATAAAGATATCCCCACAACCTTATTTGAAGATAATACAGCATGCATAGCTCAGCTAAAGGATGGCTACATCAAAGGTGATAAAACAAAGCATATCTCACCAAAGTTCTTCTTCACTCATGATCTTCAACAAAAGGGTGAAATAAGTGTTCAGCAGATAAAGTCAAGTGAGAATCCAGCAGATTTGTTCACTAAGGCTCTACCTACGACAACATTTGAAAAGATGGTAAACATGATTGGGACGCGTCGTTTGAAAGATCTAAAAAGGATGATCTTTTCAGGGGGAGAAAAGATATGCACTGCACTCTTTTTCCCTTCACCAAGTTTTGTCCCATTGAGTTTTCTTGGTAAGGTTTTTAATGAGGCAGTATCGAGGCATATTCTTATCCACAATTACGAGACATTCAAGGGGGAGTGTTAAAAATCAATTAATGTGAATGTCTCTCCATTATCCCATTTTCTCCACTAACCCCATGATCTCCATGTTCTCCACTCACCATTTACTCCATGTTTGTCCTTTCAACTTCTTTTGTAAGCCTATAAATAGGCCTTTAGATGAATCATTTGGGAGTGCTAAAAAGAAAAGAAAATCATTTGAATACAAATTATACTCTATTCTCTTGTCTCTTTTACTTTCTAGCATCGTCTCCATTATTTTACAACAACAACAAAGTATTTATCTCAAAATCTTTGGTTGGGCTACATGAATCCTTCTCATTCACTCAACTTATTGAAGAACTATCTCCTTGGTTAAATTAACACTTTTTCAAATCCTTGTTAAAATCTTCAATTTAAGCTCGTTTAAATCTACCCCTACCTCTTTTTGATCTTGTAACTTCCACTATATCAAAATTTCTAATCAAGATGGTTTATCGGTTTTCGTTGTATGTTTCCCCAACCTAATACGAAACACAATTATGGATGATGTTATGTAATTCACAATTAGCCGCGACCTTCCAATTAAGGGCATACTGAGAGCATCCACAATGGTGTTTGCTAGTTTTTTTTTATATAGCAAAATGGCAAATTGAGAATTGGCAAAATGAGAAATCGCCACACTGGTTCAGTTGCCAAATTTTGAGAGAATTATTTTTTTTATAGGACAAAACATGTTGTTTTGTCCTATAAAAACAACATGTTTTGTAATTAGTGTTAATTACTAATCAACCGAGGTATTTTTATAATTTTTAGTAAAATTAGATTAGTGTTAGTTATTAATTAGTCGGTAGTTAATTAATTATTGATTAAAATAATATTATATCTTTATTAAATTCTTCCTAAAAGTGATTAGTGCCTTAATTAATGAGTTACTGTAACTTGAAAATGACACCTCCTCACTCAATCGGACACATGTATTAATATGTCACGTCTGAAGTTTGTTTTTTTATTTTTTGTTATTTTTGTTTTTTTTTTGGTGTACGGAACAACATGTTTCGTTCGATACTTTTTTATAAATAAAAAATTGAAAATAATTCGGAACGAAACATGTTGTTTCGTCCGATCCTATTGAGAATATTTTTTTTAAAGACGGAACAATATGTTTCTTCTCCTATATTTTAAGAATGAGCAGATTGTTTCTCAAATTTGAGAAGTTAATGTAGCAACTTTCTCATTAAAAAATGGCAAAATGAGAAACCGATGTGTATGATTTTTTGCCAAAATATGGTAAAATGACAAATTTAGCAAACCAATGTGGATTTTCAGGGAGTTCTTTGGTTCATATTCAGTCAACCTTTCCCAATATTCTTTTGAATATGTTTCAGAGAAGACAATCCGAAGATCGCAACTTCAGGCATGAAGAAGAAAATCCATTTGAGATGACCGTGATGATCTCCAACAGCCATTGACAAAGGGAGAATTCCTATGTTGTATGGGAGACTTACAGAGTGGCATCAATGATGACTTACATGGGTACCTTAACATGTGCATACTGGAAGGCCAAGCTCGCACTGATTTTGACAATCCATTTACTCTAAGGTGTTTATGACCTTCATCTTCTCGAAACACTTTGGATCGAAAAAAACATCGGTTCGTTGATGAATCCTTTGCTGTGGTTAGTGAAAACTTTGATGATGGCCATGAGCATTAAGAGGTTGTAGAGAATCAATCGTCTTCGATCACCAGCAATATCCACCTAACCAATTTAACTCCCATCAACCCTACTAAACCGAGGAGAACTACTTCAAGGCAAATACTTCGGTGTTCCACGACATCAACCACATTAATTGAAGATTATCATGATTGGAAGTATGAAGTAGATCCATTATTTGATTTGATGAACGTGGCAAAGGAAACAAAGGTGAAGTTGATAGCTTATAAGTTGAACAAAGGAGCATTAGCTTGATGGTACCTTAAAGCAATATCGCTGGGAGTCCCCGTTGATCTTGCAAACACATGAGGGATCTCTTGCAAAAGAAATTTCTTCCCCAGCATCGCCGACATTTTATGTACAACAGTTTCAAGATTGGACACAAGGCAACCATTCCCTAACTGAATATACCAATGTGTTCCTTAGGTTACAATCATGTTGTAATCTTTTAGAGATAGAGGAGTAACAAGTAGCCCGTTAAACTAATGGTTGAAGTATATGATCCAGGATGGCGTGGCACAATAGGCTGTTTAGAGCATCGACAAAGCACTCGACCCTGCAAACAGAGAAAACACTAAATCGGCAATCTAGTTTTCTCTGTGGAAGCCGAGAAGATAACGATAAGAAGCAGCATCGATCCCATGTCAAATTCTACACAGTAGAGTAACCTAAACAGACAAATCATTTGGAAATCCCCATGAAAGAAGATGGGCATAAAAGCAGCAACAAACCGACATCATTAGATGCCCAACCTCGACCAAACTGCAAGAATCCAAAACCCTATGCCTGTCCAATGTCAGATAACTGTTACAAGTGTGGAAAAGTGAGTCATTGGTCCAGCAATTGCCCCAAGAGGTTTGCTCACTTAGCTGACTGAGCAGGCCATCTAGCCGATCGAAGATGTTGTTAATGAAGAACTAGAAGCAGCAAATACAGTGTAAGATGGAGAAGAAGGGGTGACTTGTACGGTACGACCTTTGTTACGTGCACCAAAGTAAGAAGAGCCTCAACAACACAACATATTTCACATTCCTCGTACAAGTATAGGATATGTGTGTAATGTTTTAATTGAAAATGGTGGTAAGGCGAATATTGCATCTCATGCACTAGTAGTCGTAGAGCATTTGATTTGAACACAATCACATCCTAATCTATACCACATAGGTTGAGTCAAGCAGGGACCCACAATTTTGGTTTAAGAAATTTGTAAAGTTCCTCTATCCTTTGATACATATTATGAATCTGACATCTTATGTGATCGATGTAGTAGAGATATGGATTCATATCATGCCATGTTGGGAAGGCTATAATAATTTGATGTGGGAGTCAAAGTATTTTGTAAAGAAGATTATTTATTCTGTGGGAGAATCACGAAATAGTGGTATATCCAATGCAAACGCTTACTGATCAGCCCAGATCTCTTCGAATAATGGGAAAGACATTGTTTCTTCAGCCGTAAGAGTGTCTGCTTTCAGCAAGGAAGTTACAATAATTAAGTTGAAGATAAAGTTGAACACGACAATCCAGAACAAGGCTACCTTTGTTGGAGTTCAGTGAGTCACTGCCAGAGGAATTACCGAATCAACTTATGCAAATTAGAGATCTTCAGTACGTCATGTGTTGGGATAGAGATGGATGAATATGTGCAATCTATTCAGAAAGAGTCATAAATTATCCACAAGGAAGTCAATGAGTTGTTGTAGAAAAGAAAAGTTTGCGAGAGTATGATACCAAATGCAGTTCTAGCATTGATGGTCCCAAAGAAGGAAGATAGATGTGCAATCGACAAGTCCATAGTTTGCTAGAGGTTGAAGGCATTTTTGATGAATTACAGGGATCTCAACAGTTTGCTAAAATTGATCTACAGTGTGGGTATAATTAGATTCATGTGAAAGAACATCCAAAGAAAATATTACAGTTTTTTTTTTTATTTCACCGTCAAAACATACCAAAAAAATAAGGCTTATGTAGTTCATAAAACCCAACATAGGTCCTGGAACTCATACACCTCTACCAACAAACAAAAATTACAATAAAACCTAATCATACTGGTGGGCCGACCTCACTAGAACAAATTTCTTGTGCCAATTTGAGCTCATACTCTCTCACTCCCTCGCTTGTACTCCGTTTATCCTTGCCGTAACCTGCAACCGCCCTGCAGTCGTCCCCAGTAGTGTCCCATACGTCAACTTCAAGTACCATACACGAGACACTCCAGGTATCCACTAATCTAACATACCCATGTATAGATTGTGACCTTGTTCTCATCCCCTCGCTTGACCACCATTGACTGTCACTGCTACCTGGTAACGGAGGTTGTCGTCGCTCTCCACGGCTCCACAAACGCCTCCAAGCCCCCTGACATGAGAGATATCCTAGGCACCCCTCACTTTGATCTGAATAGACCGAAGTTGAACCCAAACTATAAACTCGCTCGACTACCGTCGCCACAACAAGTTTTCCATGCCAACTTGAGCTTATTCTCTCTCATTCCCTTGCTTGTACTCCGTTTGTCTTTGTCGTCACTTGCAACGACACTGCCGTCGCCCCCTGCAACGATCCATACGTCAACTGCAAGTTCCATACAAGAGACATCACATGTACCAACCAATCTGACATACCTATGTCCATACTGTGACATCATTCTCATCCCCTAGCTTGACCACCGTTGACTATGTTGGATATATAAGTATATTCTCACTATATGAATAATATTATGTGTAATATTATTCTATGGGTAACACGTACTAATTGTATGGATATCGGAACGCGGGTTGAGAACCCAGTACCCAAACTAGTATTTATCTTATAAATACTGGCTTGTGATAGTAGTCTAGGTATTCCAATCTTGATACCTAGGATAAATATCTCAAGCACCTTAGTCTAGGATATTAACTCTAATTTCTATTGTTATAATCTCTCATAATCTCTAACAATCTTGAGATATTTAGTTAATTTTGAGATTAAGAGAGAGATCGAGATCAAGAATGGCGTATCGTCGGAGGCAGGGGCCCAACCGCAGCCTCACGTTCATCAACCAGTCCCGGGCGTCCTTGCCGTCCTTCACCGCCGCCGATGACGCCCAATCTCCGTCGGCCTCCTCCTCGGCATCTTCCTCGGCTTTCCCCTCTCCTATCACGGCGTCCCACCGGGATCTCGATTCCAAGAACCTCAGGAGGTTTGCTACCTACTCTGCGCCCAAGATCGCCGCCTCCGTCTCCCAATTCGTCGTTGGATCTTTCAATTCAGACGATTTCGTGGCGGATTCTTCTGTAATCTCAGATCTCTTTGTCAAAGTCGCAGATTCCAAGATCTGCTAGGGTTTTGGAGAGATGAGTTCCGTTGATGCGATGGATGCTAGATTCGCTGATTTTTGCAAGGGCGTGAATCTTGATGAGAACTTGACGAATAGGGCGATGGCTCTTTTTAAAGAAATTAGGCTGATTCTTTTGGCTAATATGTCATCAATTGGAAGCGGATCGGCGGAAGAAATTGAGAGAATCTGGTATGTTTTTGTTCTATACTGTGTCACAAAACTCGATACATATGATGAAGAAGAACAAGGAAGTGTTGGATATATAGATTACGGGATCTGCTGCTGTGTGCATCTAATTCAGATCCAACCACTCACTGTCCCTGATCTTTATCAAGATACTTCGAAAGAGAAAGCACAATATGAGATGTGGATGCAGTTGGTGAAAGCAATAAGGATGCAGTCAAGACTAGATCCAAATATGTTTGGACTGGATCATATCTAAATTAAAGATAAGTTCTTTACCTGCATATATATTTTAATTATCTGTTGTTGCTAAGTGCTAAAGTTTTAAAACCGTGTTGATCATTGGTTAATTAAATATAAGTTTGAATAACTATTTTCGCTATGTGCTAAGGATCAAATATATTTATTTTGATAAGTTAAATTATAAGTTTTGATTACAACACTATATCTCCAACTAAATTGTTCTTAGAATTAGACAGTGCCAATAATTCGTTTAATTGGCTTATCTTTAACAATTTGATGATGTAGGAACTTCAAAGTTACTTACAAATTGTGTGTGTTGGAGATGATGGATATGCATCACGGTTGAATAAGTCTGCACTACGCAGGATTCTCCATTGTTGGAAAACACTTCTACCTTGAAGTGTCGGTATGATATACTCTAATTTTTCTTAGTATTTTCATGTGATAAATATTGTGTTAACATTTTGTGCGTGTGATCACATGATCGAGAGTTTTGGATCATAGTTATTCTCGCTTTTGAATACTAGCATGTTTAGGGTTGTTAAGTGCTTTATCATACTATGTGTATAGATATTTTGACAAATCCATTGTTTGCAGTTTGTGTGAGATCATATATTTGCTTCTCTAATAAAATAAAATAAATTTTTTGATGTATAAGATGTATAACAAATGTCTGTAACTTAGGAGAGAGTATCTCTTAATGTAAGATATGAATCAATTAGTTACGTTTTGTTCTTTCTCGTTCATTGTACTGTGTGTGCAAAGTTGAATTATAACATGTTAGTCATTATCTCATTTTGCATTATGAAGATGATGAATAACGAATGAAGGAAAATATAACTCAACGTATTTGAGCAAGTGGACATTGTTAGAACCATTAAAGAAAGCAAACAATTTTTGTAAAATGTGATAGAGTAATTTTGTATTAACTCTTATAATGTGCATATATTGTCAATCGCATGTATAAGTTGAGTTTAACAAATGAGACAATTAATAATGATAATTCTAATTGTGTATAGTTCCTGAACAAAACATAATTGGCTAGGATTTGAGAACTGTTAAAACTCATAACTCTGCTAAATGACACTCCATTAAATATGACAAACATGAAAGTTGTGCTCAGATTATGATCACTAGAAAGTCATTTAGTATGGTCTCTAGGAGCACACAACTTCTTGAGTCAATACATTCTGATATTTGTGATCTCAGTAGCTTTGTGACTAGATGAGATGATAATTGGTCAGAAGTATTTAATCACCTATGTAGATGATTATTGAATGTTCGTCATACATATATGGAGGATGTAGCACTCACTATTTTGATGAATTAAAATCTAGTTAAATGCTAAGATCAAAAGGTTTCAGATTTGATAGAGGTGGTGAATATGTTTTAACAATTTTAAGAGAAGTTTGCATTTGGCATAATCTCTACTGCACTCTACTTACAACAGTCAAACGGTATTGATAAAAGTTAGAATCAAACACTTAGTAAAATGTTGAATTCTGTATTATTGACTGTTATTTGTCTTGTGTAATTATGAGTGATGTTGTATTGTTAATCATATCTCTAATGTGTTACTACACTCTAAATTGATTATACCTTGTAGATCATGACATGAAAACACAATTAATAATTTTGTTAAAGTGAAAATTTGTGTTGTGATACATTTGTTAGAGTACATGACCCTAGAAGGCCTAAAGTAGGACCTACAACAAATATTTTTGTATGTTTAGAAAGTGTAGAATGTAGTTCTGTGGATAGATGTTGGATCTATCTAATTTGTATTAGAAGAATCTAAACTTGCATAGTTCTTTGAGGATGTGTTCATCAAAGATAAATGTATGAAATGATCTAGTCCTACAGACACAGTCAATGAGTCACAGTTGAAATCAAGAACCAGCCCTACTGACACTTAAAACTTCAATGTCAAATGAGCCAAGAAGAGTCTTTAGTAGACATTGAGATGAATTTGTGTCATACAATAATACTTTAAATTAGTTGATCTGCCAAAATGGGCTAAAACTATAGTAAGTAAGTGGGATTTTGTAGAAGAAACTTAATTTTGGTTGTTTAGTAGTAATTTTAATGCATTTTAGTAGCTAACAGATTAACTGAGAAAAATAGGACAGATTTATTTGATGTCTTCTCACATGTTTGTCATATTGCTACAATAAGTATTCTTCTTACCCTTACATCTATTGAAAATTTTGTTATTCATAAAGGATATTTAAACAGTTTTGTACTAAAAGTTTTGTACTTGATGTTTTGTACTGAACAGTTTTGTACTGGAAAATTTTGAACTAATATGTTTAGTGAACACAATTTACAATTTAGTAAAATCATTGTATGTTCTTAAAACATGTATAGCTGACAAATAAATAATTTGACAAATTTCTTAAAGAGCCTAGTATATGAATCAAGTAATTCAGATCAGTGTCCTTAACTTTGTGGTGTGTCAAATATAATGGCTATTATTTACTTGTGCTGTTGACAAGCTTGTTCTTGGAAGTAACCTCTCTATTACAAATGAAGTTAAAATTGTGCTTTTCAAAGAATTCAACATGAAATACCTAGGTATTGTGGACACCATAGGTATAAGGGTGAGTTTCGGTTGGCAAAGGATAACTCTTAGTCAAACTCATCAAATCAAAATGTGTTTCAAAAGTGGGGATATAGTGATTGAAAGTGTGTTTTGAAACACCTTATGATTATGATAAAAGGTTGACACCTAATGATGGTACAACTATGAGACAGGTAGATCATTCTAATGGAATTGAAAGTCTCATGTATACAAAGATTTGCACTAGAATAGACATAGCCTCTGAGGTAGGTATGATCTGCAGATTTACTAATAATCCTATACACATTTGAGTGCCCTTAAAGGGCTAAGGAGATACCTGAGTGGTATTCAAAAGTTTTGTTTGTGCTACTCTAGTCATTCTTCGAATGAATGGTTGATCTGATGCATTATGATGCTCAGAATTTAGTGAAAGTCGATAACTAGTGGATGTGTGTTTACACTAGAAGGAACAAAAATGTTATTGAAATTAAAAAGCAAACAGGCACTGTGCTATCATCCATGAAATCAGACCTCTATGTGTTATCCTCTGCAGGGGAAAAGGCTAAGTGGATTGAAGAAATTGTTGCTAGTTATCCATTAAGAAGTTTAAGTAACTCTATAATTCTGTTGTGTGACTATCAAGCTATAATGCACTGTAGCTCATAACTCAAGTAAGAGGAGTATATTAAGGCCGAAAGAAGCCTAGTTGAACTTTCTCATAAATAAAGTGCAATTGAAATAAAATATGGCTAATGCTCTTATTAAGAGACTTGAAAGTGATCCAATTATAAAAAATGTAGGGGAAATGGAGTTAAAAGCTATTGAGTCAAAGCTTTAACATCCTATTTTTTTTGAAATTGAGAATCCAATTGGAGCCATACAAAAGTTCAAACTTAAGCATCAATTTTAGGCAGTTGACATGTTTTAGATAATTTTGATGATTCCATATAAATTTCACAAATATATAATGTCATTCTAACTTTGATGGTATTATATATGTAAAGAATTTACTTAGAATAATCATATTATTCCAATACGAAACATGAAAACTTGTCAATGTGTTTCCAATATTTAGAATGTCGTTATATCATTCCAATTTTGATGATATATATCTTTTATGGATTCTTGTTTCATTCCAATTTTGATGATTCAGAATTAACTATAATTGATTTGATTGTTCTATCATTCCAATATTAAACATAGTATAGTTCTTGTGTATAAACTATAATAGTTCTTGTTCTTTATTTAGTTAAAGAAACTTAAAAAAACTTGATTGTTCTATCACGATAGAGTTTCAGTTTATTTCTTTTGAAAATAAATTAGTCACTTGCTTGGTAAAACTTCCGTTGAGTTTAAGACTCTTGTGTTTATTGAGATTAAAACTCTTATTTTGTTCTTGAAGTTTATTTGCTTTGTTTGATTTTGAAATGATGACAGATTATTTCAGTTGGTTTAGTCATTGTGAACTATTCTGTTGTGATATGGTTTGGAAACTATTTAATTATTTTGGTTTAGTCTTTTTGAACTATTCAGATTTATAATTGATTTAGTCCTTATGAACTGTATATTGAGTGATGCATTTCTTCCATTTAAAGACTGCTATCAGCCAGTTAGCTTTATGTTGAACTGATAAGATAATCCAGTACATTTATATATTGAGAATGTAGGAGGAGATTGTTGAATATATAGGTATATTCTCACTATATGAATAATATTATGTGTAATATTATTCTATGGGTAACACGTGTGTTACACGTACTAATTATATGGATATCGGAACGCGGGTTGAGTGGGTTGAGAACCGAGTACCCAAACCAGTATTTATCTTATAAATACTGGCTTGTGATAGTAGTCCAGGTATTCCAATCTTGATACTTAGGGTAAATATCTCAAGCACCTTAGTCTAGGATATTAGTCTTTGTAGTCACTTACAACGACACCGCTGTCGCCCCCTGCAACGATCCATACATCAACTACAAGTTTCATACAAGAGACATCACATGTACCCACCAATCTGACATACCCATGTCCATATTGTGACATCATTCTCATTCCCTAGCTTGACCACCGTTGACTATCATTGCCACCACGTAGCGGAGACTGTCGTTGCCCCCGACGGCTCCATAAACGCCCCCAAGCCCCCTGACATGGGAGAGACCCTAGGTACTTCTCACTTTGACCTGAATAGATCAAAGTTGAGCCTAAACTATAAACTTGCTCGACTACCGTCACCCACACCAATTAGGATTCAATTTTTTGCTAATTGTAAGTTGCTTGTAATTTGGATATTAGGGAAAAAGAAATTTAGATATTAGGGAAGCAATATTGAAGGAGGAAGATAGGAGCCACCTCCTCCCCAAATCACCTAATGTTGGCTTCGGACCGGGAGGGAGAGAGGAGGGGAGGGGAAGGGAAGGGTTTCGGCCGGGAAGGAGAAAAGAAATGGAGGAAGGTGGTCGGAGGAGGGAGGAGGTGGGCAGGTCAGGAGGAAGGGAGGACAGGAGGGTTATGTTGGAAATAGTTTTTTGAAATTTTGTCCGGACCAGTTTTCTCTAGTATACAAGATCAGACTTGGCACATTCAGTAAATGTACTGAGCCGCTACACAGTAATCCAGGACGAAGTCACTGGAAAGGAATAACTAGAGTATTGAACTACTTGCGACATACTCAGAGTTATGGGCTGCATTACACCAGATATCCAACAGTACTAGAAGGCTACAGTGATGCCAACTGGATATCGAATTCCAAGAACTCAAAATCCACAAGTGGGTATGTCTTCACTCTTGGTGGTGCAGCTGTGTCATAAAAATACTCTAAACAAACGTTACTGGTCAGATCCACCATGGAATTTGAGTTTATTGCTTTAGACAAAGCGGCAGAGAAATCAGAGTGGCTTCGAAACTTTTTTGAGGATATTCCCATGTGGGAAAAACCAGTGTTTGTTATATGTGTACACTGTGACAGTCAATCTGCTATAGCAAGGGCACTGAATTGTATGTACAATAGTAAGTCTCGTTATATCAGAAGGCGATACAAAACCATTAGACAACTTCTCTCCAATGGAATAATCTCTATAGAGTATATAAAATTAGCCGACAACCTAGTGGATCCATTTACTAAAGGTTTGTCACGAGAGCAAGTTGTGAGATCATCAAGAGGAATGGGTTTAAAGCCTATGACGAAAGAGGATACTTGATGGAAACCCTACCTAGGAATTGGAGATCCCAAGATCTCGGTTCAAGGGGACAACTAAATCTTGTTGAATCGACGGGAGTACTGAGCGATTAAAATCTCATACCCACTCTTAGGATGATAAAACAGTGTTGCCTACAAAGAGTTAGGATATGCTTTGCTTTTAATCATTCCAAAGCTTTGAAATAAAAGTGGGGTATGGCAGGATAATCTTTATGGGCAATCACCTTGTGGTTGTGAAATGGAGCTATTTCTAGGAGAATGAAGAGCGGCTACATTCTCTAAGTTTCCTCATGATTAACCAGGGTTTCAAGGCCAAAATGAATACAACAAGAGATTCTACTTCTGTGAGGAGATAAAACTGTGTGATAGTTATTGTCTAGGTTCACATCAAAGCCCGGGTAGTTCAAGACATCATGTTCACTACCTGGTCAAGTGAATCCGATGGCTACTCACTAAGGGTGTTTCAAAGTTGAAAAATTACTTCCATTCCTGATGCAATGATTTTTCGATTGTACTCTCAGAGTCTTGTCTGTCATGTCTTTTTCTGTCGTGTCTGGATTACATGGTCTGGTCATTTCCATTCATGTCGGGATTGTTGGAAATAATTTTTGAAATTTTGTCCGGGCCAGATTCCGGTGGGCTCCGGCCACCGGTGGCGCCGGAAGTTGATTGGATTACGTTCCTCTCATCGAGTACTATTCCGTAATGTACTCACTTGCCAAAAACAGTTTCCGTATGAATGAGAAATGTAGGTCTAAAGTTGGGTACTCGAAATGTACTAACTTGGGCAGTTGGAATGGATAGTCCCACATCGGAAGAAGGGAAAGATTTTCTCTAGTATATAAGCTAAAGAAATGGACTAAAGGGCGTAGCCCTGGGGTTATTACTGTTGAGGCTTTTCAAATTCTGTAACGGGTACCATTACTCTGTAACAGCAGAGTAATGGCTCATTAGTTACGTTTTTGAACCATTACTCTACTGTTAATGGACCGTTAGTTACTCCCCTTCTCCTATAAGACCAGTACTTTTTGCCTGCCAGTACATAGTGTCATTCAAAATTTTGAATCTCCTTCTTCTTCTTCTTCTTCTTCTTCCTCTGAGTCAGAGTCTGAGAGTACAACACATCTACCGGTTCGCTGAGATCTCTGAAGCTAGGGTGCTGCTCTTTAGGGAAAGGTACAGTTGTATCCTGAGAAGCAATTCGTTAACCACCGTCACACTACGGGGCAAATTTTGCTTTAAGGACAAAGATATTAATCTCGACTCTGTATTGTACTGTTTGGTTTGTTCTTTTATTTCCTATAATTGTAATTCTTCACAAATATTGTTAACATTTTCCTGTTTTATGAAATTCAAGTTCTACCAATCTTAAAGCAAAATTTTCCCTCTATTCTAACAATTTTTGTGAAGATTATTTACATGTACTGTTATCATTTCGAAAAAACAAAACAACTAACAGTTCTATTTCAACTGTTTCAGAACATTGGAAACACATAAAACGATAATGTCAGTGGACTTATCAATGAACAAACACCAGTGACCCAAAATATGACTACACAATCGGTTGTGGCACAAACAATCGTTCTGCCCACACATATAACTATGGGAGAAAAACCAGAGAAGTTCAATGGAACTAGATTTAAAAAGTGACAAGGGAAGATGCAATTTTACCTGACCACCTTGAAGCTGGATAGGTTTCTCACTGAAACTGCCCCTGTGCTAGCACCTATGGATGCGCACTCCGTTGTTGTAGTTAATGCATGGACTCAGAGTGATTATCTCTGCAGAAATTACATCCTGAATGGCTTGGTAGACCCACTGTACAATGTCTAGTGTGTCTTCAAGATTTCCAAACTTCTGTGGGGGTCTTTGGAGAAGAAGTACAAAACAGAAGACGCCGGCTCCAAGAAGTTTGTAGACGGCAAATTTCTGGACTACAAGATGGTTGACTCCAAGACAGTTGTGAGTCAAATTCAGGAACTGCAGGTGATAATGCACGAAATCGCTGCAGAGAACATGACGCTGGTGTAAACCATTCCAGGTTGTAGCGTTCATCGAGAAGCTTCCACTTGGATAGAAGGACTTCAAGAACTACCTCAAGCACAAGCAAAAGGAGATGTCTCTTGAAGACCTCATTGTCAGGTTGCGGATCGAAGAAGAGAATCGCAAGGCTGACAGGTCCTATGAAAATCAGTCAATAGAAAAGGCCAATATGGTGGAGCATGAATAGAAGAGCAAAAAGAGAAAGTTCTTGCCACGGGCCTCGAATGAAAAACCTGCAGCAAAGAGGTTTGCTGGAAAATGCCACGAGTGTGGTAAGCTGGGCCACAAAATTTTTGACTTCCGCAGCAAGGACAACAACCGTACTGGAACTGGACAGGCAAAATGGAATGAAAAATTCCATGCACACATAGTTGAGAACTTGTCCACCGGTCTCTCTGACCTGGACCTCTGTACTGTTGTATCAGAGGTGAATTTGGTGGGGAGCAATCCTCGTGAGTGGTGGTACGACACTGGGGCCACCAAGCACATCTATTCGGACAAGGAAATGTTCACTTCATACCAGAAATGCAATAAGGATGAACATTTATTTATGGGGAATTCTTCTACCTCCAAAATTGCAGGAACAGGGAAGATAGTGCTGAAGATGACTTCAGGCAAGGAACTAACACTAACAAATGTGTTGCACATTTGAGATATTAGAAAGAACTTGGTACCAGGATCTTTGCTAAGCAAGAATGGATTTAAGGTTGTTCTTGCTTCTGATAATTTTTTATTGTCTAAGAATGAGGTGTACTTGGGTAAAGGATATGTAAAGGATGGACTGTTCAAATTTAATGTAATGACAGTCATCCTTAAATCTATTGTTCCTGTTGTTCCCAAAGTCTTCTTCTGTTTGGCATGAAAGACTAGGCCATGTTAATTTCAATTCTATGCGTAAATTAATTAACATGAATTTACTACCAAAATTTAAGGTAGACAACTGCGAAAAACTTGAAGTTTGCACAGAGGCCAAACTCACTAAAACTACATCACGTTCTGTAGAGAGAAACACAGAAACTCTAGCTCTAATACACACGGATCTGTGTAATTTAAAATACGTGCAGACCAGAGGTGGCAAAAAGTACTTTGTGACATTCATAAACGATTGCACAAAATTCTATTTTGTATACTTGTTACATAGCAAAAATGAGGCTTTGGATAAATTCAAGGAATATAAGCTTGAGGTTGAGAATCAACTTGGCAAAACTATTAAAATTGTTAGGAGTGATAGAGGAGGGAAATATGATGTACCATTTAATATGTTCTGCTCTGAACATGAAATAGTTCATCAGACAACTGCTCCTTACTCACCTGAATCAAACGGTACTGTCGAGCGCAAGAACCAAACTCTAAAGAAGATGATAAATGCCTTGTTGTTGAATTCTGGGTTACCCTAAAACATGTGGGGGGAAGCATTGCTGATTGCCAACTATATTATCAATAAAATACTTCACAAGAAAACTGGCAAGACACCATACGAACTGTGGAAAGGTAATGTACCTTCATATAAATACATCAAAGTATGGGGGGTGTCTAGCAAAAGTGGCAGTATCTAATCCAAAACAGGTCACAATAGGACCTGAGACTATTGATTGCATATTCATAAGCTATGCACACAACAATAGTGCATATTGGTTTTTGGTATATAAATCGGATATACCAGACATCTATGTGAATACAATAATGGAATCAAGGAGTGCTTCCTTCTTTAAACACGTGTTTTCGTGCAAGGATGCTACGTATCTCAAACGTACACGTGAATAAGGGAATGCAAGCACTTTGGTTGATGAACCAGGACATGATAATGATGAGCCTAGACGAAGTAAACGGGCTAGAACATCAAATTCATTTGGTCCTGACTTTGTAACGGTCTTTCTGTTAGAGAGCCCAGAACATTCAAGGAAGCCATGTCTACGCCTGATGCTCCTATGTGGAAGGAAGCAATAAAAAGTGAAATAGACTCCATTATGCAAAATCATATATGGGAGTTGGTCGATTTGCCTTCTGGGTGTAAAGCTTTAGGAAGGAAAATGATTTTCAAACAAAAGTTAAAACCAGATGGTTCAATAGAGAAACATAAGACGAGACTTGTGGTACAAGGATTTAGGCAAAAGAAATGTCTGGACTTCTTTGATACTTATTCTCCGATCACAAGAATAACTTCTATAAGAATGTTGATAGCTATTGCTGCTCTACGTAACCTCAAAATACATCAAATAGATGTCAAAACTGCATTTCTAAATGGGGATTTAGAAGAATAAATATACATGAAACAACCTGAGGATTACGTAGTTTCTGGCCAGGAAAATAAGGTGTGCAGGCTTGTAAAATCTTTTTACGGACTGAAACAAGTTCCAAAATAGTGGCATGCAAAGATGTCAAATAGTTTCAAAATAAATGAATGTGATAAGTGTATCTACATCAAAAATACTCCAAATGGATAAATTCTGGTGCGTCTGTATGTAGATAACATGCTCATTATTGATAGCAATAATGATATTATCAAACAAACTAAGAACATGTTTAGTGAAAAGTTTGATATGAAAGATTTGGGAGTTGCAGATGTCATACTAGGAATCAAAGTTTCCACGATGTCTGAAGGAATTACTCTGTCTCAAGCTCATTATGCTGAGAAAGTACTTGAAAGATTCAATAATTACTCCAATGGGACTGCCAAAAGTCCAGTGGATCCCAGTCTTCACTTATTCAAAAATACGGGTGACAACATATCACAATTGGAATATGCACGTGTAATCGATAGTTTGATGTACTTAACAAATTATACAAGACCAAACTTGGCACATTCAGTAAATGTACTGTGCCGCTACACAAGTAATCCAGGACGAAGTCACTGGAAAGGAATAATTAGAGTATTGAACTATTTGCAACATACTCAGAGTTATGGGCTGCATTACACCAGATATCCAACAGTACTAAAAGGCTACAGTGATGCCAACTGGATATCGAACTCCAAGAACTCGAAATCCACAATTGGGTATGTCTTCACTCTTTGTGGTGCAGCTGTGTCATAGAAATTCTCTAAACAAACGTCACTGGCCAGATCCACCATGAAATTTGAGTTTATTGCTTTAGACAAAGCGGCAGAGAAAGCAGAGTGGCTTCGAAACTTTTTAGAGGATATTCCCATGTGGGAAAAACCAGTATTTGCTATGTGTACACCGTGACAGTCAATCTGCTATAGCAAGGGCACTGAGTTGTATGTACAATGGTAAGTCTCGTCATATCAGAAGGCGACACAAAACTATTAGATAACTTCTCTCTAATGAAATAATCTCTATAGAGTATATAAAATCGGCCGACAACCTAGCGGATTCATTTACTAAAGGTTTGTCACGAGAGCAAGTTGTGAGATCATCAAGAGGAATGGGTTTAAAGCCTATGACGAAAGAGGATACTTGATGGAAACCCTACCTAGGAATTGGAGATCCCAAGATCTCGGTTCAAGGGGACAACTAAATCTTGTTGAATGGACGGGAGCACTGAGAGATTAAAATCTCATACCCACTCTTAGGATGATAAAACAGTACTGCCTGCAAAGAGTTAGGATAAGGTTGGCTTTTAATGATTTCCATAGCTTTGAAATAAAAGTGGGATATGGCAGGATAATCTTTATGGGCAATCACCTTGTGATTGTGAAATGGGGCCATTTCTAGAAGAATGAAGAGAGGCTATATTCTCCAAGTTCACTCACGATTAACCCGGTTTTTTCAAGGCCAAAATGAACACAATAAGAGAACCTAGTTCTATGAGAAGATGAAACGATGTGATAGTTACTGTCTAGGTTCACACCAAAGTCCGGGTAGTTCAAGACATCATATTCACTACCTGGTCAAGTGAATTCGATGGCTACTCATTAAGTGTGGTTCAAAGTTGAAAAATTACTACCATTCCTGATGCAGTGATTTTCCGATTGTACTCTCAGAGTCTTGTCTGTCATGTCTTTTTTTGTCGTGTCTGGATTACATGGTCTGGTCATTTCCATTCGTGAGGGGGATTGTTGGAAATAGTTTTTGAAATTTTGTCCGGGCCGGATTCTGGTGGGCTCCGGCCACCGGCTGCGCCGAAAGTTGGTTGGATTACGTTCCTCTCGTCGAGTACTATTCCGTAATGTACACTTGCCAAAAACGGTTTTCGTATGAATGAGAAATGTAGGTCCAAAGTTGGGTACTCGAAATATACTAACTTGGGCATTTGGAATGGATAGTCCCACATCAGAAGATGGGAAAGATTTTCTCCAGTGTATAAGCTAAAGAAATGGACTAAAGGGCGAAGTCCTGGGGTCACCACTAACGTGTAGTGGAGAGCGGATCCAGCCAAAATAACAAACACACACGTGCGCGCGCACCCGGTCCGCCCCGGCCCCGCCCTCGGACTTGGCCTCGGTTTGGTTTGGCTCTGGCATATATTTCCCCGCTCCAAAAAATTTCTCCAGTTACTTTTGAGGCTTTTCAAATTCTGTAACTAGTACCATTACTCTGTAACAGCAGAGTAATGGCTCATCAATTACGTTTTTGAACCATTACTCTCCTGTTACAGAGTAATGGACCATTACTGTGCTGTTACAGAGTAATGGATCCTTCAGTTACTCCTCTTCTTCTATAAGACCAGTACTTTTTGTCTGCCAGTACACAGTGTCATTCAAAATTCTCAATCTCCTTCTTCTTCTTCCTCTGAGTCAGAGTCTGAGACAACACAGCTACCGGTTCGCTGAGATCTCTGAAGCTAGAGTGCTGCTATTCCGGAAAAGGTAATACAGTTGTATCCTGCGAGGCAATTCTTCAACCACCGTCACACTACGGGACGAATTTTGCTTTAAGGAAGAAGATCTTAATCTCGACTCTGTATTGTACTGTATGCTTTGTTCTTTTATTTTCTGTAATTGTAATTCTTCACAAATATTGTTAGCATTTTCCTGGTTTATGAAATTCAAGTTCTAACATGTTGTGGGACCTGGAGGAGAAGGGGGCAACCCAAGGTGGAGAAGGAGAGGTGGAGGATGAGGAGGAGGAGAAGGGTGGGTGGGAGGAGGTGGGGGTGTACCGGAGGTAGAGGAGGAGAAGGTGGCCGGAGGAGGGAGGAGGGAGGAGAGAGCGGAAGATTTCAAAATCACCCAAAAATTGCCTCTCGAATTTTCGGGAGAGATCTGAGAGATCAGTCAAGAAAATATTACAGTTGAATCAGAGAAGAAACACAAGTCGAAGATAGTTAAGGTTGGAGTTAAGGTCTGATGTTTCTAATAAGAATGTCGAAAACATGTTGGTTTGTATCACAAGTGAAATAGATATTAAAAAAATAGGCCGTTTGTGATGGACCTCTCTACTCTAATAATTAATCAAGGTCGAGTTATTTTTCAAGTTGGTAAGAAGGATGTAGAGCACAATTCAATGTTCCCTAATTCATATTCAGTTGACATCGTCTGAAAATGTTCCAATGGATTCTCTGACTCATTCAACCAACCATCTCAGTATTCAATCAACTGAAAACATTCTACAGAGTTAACGTCTTTGACTCATCCAATCAACCTTCCCAACCTTCCCATTATCCAGTTGACATAATGAGTTCTGGAGATGAAGGTTTGGCTATTTTTCCCTTGAATTTGGAAAATGGGTTTTTAACCATAATTTTATTTCTTTCAAATGCTCTCACAATTTATAGAGATTAGATTTTTAAAAGAAGAGTGTGCATTTCATGTGTAAATTACTAGTTTAAGATAACATCAACTTCCAAAATACATGTGTTGTGAGAACTCACATGGTATATCAAGTGTATACCTTATTAACAACATACACCAAAAGATTCATATTGTTACAAGATAGATTTTGCTATTATTTTATATTTTATTTGAAGGAAATTGGATAGACGGGTTGTTGATTTGGGTAAAATAACCCAAAATTTCTCTCAGTTTCTGGGTCTGGCTTCTGGTTTTCATTAAACATAGCAAACACATAAGTTTCAATTGCTTGTCCAGGCCTCTTTGGTGTCCCTGTACCAACATGGTTGATTAGATTTTGATTGTACGTTTGAGCATTTGCAACCGTAGTAATAGCTGCATCCCCACCAGCAGAGGGCCAACCACTCTCTGACACGACAATTGGCACATTGGATCCACCCGCATTCTCTAATGCCGAGTAAACAGTATCCACTATTGCGTCGAAGATATTTTGGTACTCAAATTGGCCATCGGTCACGACTGTCCCCGGGGCAGTGAACAATGCATAATCGATATGATTATGAGCTTGGTCATAAATGTAACTAAAGTAGGGGTACACATTTACCAGTAGCGGTGCGTTGTTCTGAGCCAAGAACTGGACAATTGGTTGCATTGTCGACGACTCAGTGAATGCACCCGCAGAAGGAGGGAAAGAACCACCAGTGACTCCTTGTGAAACAGAAGTTGACACCTTAATTTGATCTTGTAAACCAGATGCAGACAAGGCATCTCGGATGTTTTCCATTGCAGGGAGAACATATTGTGCTCTGTTCTCTTTATTTCCTGGGATTACCTCATTACCAACTGCAATGTATCGAAATGAGACATCAGGCATATAAGCCAATATGTTAGTTTGGACCCATGAATTGGCTTCGTTAGGGTCAGAAGCTATTTCTTGGAGATGTTCATTAGGAACATCGACAAGAACTTGGATGTTCGATTTCCTGAGAGCTTCAAGTGCATTTGAGTCCGGCCAATAGAGCCTTGTCGCTTCAATGTTGTTAGATTTGTAGAGTGTTACGACATCACTGGGTTGTGGAAGATTGTTTCCAAGCATTCCATAGCAAACACCGATCGATTGCACACCTGAAATCAAAATTCAAGTTAAACACATATATATAGTTTGTTTTTGTCTTTGTTGTTGTTCTAAGCATGCATGATTGAAGATGGAAAAAAATGTGTGCTTTACTAGTGAATTTGATTAAATGTTTATAGTCTCTTGAGTTTTTGGTATATGCGATTCACTTGTTTTCCGTCTTAGATTGAGCCATAAAAAGTTTACACTCTCTCAATCCTTAATCCTGACCTTATTCATCAACCCCTTAACCTTATTATACCCTTCTTCTCAAGCGCGATGAAGTAATTCGAACTTGATGGTTGTGGATGTTAGCACCAATGTATCTGCTAAGGCTTAACAACAGCTTTAGGTTTTGAGAGAAACTGGGAGGTGACTGGATTTTGGGTGATAGATGTTCAAGCATGATAATAAGGTATAATTTCCGTCCTAGTATTTAAGAACTTATGTTGTAGTGATGAGAATTTGGTATATGATTTTGGAGGATAGTTAGGAAAAATTGGATTTTTTATTGAATAAAGTTACGTCTTTTAAAATGATGTAGGACAATTATTTATAACATATATATATATATTTGGAAACATGTGATTTTTTTAGGGTGATGATTTCAATATTTTATAAAAAAATGTTCCTAATTTTGTGAT
This sequence comes from Hemerocallis citrina, assembly GCA_017893485.1. Classification (NCBI taxonomy): domain Eukaryota; kingdom Viridiplantae; phylum Streptophyta; class Magnoliopsida; order Asparagales; family Asphodelaceae; genus Hemerocallis; species Hemerocallis citrina. The sequence continues at coordinate 283,572,156 of CM030360.1, read as the reverse complement.
GAAATTAGTTTCTTTACGCTGTTCTAATATGAGAGCCTGTTATATTACTTTTACATTTCAAATGACGAAGATGATTGTAGTCATAAAGAACTACTTATTATTATTGCATATGTATTGACTTAAGAAATTTCTGGATTTCTAGTCATAAAAAATCATTACTTAATACATATATAATCATTATTATATATTTTTAGAGGAAGAGGAGCGTCATACTTATATGAAAGGTGATTTTCTTATATAAAATAGTTGTACATAAACAAGGAAACTTATTATGTGCGATCAACACTATTCATATTGATTTATATATCATAATATATGTGCATGTACAAATCAACTTGCTTGGATGCTTAATAATATATCGAGTGGTCACCATATGAATTTTTTTTTAATAATATAACAATCGGTACCATGTAATGCATAAATATGAAATGCTCAAGCGAGTTCAGATTTTATAAACATGCGTCTTACAACATAAGGAGCATGATGAACAATGTGGATCGCTTATCAAAGTCTCATCATGTATGTATGACTACTCTATATGAGAAAAAATTTCTTCTATAAGTATGAATTCTTGTTTCCTCATATTCTAATATTAAAAAAAAAAGACACGTGTAATATAAATGTAATAGTCTGCATATGCAATACTTGTAATTATCTATAAAGTTCAAAATAAAATTTCAATCATGATGTGTAGGCCTAAAGGCCCATTACTTTAAAAAAACTAAACTCCTAATTATCCATAATATCTTTTTAGCCTAATTAGAGTTTGATTTAGTCTAACTCTTGAGTATGTTCACGTGAGCTCACCTAGGCTTTTGGGCCTCCTCATTTGGAAACAACAACCTAGTTTGTTTGATAGTGTGTAGTTATACATGCGGGCAATTAATAAGTGTGCCCATAAAGTGAAATAAGGTTTTTGGGAGGATGTGTATGCACTGGTCAAGCTTAGGAAGTGGATATATGACACAGGAGGTGTAAAGGAGAATGAAAATGGAGAATGGAAAGGTGAATGGTGAATTAGCGAGCTATGTGTAGTGAATCATTCATCCCTACTCTAATGTAAATGGGGTACTCCACATTCATCTCAAAACTCAAACAAAAATTAATAACAAAACAAGTAAGAGGCAAGTAGGATCAATCCATATTGATCCTAATTAAGAGGCAGGTAAGAGTTTTCTCTTATTGTTCCTTTGTTGTTCTTTTGAATACCATTTTTCTTTCTATCACGATCCATTTGATGATGATTAATTCCATATCTTAATGTTAATTTTTGAGTAGTAATCCAATTATTGAGTAGTATATATCTCCTACTATGCAATAGAGTCAAACAACCCGCCTCGCTGGGGTAAGCTCTAGAAAAATTCTAGACTCGAATGAATTGGAGGGTACGCATACCCTTATTGGATTGTTTGAGGGTTAAGTATGCCTTCGATATGCCATGATATTATCCGGATTGGGATAGGTTCATTTCGGCAGTTAAGGCTCAGTTTCTTTCTAATGATTGGTGGTTATTAATTGTGATTGAGAATATGCTAATCTGCTTATTTATTAATGTCCGTGACATTCTTACTTTTAACATTTTTATCTTTTGTAGCACCCACATGGTGCAACCCTTTACTGAAAAATTTGTGCCCACCCCACCTAGTTTCAGGATTATAGTAAACAAATGTATACAAGATAAATAAGCAGAAATATTTTGTAGTAGCAGAAAGTAAACCCTCATGGCGATGGAAATCAGTCTTTTTGAAAAGCATGATATACTTTTATTTTAATTTAACGCTAATAATACATGAAATATTGTTATCTACAATTTTATGAGGGCTAATTTATACATGTATCATACCCTCCTTATGCTGAACGAGGGTGTTAAGAGAGAGATATATATGTATATATATATAAAGAGAGAGAGAGAGAGTACTTGTTGGTAACTCCGAAAGCATTCCAAAAAGCAATGCAATGAACACCATGGGTATGATTTGGTGGCCTGCCATGGGGAATTTCAGTAGCGTTTATGAACTCCACTATGTAAAATATAAGAAGGTAAAGCTAGCTAACTCCGATCTCCTATACAGTACAAAGTAGGCACGTACCCCCGAATATATAGATATTGGGTACGTAAGACTCAGTCGTCCCATATTAATTAAGTCTTTGTTTTTCCATTCCACGCGTATGAAGTCCTCTCTATATATGAGGGAAACCCACTTATACGTAACACAAGTGGTATTCGGTCTTCATTTTTGCTTGAAGAATAACTCCAAACTGGACGTAGTCCTTACTCAGATTTTAATATTTCCATGAAATTATCATTCCTGCACACTGGACTTTTCAAATATCTAATCTAACTTAGGGTGGCACCGTTCAGGACTTTTGTATTGAAGGTGACAGAGGCTACTATGAAAGAAACGGGACATGAAACAGGACATGTACTTATGTGGTGCTCTTGTATTTACTTTTATTTTATTTATTTACTAGGTTTGTCCGTTGACACGTGCCTACGACACGTCTTCGGAACGGTGCACCTTGTTTGATAATATAAAATAGTTTTGGAGGTCGAGTTAATTAATTGAAGTAGCAAACATATTATATGATAAACTTCTGGGGGTCCAGCAAAAAGCATATTATATGATTTTTTTTGTTTTTTTTGAAGTATTTTAAAAGTTTTTAAATTTTTATTTTTTTTGGTTTTTAAATTTTCTATTTTTTAAAAAATTTAAAATTTTTTATTTTCTTAATTTTTTGAATTGAAGAAGGAGGGAGAGAGAGAGACAAAAAAATAAATAAATAAATATAGAAATTGTTTTGGGTGGGGATTTGAATTTAAGTTTTGGAGAGAAACTTTTGGAGGGAAAATAAGTTTTGTGAGGTGAGATCGGTGCCTTTAATTTTTTGAGGGATTGAAGGAGAACCACTTAATAGCTTTCTTTGTGTTTTATTATATAGATAAATATATTCCTTTAGTTTGCTGTAGTACTTACAATATCAACCGAAGCTACATCTTGTCAAGTAGAGATTTTTTTTTTTTTTTTTTTTTTTTTTTTGAAAGTTGCAACAGCTCTAATAACTGTCAATGGTAAAGAATCACCTTCGACATTGAGCGAATATTCATTATTTTCTCAGAGAGTACATACAAATATCATATATAGTTGGTCTCTCTTAGAGTATGTTTAGAACTAAAGTTAGATTAACTAAAGTTTTCTCATTAGTTTCTCAAAGGGTATATACAAAATATATGTAGTTGGTCTCTCTTAGGGTGTGTTTAAAACTAAAGCTTTTAAAATGGAGGTAGAGGTTTGCAAATCTCTACCTCCATTCAACAGATAAACTTTAGTTATTTTGCAATGTTAGGAGATGTGGAATTATATCTGTTAGATGATATATTAGTTTAGTCACATATTGGTTATATATCAGTTTAGTCTATTCTATTATCTCCTATATGTATGAGCCATATTGTATTCAGTTTATTCAATAAATCAATTAATAAAGAATTATTCTCATCCAATAATCTTAACATTGTATCAGAGCCAATAATCCTATAAGGCCTATACTAATTTTATCCTCGTCGTCGAGGTGGAGTGGTTCTCGTCTTCATCGGAATCACTCCACCTCCTGACATCCCTCTTCCGCTCCCGATCACATACCAAAATCCTAACCTCCCCCAAAACCCTAAATATCCAAAATCGTAGCCGTCATCTAACAACAAGATCCAAAACCCAGCCGTCACCCTCTCTCTTTATTTCTCCTCCTTTGTTTCTTTGAGAAACCAACAGAGAAACCCCCATGTTCATCTTCTTCAACATCTCGCTTCACCCTCCTGAACCAAACTCGCCTACACCTTCGAGCCGCCGTCCCATAGTCGCCCTCGTCTTTATCTTCTCCATCCCGTCGCCTTCCTCCTCACCCCGTCTCCCTGCCGTCGACGCTGCCCAACTCCAGGATCAACAAGATAAAACAACACCCAAACCAACTCTTCCAACCGTCGACTTTCCCGGCGAACCCGTACGCCATCACTACCTCGTCGCCCTCCATCTCTACTGCAACCACACCGCCTGCGACCCCCGAACCTCCAGCCACCGTCATCCCTAAAGTCCGGCGCATCCCGGCAATCCAATGGCGACTAACAAGGCAGCAAACCTCCCCGGAGAAGAAGAAGAAAAAGATTGAAACTTGGACATCGAATGGTGTTGTAGATTGAACCCATGACCACTATACCCAATCCTCGAGGCACCACCAGTAGCAATCCCCACGTTCGTCTTCACACCATCCTGCCCCTCTTTCTTCTCCCCATCAACCCCGACCTGCAACTCCCCTTCGCCCCAATCCTGCTCCTCCATTCCATGGCCATGCCCCTCGTCGAGCTCCGCCACTACCCACATTCATCTCCTGAACCCAAACCGTAAATACCCATACCCCCTACTATTTTCCATACCCGAGCCGCTCCAAACCCTATCCCTACCCGTTTATCAGTTTCCAAAGTACATACCCAAAACCCGATACCCCTAACCCTATTTCCCACATACTCTATCTAAACCAGACCCGAACCCACAACCCAAACCCATTTTTAGTTTTTCCAAAAAAAAGAAGAAAAAAACTTTCTTGCAGGTTCTTGTGCTTCTACATCCAGATCGACAACTCACTCCGATTGATCGATCGTGATCGTCAATTCACTCCGGTTGATCGATCGTGAATTTAAAAGGGGGTGTTATCAGCATCCAGTTCTCAGTTCAGGGATGATATCCCATCATCATCGACAATTCTCAAGTCTGAGGTGAGATCCTATCATCGACCATTCTCAAGTCAGGGGTGAGATCCCATCAGTCTATTTCTCAGTTCAGGGGTGAGATCCCATCACAGAACGGGATATGAAGATTCTGCCACTGTTCAGAATAATCTCTCAACAGTGCACCACCACTACTTCCTTCCGCAATACTCTACTTCTCAGTTCCGTCACATGCGCCGTCACTGCACCACAGTTTGTCGTTCCTTCTACATCACAATCGTCAGTATTTCAAACTCTTGTTGCTTGAACCGACTTGAGTTTGAGAGGGGGTGTTAGATGATATATTAGTTTAGTCCTATATTGGTTATGTATCAGTTTAGTCTTCTATTCTCTCCTATATGTATAAGCCATATTGTATTCAGTTTATTTAATAAATCAATTAATAAAGAATTATTCTCATCCGATAATCTTAACAATATCAACTGCAAAAATGGGTCCAAATTGGCATAACCGAATAAATTTAGATACCTAAGGTTATGTGATATAACTATACCCAAAAAAAAAAAGGTTTAGAAACGAAGTTATCGGATTCTTAATATTACTATGAAGAAAATATGAAGTGATCAATTTTAAACTTATCCCTACCGGGTACTCCCTCTGTAAGTTATGTATTCCTACGTTCCCGTTCTACTGTAGCTTCATTATTTTTTTTATTTTTTTATTTTAAGCTAAGATATATCAAGGTGAGCTAGGTCTTGTTTAACTTCTCAGGCCAAACCTAACCAATTTCCCCTTATGGCATACTCACAGCCTTGCCTCAACAGTCGGCTTTCTTTGCCTACAAGGTCAGTCCTGGCTAATAAGGCCTAACTATGCTATTATGATATACTTAGCATAAAAGGGATCACAACCAACAGTTTATGTGCAAACAGAGTTACAAACTAGTCATATAATACAAAAGTTTATTTAATTGGGGGAATATAGTGGATACATAGTAAAGAGGTTTCCCTTTCGGGAAATCCCCTTAACGACTTAAGAAAAACTTACAATGAGTTCAATCTTGAGGAACCTGTTCCTTACAATACATGTCACTATTTTACATTGCAATGGTGAGGGAGAACATTGGAGTACAAGGGGAGTTTTTGAAGCGAGGTAAGGGATTGGATGATCTTTTTGGAGAAGGAGATGGGTGGTATTTATAGGGGTTTTTCAGAAGAGGAGAGGGAGTCTAGAGTCATCTGCAGCCTTTGACGTGTCAAACACTTGAAGGAGAATCTGCACTTTTCTAGTGGCTTCCTTCTGAGTGGAATTATCTTTATACGTGGCTATCTGGTGGCCATGCCTTTCTGACTGGAGGTAATAATTCTTCTACGTCGAATCTAGGTAGGTGTCCAAATTACGCAGTAATATTTTGAGTGGAGTCGTCGTAAGTGGAGTCTAAGTGTCCAGATAATGTAGGGCCACCGAATCTAAAGACATTGGAGTCATGGGATTGTTGTCTCCACTAATCCCTGTGTCTGACATGTTGCCTATTTGGGATAGATGTGGTTTGTTATCAAGAATCTCTTTTTCACTTTCTTTCATTGTCTCATTTTCTTTTGAGACAATTGTCTTTACTGCTTCTGCCACCTGTATTGTAATCATAGTTCGGATTGATTCTCTTCTTTTGCTCTTCTTGTGTCTGGGTTGGATCGGTGTCATTTCTGGTTATTTCTGGAAGTTTTCAATCTGTTGGAGGAGTTGTAGAATTTGGTCATACTTGTTTGGTTCCGTAATATCATGGTTGTCCATAAGGGCTTTGCCCTTGTCTTGACTTTATGGCAAAGTCACAGCCATCAATGGATTTGGTATGTCTTTACCGGTAACCTTTTGCTCCGGACTAGCCATTAGTATTGTAGACCCAATGATATCTCTGTGAAGGTTTTTTGGCAAAACCTCAGCCATAAATGGACTTGATGTGTCTTTGCTGGTTGTCGTTTGAGCCAGACTAGCTATTGAATTTATAGGCTCAATAGTACCTCTTTCTGCATTTAGAGGAAAATGCAAACCCTTCTCATCCCACTTATTATAGACCGGGGGAGCAGTCTATGGTGGATTTTTAGGTGGGAATTTGGTCTGGAGCAGTTGTTTTTCTAAATATGCGATCTCTTCCTGCAATTTTTGTTTTTAAAAAATTAAACAGTTTTTATTTTCATTTAGTGTTCTTACCGTCCTTGACATTACCTCGCAATGATCACAAAATAGGATTTTTCCCTACATGTCTTTTGTAATTGAATATTCCAGGGAAGTTTCCTGCATGGATCTTAAGGAGGGAGAAACAAAGTAGTTAGGTCCTAAGTAGCTTCTAGCTACATCTAATACTTCTGACAGATTATAGAAACCTTTATAGACTGGATTTTTGAAATTCTTAATACTATCTACTACTTCTATCCAAGTATGAAAGACACCTACTAAATTACCTTGTAGTACTGCATAAAACTTGTATCCTCTTTGGTCCTAACTAAATACTTCTGATAAAGAATTCTTGGTTGCTAAGAAATACTTTTGGTCCTTTCTATTAAATGCAATCCATAAATTTTCTAGGATGCATTGTTGTTCTTTGGATGTAGAAATATGAGAATATGTTCTAATGGGAGGGTTGCCAGTTGAAAACACAAAAAGTTCTTGATTTCCGAATCTCATTCGTTCTTGGGGAGGTTCTGTTTTCACTGGTCTGCTGACTGTTCTGTGGTGAAAACATGTTATCTGGATGGGTACCCCAGATACTTGGTTGTGGTGGTGGCCTCGCCATCTGCATATTGTCATAAAAAGTATTCATTAGAACATAGTCTTGTGGTGTTTGCAAGAGAAGAAATTCGTGCATTAATTAATTGTCTCCTAACTAGGTTTTCATGACTATCTTCGTAAGGATGAAAATGTTCAGCTAATTTATATAAAAAATGCTTGTCGTAGATGCAGTTAATACTTATATTAAATGCTTCTATAGAACATAGTTGCAGAAATTGGAATAAAGTGAAATTTATATCTGTATAATCTAGAAAGGGATTAGGAAAATTGCTATATTAGGATGTACCATATCATTATCTGCTTCTTCATTATGTTCTATACTTATTTTGAGAAACGCTTCTGATGTAGATAGTACTCCGAAGTTTTCAAGATTTTTTGCCTTTTGCTTAATTATTTGAGCATACTTTTGTTCTCGAATTTCTTTTAATCTGTAGGATATAATTGTGGCATGTGGTTCTTTTACCTACCAATATTCTAATAGCTCGTGAAGAGTTGCTACATTGTTTATTTTATTAATTATAGAAATGAATTCATTCTCTGTGCAATGTTCTAAAAAGGCAATTAATTCTGTTAATACTAGGTCATCTTGAGTTACATTGTACATTTATGGATGCTCATCCACATTGAGTAGGTCTAAAGATGTGTCTATGTTGGTGAGGGTGTCCCCCATGCTTACTAGCGCATGCTGATGGAGCAGGCGACTAAGAGTGTCGGGTAAGATGTTAGTACTGCCTTTGATGTGTTCAAAGGTAATCTGGGTGCTAAGGTGAAAGCATCTATCTAAAAAATTAAGCCAACGTCTTCTAGAGCTTCGTTTAGGTTCTAAAGCCATTTTTTAATGAAAGGAAACGATGGCCTCACAGTCTGTTCTAACAGTTATTTCTTTCTTTGAAATAATAAATAGTTCAAAGCTATCTAAAGCATAAGAGATGGCCAATAATTCTGCATCAATACTGCTAATGTTACCTTTTTCTTTTTATTTACCACTAGCGTATCTACAAATTCTTTCTAAATTTTTATTGGAATACTTATTTGGTTTAGCAATCAAAGTTGCCCCCCAATCTGTATTGCAACCATCTGATTCTATAATTAGATAGTCTAAATCTAATGGTAAGGCTAATTCTGGAATTTCTTTAAGTAGGCTCTTAATTTGTTGGACTAGTTTGATATCTTCTTGGTTAAAATATCTTTGCCCTTTCTAAGAAGTTTTTGCATATAAAGGACCTGCAATTTTACCTAAATCCTTTATAAAAGGTCTTACATAATTTACTAATCCTAAAAACTGTTGGAGCTGTTTTAATTTTTCTAATTTGTCTGGAAAATCTAAAGCTTTTTGGGCAATATGGGGTTGTAATTTAATTTTTCCATGCCCAGTGATGGCTCCTAAAAATTCGATCTGTAGTTTATACAGTTGCATTTTTGTCTTAATAATTATGATACCATGATTAATAAATTATGAAATAATAATCTGTAAATGACCTCTGTGTTCTTGCCTTGTTTTACTAAAAACTAGAATGTCATCTATGTAAACAACAACAATTTTTTTGTGTTTTAAGAATATTTTATCCATCTTTCTTTGAAAAACAGATGATGCATTCTTAAGGCCAAAAGGCCTGACAAGCCATTCAAAATGTCCTTCAGGACATGTAAATGCAGTCCATTCTATACTTTCAGGATGCAAGTTAATTTGCCAAAATCCTGATTTTAAATCAAATTTACTAAAATTGTTACACCCTTGTATTTGATTTATTAATCTAGTTTTTCTGTAATATCATATGCATCATCCCTGGTATTGTCATTTTGTCTTTTATAATTAATTACCATTCGACTTTTTCCTCTAGATATTTCACTATGTTTTCTGACAATAAAAGCAGCAGATTTATGAAGACTTTCAGACCTTCTAATAACTCCTAATTTTAATAGTTATGTAATATGCATTTTAAAATCATCTATATCTTGGTTTGTAGCATTTATCTTTATTGTTCTAACTTTATATTCAGGATTTATAATATCTAGTTTACAGCCTTATATTTATCACAATACTTTAGTATTTCTTCACCCATTATCCCTTGTTAGATATTATATTAGATTAAATATTGGTTTAGTCCCGTATTGGTTATGCAAGAGTTTAGTCTTCCATTCTCTCCTATATATAGGAGCCAAATGTATTCAGTTTATTCAATCAATAATATTTTCCTTTTCCTAATTTTAACATGGTATCAGAGCCTATCGTTCTATAAGGCCTATACTAATTTTATCCTCGTCGTCGAGGTGGAGTGATTCTCGTCTTCTTCGGAACCACTCCACCTCCCGACATCTCTCTTCCGCACCCAACCAAATACCAAAACCCTAGCCGTCATCCCTCTTCCCCTCCCAAACAAATCCTCCAAATCTACCAAAAATTCCCAAACCCTAAAATCCCCAAAATCCCCCAAAATCAAGATCCGATTTTGGTGTTTCTCTCCGCCGCCAATCACCGTCCCCTACCTTCTTCTTCACACCCAAATCAATGGCGGCCGCACCTCCGGCGACCTCCTCCCTGTCGCCACTCTATCTCGGCACCGCACCTCCTAGCGCCGCCAGCCAACCCCCCTATCCTCCTTCTCCTCTTCCGTTTCACTCGACAGAGCGCCAGAACCCAAATCCCGATCCTCCCCCCTCCTGTCCTCGTTTCGACGACAGCGGCCAAACCCAGTCGCCTTCTTCCCCCGAGCGCCGCTGCGATCCCGTCGACGTCGCCCCCGCTCGCCGTCAGCCTTGCCATCGAGCTAGACCCCCCCCCCCCCACCGACTGTAACCCCCATTCCCGTAAATACGTATTTTCTGAATATTTTCTGTATTTTGATATTATAAATTCATTATTTATTAAAATCGTTTTTGGATTTTATATTAAAGTATTTTTCTAATCGAAAATTTATTCATTTTGAATAACGATGTGTTTTGATCTTATTTTCTAGATCTTATTGATCAACCATTTGTATTTGAGTCCAAATTATATATATATATATATATATATATATATATATATATATATATATATATATATATAGGGCGTTGTTCGGTTGCAAACGGGCCGGAACGGGTCGGTTCGCACGGACCCATGCGAACTTCGAATATTTTTTTAATAAAATCTGGCCTTAACCCGTTCTTGGCAAGAACGGGTTAAGGCAAAATTTTATTAAAAAAGATGGCCTTAACCCGTTCTTGGCAAGAACGGATTAAGGCTATATTTTTTCATTTTCGTCGACATACAGTTCGTCTTCTTCTTCCGCTCTCTTCTTCCATCTTCGACGAAAATAAACCCAAACGACGGAAAAAAGAAAAAAACCCTAGTTCCGACGCTCGAAACCCTCCATCTCCCTCTTCTCTCCCAACTCCGAAGATCGAAACCCTCGAACTCCGACGATCGAAACCCTAGATTCTCTTCCCCTCTTCGGTACGAAATCAGAACCCTAGTTCTCTTCCAAAACCCATTGCTTGGCTCGATTTCGCCCTATTCCGTAAGGTATAAACTATTTCTTTAACCCAATAATCTACATTTGTATTTTTTTTTGAATTTGTGTGTAGTAATTTATTTAGAATTTGGAAAAAAATTTAAATGCGTTAGTAGATTTTGGATGTAGATTCGGGTTGACCTTAAGTATATTCAATTTCCGAATTACGTTGCTTGCATTAGTAACTAGTAGAATTAGAATTGTATATACGAAATTAGTTATAAACTTTTCAGTGCGGTTATGGTTGAAAACCCTGCGAACGACCGTAAAAAAATACGAAACTTTCCGAGTAGGTTTGTCTCACGTAGTACAAGCCAAACCCACTTGTAGAAGCGAGTGTCGACTCATGGTTCGAGAGTTACGGCCGCGTATTGCTTTCGGTTGGAAAAAACCAAGTATAGCGGTGCACGGCCGTATATCGCAAACCGTGACTCGAAACACGCTTCTACAAGTTCGGGTGGCTTGCCCTACGTGAATTCGACCAAGTCGGAAAGTTTTAAAATTTTCGGATGCCGTTTGTGCAGTATTCTCAACTTCCTCGCATTATAAGTTTCAGACTTAGAATTTTTTAAGTGCGGGTAGATTAGAAAACCCTCCAAACGGCCTCCAAAAAATACGAAACTTTGCGATTTGGTTGGTGACACGTACGAGAAGTGACCCGAAGTTGTAGAAGTGAATTTCGACTCACGGTCCGAGAGATACGGCCGCGTATCGGTTTTGGTTGGAAAAAAACAACTAAAGCCGGTACACGGCCGTATCTCCCGAACCGTGAGTCGAAACTCGCTTCTACAAGTTCGGGTGGCTTGCCCTACGTGAATCCGACCTAGTCGGAAAGATTTATAATTTTCGGGTACCGTTTGCGTGGTTTTCTCAACTTTCTCGCACTACAAGTTTTAGACTTAGAATTTTCTAAGTGCGGGTAGATTAGAAAACCCTTCAAACGGCCTCCAAAAAATACGAAACTTTGCGAATTGGTTGGTGTCACCTAAGGGAACCCAAACGAACTTGTAGAAGTGAGTTTCGACTCACGGTTCGAGAGATACGGTCGCGTATCGCTTTCGGTTGAAATAAACTATTATAAAGCGGTATACGGTCGTGTCTCGCAAACCGTGAGTCGAAACTCGCTTCTACAAGTTTGTTTGGCTTGCCCTACGTGAACCCGACCAACTCTGAAAGTTTTAAAATTTTCGGATGCCATTTGTGCGGTTTTCTCAAATTCCTCGCATCACAAGTTTTAGCCTTAGAATTTTCTAAGTGCGGGTAGCTTCGAAAACCCTTCAAACGGCCTCCAAAATATACGAAACTTTGCGATTTGGTTGGTGTCACCTACGAGAAGCCAAACCGAAGTTGTAGTAGTGAATTTCGACTCACGGTCCGAGAGATACGGCCGCGTATCGGTTTTGGTTGGAAAAAAACAACTAAAGCCGGTACACGGCCATGTCTCGCAAACCGTGAGTCGAAACTCGTTTTTACAAGTTTGGGTGGCTTGCCCTACGTGAATCCGGCCTAGTTGAAAAGTTTCTTAATTTTCGGGTGCCGTTTGAGCGGTTTTCTCAACTTCCCCGCACTACAAGTTTTAAACTTAGAAATTTCTAAGTGCGGGTAGATTAGAAAACCCTTCAAACGCCCTCCAAAAAATACGAAACTTTGCGGGTAGGTTGGTGTCCCCTATGAGAAGCCCCCCAAACTTGTAGAAGTGATTTTCGACTCCCGATTCGAGAGATAGGGCCGCGTATCGCTTTCGGTTGAAAAAAACTATTATAAAGCGGTATACGGTCGTATCTTGCAAACCGTGATTCGAAACTCCCTTCTACAAGTTCGGGTGGCTTGCCCTACGTGAATTCCACCTAGATGGAAATTTTTACAATTTTCGGATGCCGTTTGTGCGGTTTTGCTCCATTTCCTCGCATTTTAAGTTTTAGAATTAGAATTTTCTAAGTGCGGGCCGTTTATAAAACACTTCAAATCACCTCCAATTAGTATGAAACTTTTCTCCTTTTCAAGTTGTGGTGGCTTGCGCACTTACAAAAACACCAAATACAGTGGTTTAGTACCCCTAACTATTCTCCTCTTCACCGTTTCTTAGGTATGGACAGTTTCGAAGGAAGTTCTGTTGCCGGGGATAAATTTGTTCGTGCACAACTACTTGGCGAGTATCTTCCTCATGTTGACGAGCACCTAAAACCGAAGATTGGTATGACATTTCCCACCCTTGATGATGCGGAAAAATTTTATTCATCATATTGCAAATGTGCGGGATTCGCTATGCGTAAGGGTGAAAATAAATATAAGGGAAACGATGTAGTGGATAAATCATACGTCTGTAATAAAGCCGGGGAGTCACCGAATAGCTATAATGAAACCAGACGAGGTACACCTTCTAGAACGGGTTGCAAAGCTTTTGTCCGTGTGAAAATAAACCCACATAGTACTTCACAAAGTAATACGTGGATTATTTATTCATTAAATGAAGCACACAATCATGAATTTACTTCACCCGGTAGACGTCACTTGCTACCTCGAAACCGTGAATTGACTAAGACAGTTAAAAATGTAATTGGTCAACTTACCGAAGCTAATGTCCCTGTATGCAAACAAATGCTATTCTTTGAAGGTGCAAGTGGCGGTAATGAGAAAATTGGATTCACCGAAACCGATGTAAGAAATCTCAGGAGAGACGAGATGGAAGGTTTAAAAGGTCACGACGGACAAATGCTACTTGAGTTTTTTGAATCGAAAAAGGCGACCGATCCCTTATTCTATTTTGATTACCAATGTGACCCCGAAGGGCGATTGACACATTGTGTGTGGGTGGACGGTATCGCCAGAAATAATTACAAAGTATTTGCGGATGTTCTCTGCTTTGACGCTACCTACAACACAAACCGATACGGGATGTTGTTCGTACCATTTGTTGGATTCAACCATCATTGGCAATCAATATTCCTAGGTTGTGGGTTCATCCCCAATGAGACGGCATCCTCATTTGAGTGGTTCTTTGAAAAGTGGCGTGCTGCAATGACATGTGATCCGATCAACATCGTGACAGATGAGGATCGCGGGATAACTTCTGCAATTTCCAAAGTTTTCCCAATCACGTCACATAGATATTGCATTTGGCATATTTTGGATAAGCTACCGCATGAAGTTTGAATGTCGAATAACGTTGATGAGTTCAGGGATGCTTTGAAGACTATTATTTATACGGCAGAATTTAAAACAGAATTCGAACAGAAGTGGAAAAATTTGATCTGTCAGTACAAATTAGAAAATAACAAATGGTTGAAGGAAAAATTTGAGATCCGTGAAAAATGGGCCCCTGTGTACGCAAGAGACTCATTTTGGGGGGGCATGTTGAGTACCCAACGTAGCGAATCGCTACATTCATTCTTGAAGCACCATACTCATAAAAAGTACTCACTACATGAATTTGCCATCATCTTTGACCGACTCTTAGTAAAACAAAGACACGATGAACTTAAAGAAACACATCGTAATCGCGAGGAGCGGCCAAAATTGAAGACCGAGTGGGCATTGGAGTCACAAATGGCAGGGACATACACTTTGAAGATTTTCTACAAATTTCAACAAGAAGTGGTCAAAAGCTTATTACTTAATGTGAGTTTAATTGCGAGTATGGATACACCGGATAGTGCAGCTTATTCCGTAACAGTTTGTGGAAATTCAGAACCGGGGAGGGTGATTTCTTATTGTAAAATCAGTAAAATTGCTAAATGCCCTTGTTCCATGTACTACTTCGTAGGCATTCCCTGCAAACATCTACTTGCAGTTATTCGGTTCACAGATCACACTGCACTACCTGAACAATATATTTGTAGGCGATGGACCAGGGATCAAATGAGGAGAAGCAGTATACCGGTGGGCAATAATATGGGCGACAATTTTGCTTCGCGTTATTGTGAACTTAGTATGCACTCAAGACATATGGTCGATCTTGGTTGTTCTTCAGAGCGAGGATACAAGTACATGCTCGACCACATGCTGAAGGGAATTGAAGGCTTTGCTAAGATTGATCCAGTGAACAGCACACCACACGAAGGTAGCGCACAACCTGAGAGTGGTGGACAAGCACATACACATGCACATGTAGGTGACCCTGTACAGTGCACCACAAAGGGTAGGCCTAAAGGGAAACGGTTGAAGTCGGTAAGAGAATGTCAAAAAACGAAGAGGCCAAGACTTTGCAGGACATGTCTTCGTGTTGTAGGTCACGATTCACGGAATTGCCCCAAAAATTTAGCAAGGTATTATATCAGAGATTTTGTATTTGTTAATTGAACTCAAACTTTGTTATTTTTGGTCAGTACTAACTCATTCTTCCTTCTTTTTTTAGTGGATCGGTGGGCAATGAAGAAGCTCCAAACGCGGTAGAGAGTGCTGATGACGAAGGCGAAGGTTCGTGCTAAGGGGGCATTAAGAAATTTATTAATATGTATGTAATGTCAAAATTTCAAAATAATCACCGAATAATTGCCAAATTTTATATTGATTCGTGCCGATTTTTATGAATTTCGACTGGATTGTTAACCCTTTTTTTTCCCTGGTATAGGTCCGGAATGAAACAAGTATAACGCGCCCAAATGGAAAGACGCAATGCGTTGAAAAGTTGTGTTATTTTTGGTTTGTATATATGTGTGGATAATTGCCGTGTGCTTGTTTGGTACAAGTAAATTAATGATGTTTTTAATTATAATGTAATTTCTGCACGTCAGCTTTTTTTGTGTATTTGTGAACAAAGTTATATTACTATGCATTTTGACCAGGCAATTTGGTTGTGAATGCTTATTGCAGTCAGAAAATGTAAAATTGGTAGATGTATACAATTTGGGGAACTCGTTCTGTTTGGGAATTAAATGTTAAGGAAAATTGTCTGCCTGCTAATGTGAACAGTTTTTTATTTGTGTTGGCGATTGTGTATTTCGTGCATTACCAATACTGCACCTGTAAGTTCGGCCAATATTTCTTTTCTTAACCCGTTCTTGACGATAACGGTTTAATAAAACCTAACCCGTTATCAGAAATAACGGGTTAAGGAGATAGATATTGGCAGTACTTTGGTTCAATACTTCACATACGGTGGTTTTAGTTCGGCCAATATCTCTCTACTTAACCCGTTCTTGGCATTAACGGTTTAATACAATCTAATCCGTTATCAGAAATAACGGGCTAAGGAGCTAGATATTGGCAGTCCTTTGGTTCAATACTACACATATAGGGATTTAGTTCGGCCAATATCTCTCTACTTAAGCCGTTCTTGGCGGTAACGGTTTTATGCAATCTCACTCGTTATTAGCAATAACGGCTTAAGGAGACAGGTACTTCGATTTTTGGGAGTATAATTTGAAAACTTGGATAGGGCCCTGGTAATAATACTCTACATAACCCGTTCTTGCGAAGGACGGGTTAAGCTAAGTTAACACGTTATTCCCAAGAACGGATTAAGTACAGTGATATTAGCAGGACTTTGATCTATAGGAATTAAATGTCTGCCAACATCGCTATACGTAACCCGTTGTGGTGAAGAACGGGTTAAGGCAATATAAGCCGTTGTTAGACGTGACGGGTTAAGTAGATCCATATTAGCAGAACTATACCAAGACTTGTTCTGTACCAAGACTAGGTTTTTTCCCAACCCGAGTTCGATACGCGGCTGTATCTCACGAACCGTAAGTCGAAACTCACTTCTACAAGTTGGTTTGGCTTCTCGTAGGTGACACCAACAAAATCGCAAAGTTTCGTATTTTTTGGGACACCAACAAGTTGGACATATTTTCGTTTGTTGATACATATACAAGATATTGCATTCACAACAGGCAATTTGCAAAACCAAAATTTATTCTTATAAAGGAACATTACAAACTGGCACTAACATATTGTTTGAAGATACAGAAAATTGAAGTTGAAATTAATTTAGTATACGAAGTGCATGCTCGCTTTCTTCTCGGAAGTGGAAGGAAGGACTGTTGACTCTGCCTTTTTTTGATTGCATAAGTAGCCAGTTGTACCCCCTGCATACAATTTCGTTCTCTACTGTTATACAGAATGTAAAAATCCTCGGCTTCCTTTGAAACTTAGTAGTAGTGGGTGTAACCGTATATTAAAGGTACTTAACGACTTCTTGGCACGCACTCCTCATATTCGTACTATTTGTGGTACGATTGTAAGGTGTGCATGCCAAGAAGTCAAAAAGTACCGTGAATACACGGTGACACCCACCACTACTCCGTCCGACGAAAGCCGAGAATTTCTACATTCTGTGTAACAATAGGGAACGAATGTGTATGAAAGGCGTACAGTTGCTACATATGCAAACACACCCGGTCTTGGTAAAAAAATAGAAGACTAAAGAAACGAACACTGTGGAGAAAAAAAAGGCAGAGCCAGCGGCCCTCCCTACCGCTTGAGAGAAGCCGAGCATGCACTTGTACCCCCTGCATACAAGACCCGTTCTCTACTGTTATACAGAATGTAAAAATCCTCTGCTTTCGTCGGCCGGAGTAGTAGTGGGTGTAACCGTATATTCGAAGTACTTAACGACTTCTTGACACGCACTCCTCATATTCGTACTATTTGTTGCACAATTGTGAGGTGTGCATGCCAAGAAGTCGAAAAGTACCATGAATACACCGTGACACCCACCACTACTCCGTCCGGCGAAAGCAGAGAATTCTTACATTCTGTGTAACAATAGAGAACGAATGTGTATGAAAGGTGTACAAATGCTACTTATGCTAACACATGTAAAAGCTAACAAATTAGAAGACTAAGAGAAACACTGTGGAAAAATGGGTAGAGCCGGCAGCCATTCTCTAATCTTGAGCTTTGTCTACTACAACTTCAGCTTCAGCTTCAGCTTTGTCTTCCCTATTGGGAAGAAAATATGGGTCTTGAAGAGAAGAGGAGAACATTGATTACAACTAATATGCAAACAGTTAGAAGAGAAGAGGAGACCACTTATGAAGAATGAGGAGACTCCATTTGAGTTCTCCGAATAGAAGGAGAGGAGACTCCTTCTTGAAGAGAAGAAGATCAAAGGTCCCTCATATAGATGGCTAACAAAATTAAGTGGGGAGCATGATAGGACCAAAGATTGTAGAGAGGGCTGTTGCTAAATAGAGAATGGATCAGCACAAAACGGATGATGATGGTTGGATTAAACATAAATAAAAGTTCACAAGATGAAATTACATGTTAGTCAACGAAGTTCTGATACATTATTTGAAAAACGAGCAGCAAGGACAACAATTGTCCCCACCACATTGATACACATCTCAACTTGTACAGTGTCTGTAAATTAGCCCTGGTTAACCCGTTATTGGTGATAACGGTTTAAATACAACTAACCCGTTCTGGGCAACGACGGGTTAAGTACTTGTGAACTTCTGCCCATATACTTTAACTTAACCCGTTAATGATGATAACGGGTTAAGTACTTGAACCCGTGATCGTCAGTAACGGGTTAGGTGTACCTAAATCAGTTGTACTAGCCTTCTGTTCACAAGTACAAATATTAAATACGTAGCTGGGAGGTGATAGATAATTCCAGACGCCTCTCCACTGTGGAGTTTATAGATATTTAAGTTCTATCATTAATCGCATACGTCTCTCCACTCTTTACGTACATTGCCTTCTGAACTCTACAAAATAGACAACCATGTGTATGTTTTTTTTTTTAATAATTTGTTTAATTCCATTCCTATCCACATAACTAACCAATATAAAATTGATATCATCAAACGAATATTAAAAATAACACAAATTAATTTGTATTTTGGTTCGTAAAAAACAATAAAAAAATGTTGTAGGTTAGGGTTAGGGGTTAGTCAATTTATTAATAGGGTTAGGGTTAGGGGTTAGGGGTTAGGGTTAGGGTTGGAGTCTCCACTCAACGACTTCTTTCGTAGCAGGCACTTTCAACTCTGCCATCTTTTACCAGAAATGACAATACAAATATGTTTTCCACTGTCTGTGCAAAAGATCCCCTGTTTAATAAATGGGGGAAAATCCACATGTGGATTCCCACATGTAGCCGTTATGGAAAAGCTACATGTGGGGAGGTAAAAAAACATTTAGATACCACATGTAGGCTTTTACATGTGTAAAAAAAAACATTTAGATCTCCACATGTAGCCTACATGGGGAAAAAATCACATGTAGATCTCCACATGTAGCCTATGTAGGGAAAAAGTACACATGTAGATCCCACATGTAGCCGATATATTGAAAACCACATGTGCAAAAAAACCACATATAGATCTCATGTAGATCCCCACATGTAGCCTATATGGGGAAAATCACATGTGATGATGATGGTATCGCTAATGAAGAGATATGAAACGGTAGAATCTCTGCTACAACTTACAGTTTGTAAGACTGATAAACCTGTTAGTGTTCCATATATCTTACAGTTCCATATGGGAGAAAAACCACATGTAGATCCCCACATCCACGTACAAAAAGACATTTAGATTTCAACTCTGCCATCTTTTACCAGAAATGACAATACAAATATGTTTTCCACTGTCTGTGCAAAAAATCCCCTGTTTAATAAATGGGGAAAAATCCACATGTGTACCGATTCGCACATGTAGCCGTTATGGAAAAGCTACATGTAGGGGGCTACATGTGATTTTGTAGGCGGGTGTTGAGTTCTGCTTGTTTAGCTTGGTGCTTTTTCCCACTAAGGTGTATGTTCAAAAGAAACGTTGCCTATATGGAGCAAAAACCAAACGTAGTTCCCCACATTTAGCCTATTTTGGGGAAAAACCAAATGTACATCCCCATATGTAAAGATTGTGGGGAAAAAAAATATTTAGATGCCACATGTAGGCTTTTACACATGTAAAAAAATATTTAGATCTCCACATGTAGCCCACATGGGGAAAAAACAACATGTAGATCCCCACATGTAGCCTATACATGGAGAAAACCATATGTAGATCCCCACATGCATGTACAAAAAGACCAATACATATTTGGATCAACTGTGATGATGATGGTATCCCTAATGGAGAGACATGAAACGGTAGAATCTCTGCTACAACTTACAGTTTGTAAGACTGATAAACCTGTTAGTGTTCCATATATCTTACAATTCTCTTCAGCGAGAAAGAGTCTGCTTACCAAAACTGACAGAATTGTGTATCTAAATTGTGGAAGGCCGGATAAGAATCATTTTAGGCTTTCTTGCTGGTCCTCAGACTAAATTGTGGTGCTGAGATCCCTAATGGAAAGGCCTAACCAGATGCGTCACGTGATCCGCATCTCGTCCTCAGATGAGATTAATCCACCAGATCAAGAACTGGATCTGTACATGTGATGAGATTACTTAATGTGAGTTTTTTAAAGGCTTATGGTTGTCACTTGTTTTAGATGACAACACCACTTATTCGGTAGAGACAACATGTAGATTCCCACATGTAGTCTATATGGGGAAAAACCACATGTAGAATCCCACATGTATCCTATACAGGCAAAAAACCACATGTACATCACACATGTAGCCTATATGGGTGAAAAACCACATCTAAATCCCCACATGTAGTCCATGTATGGTAAAAACTATATGTGGATTTCCTAACGTGGGTACATAAGGGATGCACTTATTGTGGAAGGACTGATAAGAATCATTTTATGGGTTCTTGCTGGTCCTCATTCTAATTTGCGGTTGATAGACTCTCACTTCTGCTTCTCTCCATAGTAGAAGTGAGTTTAATATTAGAAAAACCACATGTAGATCCCACATGTAGCCCATATTGGAATTGGAACAAAATCGAATGTAGATCCCACATGTAGCCCATATTGAAGAAAAAACACATGTAGATCCCCACATCCGCGTACGAGAAGACCAATAACGGGTTTGGATCAACTGTGATGATGAGGGTATTCCTAACGGAAAAGCCCCTCTGTGTTATTAGAGCGCAGTGCCACCAGATCTAATATAGATGGCTAACAAAAACTGGATCGGATCTTATGTGCGAGCACGAGTTCACATGTAGTAGTACAATAAACCTTAACACGTGGGAGTAGATATATTTGATTGACTGATGGATCGATGGATTCATTAGTGTGGGAATTTAGAACGGCCTGTTAATTTACTACAAGTTAACGACTCGTACCACAAATTAAGATACTTGCCATGTTTAACATGTGGTTCCACACCTTACGAAGTCAAATATAGATGTGGGGATCCACAAATATGAACCGAATTAACCAAAACAAAACACATGCACTCACCAATAACCCTATCTTAACCTAACCCTAACCCTAACCCTAACCCTACCTTAACCTAACCTTAACCCTCGGTACAAAAAACCGCGTAATATAATTTTTTTTACTTTCACAAAAATTATTATGGTAACAAATTTAGAGTAGTTAGTTACGGGAGAATAAATGGAAATTAATAAAAATAATAAACAATTTACGGGCATATTAATGTCACCTTGCACAGTTCTGGAGACAATTCTCGCAAAGAGCGCCGAGAAATTTTTAGAAAACCCAAAATTTATTCAACACCTTAAACCGTTATTCACGATAACGGGTTAAGTTACCTTAAGCCGTTATTCCCAAGGACGAGTTAAGTACTTCGATTTTTGGCAGTATAATTTGAAAACTTGGAGAGACCCCTGGCAATAACACTCTACATAACTCGTTCTAGCGAAGAACGGATTAAGTTAACTTAACACGTTATTACCAAGAACGCGTTAAGTACATCGATATTGGCAGTACTTTAGCTGTAGGAATTAAATGTCTGCCAATATCGCTATACCTAAGCCGTTGTCGTGAAGAACGGGTTACGTCAATCTAACCCGTTGTTATCAGTGACGGGTTAAGTTGAACCATATTAACAGAACTATACCAAGGCTTGGTCTGTAGGCTTCCAAACGACTGTCAATATTTCTCTACCTAACCCGTCCTTCTTGATAACGGGTTAAGCTACTTAACCCGTTATCCTGAATAACGGGTTAAGAATATACAATTTTTCAGCAGTTAAGTTCTTGTTTTGGGTGGTGTACATTTTTCGTGATACACAAGCGACTTCATCAAATATTCTTCACAAATTCACAAACGAAGGCACAACACATTAAATAATACAACAGCTATCTTCACAATAAAGTTGAAGGCGTACAAATGTCCAGTAACGACCAACCACTTAATTACTTTAAATAAATGTAATATTCAATAATTTACGCCAAAAATTTACATATCAGGCTGCAAAATGGTCAAAAGACATTTAATTACAAATGAAGGCGTTCTCGTCTTTGGACTGCAGACCACGCCCCCAAAATCACCTACAACAGTTTATCAACGTAGAAACAAACAATACGTTAGTTACTGCAGTAACAAAATCACCAACCAAAAGATACGTTAGTTTTACAGATTACCGTTTACGACCACTCCGCTTGCGACCGCTTGGTGTGAATTGCTTGGGAGGTTGCCGCGTCCTTTTAGGATTTCGCCGTGCGTCATGTGTTTGGGGAGAATCAGAATCATCCGACGACTGTTCCTCATCAGCACCTTCGGGATTTGGCTCACGGATTATAATTGACCTACTAACAGTTTTTTTTCGCCTTACAGTTATTGGCGGCGCGTTGGCGCTCAAATAGGCCTCCACCTGTGGACCTTCACCCGCGTCCTCCAGAGTACGGCGGCACGGGGCTAACATCTCCCGGATTACCGTCTTGAAGCTGTCGGGTATCCTAGTCTTCAGGGCGCGAGCAGTTGTTCGAACGACCTCCCATGCGTTTTCTATCTACAGTTGGTGAAAAATTCCAATTTCAACATTATTCAAAATTTGTATACATCAATTAAACACAGTACATGCGTACAAACTATATGAAATTTGACTGACCGCTTTTCGATGTGCCTCAGCCCTTGGTTGGTACATCGGCTGGGAGGAGGAATATGCTGGAGGTGGATCTACCTGGGTGGGGGGGATCGGAAGTTGCACCCCAGCTGGTACGGCGGCCGTTGGAGAAACGAACAACCGGGTTATTCGCTTGTACCACATCATGTATGCCTGCTGGAGGGAGCCATCGTATGGAATCGCGACATACATCAAATTCGGTGTCATTTGACGCCGCATGGTGTTCCAGTTGGCTACATGATAACGATGAAAATCAGCCCAATCGAAGTTGGGCACCCGTCCCGTTCCCCTGACCTCGTGTAACTTTTTATCATATGACCTGACATCGGGAATCTTTTGTTGATATCCGAATTGCCGCAGGACCCTGTCAGGATACTGGAACTCTACAACCGAAAAGTTCACAAGAGGTGCAGCCGTCAACCAAAGGGATCTGTCTAGGCAGACTGGAGGAACGCGTTGCAACCTGTCGGCCGAGTACGGTTCCCAGTTAACGAACTCGTCCCGCAGGTTGTCCAACTCATCTCTGTAGTAGGTTAGCGATTGGCGTGGGTTATCGACCCACGTGTGTCCGCCGGCCCAATATGCTCCTACAGGTGGTAACAACTCTGCTGCCCCCGCGTCGGCCAAAAATTCCGGTGTAGGCTTAATAATACGGGGACGTCCGATGTGGATGCGTTCCCAACTCCATATCTGCATCAGCACCATGGGGCCACCCATCTGTACGCCACCTAAAGAACATGTGCACAAATTCCTGTATAGTAGCGCCAGTGCCGCACTCCCCCAACTAAGGCGACCCGCATACCGGAAATCCTCCAACAATCGTAGGTACATCAGCGGCACGGTTGATCCGGATGAGTTCGGAAAGATAAGTCCCCCTATCAAACTAAAAATGTATGCCCGTGCATAGTACGTCAGGTCATCCTCACCCGACTCGGGGTTCAAATATTCCTCCTCGAACTGAAATTTTAACCAGGTGATGTAAAGTGATTTACCCTCGAAAGCGTCATCCATCACATCTTGCTCTGCTTTAAGTTTCGCAGCTTCTATTTGTTCATTCAATACATCTTCATCAGAATCTGCGGGGGCATTTTCGCGGATATTTTTTTCGGCGGCCTCTTGGTTTTGGAGAACTACCAACTGCAGGTCGATACCGAGTAAGTCCTGAACAACTTCAACTCGATCGAAGTCCATGTTCCCCGTCACGGCAAACCCATCGACTGGTAGTCCTGTTATCATTGCCACATCCTGTAGGGTCACAGTCATCTCACCCACAGGCAGGTGGAATGTGTGGGTCTCCGGCCTCCATCGCTCGACTAGAGCTGTAAGGAGTGGCCGATCTAGCTTCACAGAGTGAATGAATCTTGCTCCGTAGAAACCGGCCTCTACCACATACGGCGTTATACGGGCATCCCAAGGTAGAACTGTGTGCTTCCGGAAATTTAATTTTTTATCGGACCCATTCCACACGGCTTCCGATCGGTGTTTGGATTGCAGGGTGAGTATGCTTGTGTCCACGGGTCCGGGTGATGTAACCGAGGACGACGGACCTGCCTCAGCCGATGTGGATTGACGGCCATCAACCTGCACGAATAAATATATAAAATGTTATTATTGAGATAATGTTACATGTTTGTATTTAAAACCAATAATAGTAATCGATCTTACCTCAGTAGTTGGTGCGCCACTAGTGTTACTGGACTCGATTCTCGGTTGCCTTGTTCTAGCCATTTAGCTACCTGACAAAAAAATTAAAATGTTGTTGATAAAGATGACAACAAAACAAACATACCGAGATTATACTGGAAAACGCACGAACCAAAACAAATAAATCAATTAAACTTCCGCAAATAGGTCGGATTCACGTAGGGCAAGCGACACCAACTTGTAGAAGTGAGTTTCGACTCATGGTTTGCGAGATACGACTGTATACCGCTTTATTAGGTTTTTTTCCAACCTTCAACCGATACGCGGCCGTATGTCTCGGACCGTGAGTCGAAATTAACTTAACAACTTCGGGTCACTTCTCATAGGGAACAACTAACAACTCGCCAAGTTTCGTATTTTTTGGAGGTGGTTCGTATCGCTTTCTAATCGGCCCGTTTTAAAAAAATTCTAAGTCAATAACTTCTCACTTGAGGAATTGACGCAATACCGCACAAACGGCATCCGAAATTTTTGAAACTTTCCGTCTAGGTGGAATTCACGTAGGGCAAGCCACCCGAACTTGTGGAAGCGAGTTTCGAGTCACGGTTCGCGAGATACGGCCGTCTACCGCTTTACTTGGTTTTTTCCCAACCGTAAGCGATACGCGGCCGTATCTCACGAACCGTGAGTCGAAACTCACTTCTACAGGTTGGTTTGGCTTCTCGTGGGTGACACCAACCAAATCGCAAAGTTTCGTATTTTTTGGAGGTCGTTTGAAGGGTTTTCTAACCTATCCGCACTTACAAAATTCTAAGTCTAAAACTAAAACTTCTCATTTGAGGAAGTTGAGAAAACCGCACAAACGGCATCCGAAAATTTTAAAACTTTCCGAGTTGGTCGGATTCACGTAGGGAAAGCCACCCGAACTTGTAGAAGCGAGTTACGAGTCACGGTTTGCGAGATACAGCCGTCTATCGCTTTACTAGGTTTTTTCCCAACCGTAAGCGCTACGCGGCCGTATCTCACGAACCGTGAGTCGAAACTCACTTTTACAAGTTGGTTTGGCTTCTCGAAGGTGACACCAACCAAATCGCAAAGTTTCGTATATTTTGGAGGCCGTTTGAAGGGTTTTCGAAGCTACCCGCACTTAGAAAATTCTAAGGCTAAAACTTGTGATGCGAGGAATTTGATAAAACCGCACAAACGGCATCCGAAAATTTTAAAACTTTCAGAGTTGGTCGGGTTCACGTAGGGCAAGCCAAACGAACTTGTAGAAGCGAGTTTCGACTCACGGTTTGCGAGATACGACCGTCTATCGCTTTACTAGGTTTTTTCCCAACCGTAAGCGCTACGCGGCCGTATCTCACGAACCGTGAGTCGAAATTCACTACTACAACTTCGGTTTGGCTTCTCGAAGGTGACACCAACCAAATCGCAAAGTTTCGTATATTTTGGAGGCCGTTTGAAGGGTTTTCGAAGCTACCCGCACTTAGAAAATTCTAAGGCTAAAACTTGTGATGCGAGGAATTTGAGAAAACCGCACAAACGGCATCCAAAAATTTTAAAACTTTCAGAGTTGGTCGGGTTCACGTAGGGCAAGCCAAACGAACTTGTAGAAGCGAGTTTCGACTCACGGTTTGCGAGACACGACCGTATACCGCTTTATAATAGTTTATTTCAACCGAAAGCGATACGCGACCGTATCTCTCGAACCGTGAGTCGAAACTCACTTCTACAAGTTCGTTTGGGTTCCCTTAGGTGACACCAACCAATTCGCAAAGTTTCGTATTTTTTGGAGGCCGTTTGAAGGGTTTTCTAATCTACCCGCACTTAGAAAATTCTAAGTCTAAAGCTTGTAGTGCGAGAAAGTTGAGAAAACCACGCAAACAGTTTCCGAAAATTATAAATCTTTTCGACTAGGTCAGATTCACGTAGGGCAAGCCACCCGAACTTGTAGAAGCGAGTTTCGACTCACGGTTCGGGAGATACGGCCGTGTACCGGCTTTAGTTGTTTTTTTCCAACCAAAACCGATACGCGGCCGTATCTCTCGGACCGTGAGTCGAAATTCACTTCTACAACTTCGGGTCACTTCTCGTACGTGTCACCAACCAAATTGCAAAGTTTCGTATTTTTTGGAGGCCATTTGGAGGGTTTTCTAATCTACCCGCACTTAAAGAATTCTAAGTCTGAAACTTATAATGCGAGGAAGTTAAGAATACCGCGCAAACGGCATCCGAAAATTTTAAAACTTTCCGACTTGGTCGAATTCACGTAGGGCAAGCCACCCGAACTTGTAGAAGCGTGTTTCGAGTCACGGTTTGCGATATACGGCCGTGCACCGCTATACTTGGTTTTTTCCACCGAAAGCAATACGCGGCCGTAACTCTCGAACCATGAGTCGACACTCGCTTCTACAAGTGGGTTTGGCTTGTACTACGTGAGACGAACCTACTCGGAAAGTTTCGTATTTTTTTATGGTCGTTCGCAGGGTTTTCAACCATAACCGCACTGAAAAGTTTATAACTAATTTCGTATATACAATTCTAATTCTACTAGTTACTAATGCAAGCAACGTAATTCGGAAATTGAATATACTTAAGGTCAACCCGAATCTACATCCAAAATCTACTAACGCATTTAAATTTTTCCCAAATTCTAAATAAATTACTACACACAAATTCAAAAAAAAATACAAATGTAGATTATTGGGTTAAAGAAATAGTTTATACCTTACGGAATAGGGCGAAATCGCGCCAAGCAATGGGTTTTGGAAGAGAACTAGGGTTCTGATTTCGTTCCGAAGAGGGGAAGAGAATCTAGGGTTTCGATCGTCGGAGTTCGAGGGTTCCGATCTTCGGAGTTGGGAGAGAAGAGGGAGATGGAGGGTTTCGAGCGTCGGAACTAGGGTTTTTTTCTTTTTTCCGTCGTTTGGGTTTATTTTCGTCGAAGATAGAAGAAGAGAGCGGAAGAAGAAGACGAACTGTATGTCGACGAAAATGAAAAAATATAGCCTTAATCCGTTCTTGCCAAGAACGGGTTAAGGCCATCTTTTTTAATAAAATTTTGCCTTAACCCGTTCTTACCAAGAACGGGTTAAGGCCAGATTTTATTAAAAAAATCTGGACCGTTGGATCTTCGATCCAACGGTCCAGATCGAAGTTCGCACGGGTCCGTGCGAACCGACCCGTTCCGGCCCGTTTGCAACCGAACAACGCCCATATATATATATATATATATATATATATATATTGGGTCATTTTAGTAAATTGTTAAACCGGATATTATTTTATTGTATGATTTTATTATTATAATAATTAATTGTTGTTTCTTGATTATTTAATTAAAATTCATCTATTGAATTATTTTGTTATTGTACTATACCTAGTTTTCTTGGCGAATTCCAACTTATTTTCAATCCCAGATTATATTCAATTCATTTGTATTATTTATTTATTCATTTGTATTTAAATTCTTGTTCATAAAACTCTTTGATCTTCTTGATGAATTATTTTCTTGTTAATCCTATTTTTCTTTTTTATTGTTGGTATTTTTTGATTGAACCCTATTGATTTGGATCTACCTCTTACTGAACCCTAAAACCCAATTTCATTTGTTCTTGATCCAAATCCTCTTTTATTGGATCCTAAACCACTAACCCAGTACCCTAATTGTACCCTATAAATACAACTCTACTGCAAACCCTAAAAATTACACATTTTCGAAGCCCTAGAGTCGTCTAATCTCTCTCCTAATTTCTCTCTCCTCTCTCCTCCTGTTTTCTCTCTCTTCCCGTTGTTTCCCGTCCAAATCCCCCTGAACCCATCTCCATGTTCCTCTTCTCCGGCAGTTCTCCGGCACCCCCCATCCCCGGCACCCCCACCCCCTCTCTTTGACAGCCACAGTAGATGCCAAATCCCGCCAACCCTCTGTCTGCCCCTCTTTCTGATCACCACAGCCACCCAGAACGATGCCGCCGCACCCAGTCGCCGCGTCGCCGTCCGCCGCCTACCCCGCCGTCGCACCTGTCGTCGACATCGGCCAGAACCCATCACCGGTCCTCTTGCCATTGCTGACATCGCTACTGTCTCTTTGTGTGCTGCTGTTTTGTTGGTTCTCTTTTACACATGGTTCGCACGTGTTTTATTGTGTGTTCGTGGGATTGTGTTGTTGCGGATTTGTGTTTGTTGCTTCGGGACTCTCATCCCGTTATTCTTGGTATTCGTTCTCACCGTTTATAAGGAAAGTAACTTGTATTAAATTTCTTTGCATATACAAGTACAAAATACCGCTTGTAGTGTAGTTGGGTTCTAGAGACAATTCATGTGTGAAACCCCTTGTTGATATTGTCTCTATTGTGATGATTTGACCATAGTTGCCTCACAACATATATGACATGAATTAACCTAGGGTTGACCACTTTTTGACGTATATGTTCATGCTATCGTGAGATATCTGTGTTTGATGTGTTCTTCGTGTTATACTTGTCGAATACTTGTAAAATACCCTATCTCATGTTGCTTGGACATCTAGTTCCATGTTATCATCCTATTGTTTTCCTATTGTTACTATCGTTCATCTCATGTCTCTAGATTGCATATTGTATTATTACATTAATAAAATAATTAACAAGCTGGGGTTTAAGGGTTGACTTTTAGTAGTGGACAATATAGAGACTGTACTCGGAGGAGGGGCCCGTATTTCCCTATTTATTGGTCTATTAGTCTATTGGTCTATTGGTCATATTGGTCATCGATTAATTGTAGATTACTGACTACAGTATCTTGATTGATTCGGTCATCGGTCACTATTGAATATTGATTACCGTTGCCGAGTACATGAACTATAGATCCCACCACTAGGTCTAAAGCGAAACTGTTTGAATGTAACAACCATGTAGTAAAAATATGGATGCATGAAGTGCTACCTAGATAGTAATAATACAAGACTTGAACACTTAACATTAGCTACTTGATACTTGTTACTTGATTCTTGACACTCATTACTCGTTACTTGTTTGCATGATACTTGTTCACTCGACACTTATTACATACTACTTAACTTGTTTATCTTGCCATGCTAGTTGTTATATTTTGTTATCATGCCTATTTCATATTATTAGTTATCCTTTTTTCCATGTACTTGTGCTTGCACTACAAGCGGCCCGTAACTTGCATTGACGGGCGTATTGTTTTCTTTTCCTCTTCCTACAATTTATTAAATTGCAGATTTTGGAGAACAGTTGCCTGCTGGAGTCGGAGAACAAACAGTCTGAAGATTTCTGCTTTCTAATTGTTTATTACTTTAATAAACTTAATGTATTGAGACTTGTTATTATTTTGGATTGGATTATTATGTTTTGGACTTATGTCCCGAATATTGTTATTTGTTTCCAGACATTGGGTTATTATTGTATTTGGATATTTTTATTGCTTAATTCCAAGTATTATTGTTCATGAGATTGTTATTATTCCTTGCGCAATTGTTCTGTATTGGTTATAATGTTGAGTTGATCAGATAAACAGCTTATGGATAATGTTAGTCATTTGCTGGGCCAATGTCACGTACTCGTATTTCGTATTTTGGGAAAGCGGGGCATGACACTGACGCTGTAGCCCATTGCTGCCAGTGCTGCTCTCTTCCTCTTGCTCTGTTGATGCTATCTCTTTGTTTTGTTTGGGTACTCTTTTGCACGTATTGTGTACGTGCAATCTTGTGTTGGTTAGTGTGTTGCTATTTTCCCCCAAAAAAAAAACTTGTAGGTTCTTGTGCTTCCACATTCAGATCGTCAACTCACTCCGGTTGATCGATCGTTTCTTGTGCATCTACATCCAGATCGTCAACTCACTCCGGTTGATCGATCGTGAGTTTAAGAGGGGGTGTTATCAGCATCCAGTTCTCAATTCAGGGATGAGATCACAACATCGACAATTCTCAAGTCTGGGGTGAGATCCTATCATCGACTATGTCTCAAGTCAGGGGTGAGATTCCATCAGTCTATTTCTCAGTTCAGGGGTGATATCCCATCATCGACTATGTCTCAAGTCAGGGGTAAGATCCCATCATCGACTATGTCTCAAGTCAGGGGTGAGATCCCATTACAGATCGGGGTATGGAGATCCTGCCACTGTTCGGGGTGAGATCTTAACAGTGCGTCACCACTACTTCCTTCCGCAACACTTTAGTTCTCAGTTTCCGTCACAGGCGCCATCAAGCGCCGTTGCTGCATCACAGTTTGTCGTTCCTTCCACATGAACATCGTCAGTATTTCAAACTCTTGTTGTTTGAACCAACTTGAGTTTGAGAGGGGGTGTTAGATATTATATTAGATTAAATATTGGTTTAGTCCCGTATTGGTTATGTAACAGTTTAGTCTTCCATTCTCTCCTATATATAGGAGCCAATTGTATTCAGTTTATTCAATCAATAAAAGAATATTTTCCTATTCCTAATTTTAACATCCCTAATTTTTCTATTTTGGAAATCAATTGTTCAATATATTTTCACTTAGTAGTGTGTAATAAAGATGTTCTAAATTCATAAAACCTGTATGGACTTCTATCTCATATTCTTTATCCATGTTATCATCTTCATTAGGAGTTACGTTATGTAATTCACATTGTCTTTCATGATGACAAGTACATTCTTTCTCTTCTTTGGGATTTTCTAATTCTCTTGTCATGGTTGGTTCATCATGTGTACGTATATACTTGTAGTACCACTTATTTTTAAATATTATTTTTAAAGGTTTATAAATGAATTAAAATGAATTTTTGGTGATTTAATAAATATTTTTCTGGAAATCTATCTTTTTACACGTGCAAAACACGTGCAAATATTTTCTTGAGAAGTTCAAAAGCCAAAATTTCTTCATGGAAAATCATCATTTATTATTTGGGATTTAATTGTAATTTTTCTAGATTTTCCTGATATTATTTGCAAATATTACGAAAAAGAAGGATCTTTTTGCAAAATTGTTATTTTGAGGGGTGAAAATGCAAAACTATTTTCTGGACTTTTCAAACAGTGCCGGATGGAAATAAGGTGTCTATTTTACTTTTAAATCTCAATTTAATTGGTTTTATCAAGTTTCCAAGTATAGGGATCTATTTATGTAAAGTTATATTTAGAGGGGTTATTTTGCAAATGTGTTTAAAAATCCGAAAATCCTCAATTTCATCTTATTAAAAAGAAGTGCAGCCGTCTTTCGCTGCACAACACAAGGATTTTATTATTTCTTGGAGATTTAAGGAGGGGATCTTGGATTTCGCAAAAGAAATATTTTTCTTATCAGATTTCTTCATTCGAGGTGAGTGATTTGTAGTGTTTTATTTTATTTTGTGTATGTTGTATGCGAATGATAGAAATGTTTTGGATTGTTCTTAGATGTTAAATTTCATCTAGTAGAAAGCATGTTTAGGGTTTGAGTATGAATGTGTACATGATGAATTGGATGGATGGATGAAAAATTGGATCTTGTGAAACCCTAGTTATTTGTGAATAAAATTGTATATGGGTAATTTGAGATTAATGAATGTCCTATTAGAGATCATGGGTATTCTATTTCTTTTGGATTAATGTTAGATTGATTGAATATGGTAGATTTTATGCATGAACATAATAAAAATGAGACTTTTATCACTTTTGAATATTGATTGAATACAAATTTGATATGGTGATGTTATCAACTGATTATGGATGTGAGTTTTTGTAGTAATTCAGTTTTGAGAAATTTGGAGAAAGAATTTATGAATCAAGAGATCATGACATGAAAATCGAAATTGGGAATTTAGTTGAGTTGAGGAAATATATCCAAATTGGGGATTTTCTTTGAGATTTTGATATTTATATGGTTTGGATCTGAATATGAACTATTTCAGTGATCAGTAAATTTTTTTTAAGAAATTCTATTTTGACTATATGCACAATCCATGTTTTAATCGAAAGAAATCAACAAAATCTCTATTTTTATAAATTCAAGTAGTTTCGATTTAGTTTTATGGGCTATTATATGTCCTACAAGTTGTATTTGATCATATAAGAAATAAGCTTTTCGTAGAAATCATTTTTATAAAGTAAAACTATGTATCGGTTGAAATGTGCACAACCAAAAGTATGCAATCTGTAGGTCGACAGTCGACCGACACGACCCGGCTGCTATGTTCTCTGGTTTTTCTTGAAATTTTGTTCGGGACGGTCGACTGAGGACTTTTACAGTCGACTGGTACCACTTAGAATTATTTTCTCGAAGTTATTGTAATTTTTCTCTCTGGAAAGTCGACCTATATCCTTTACAGTCGACTGCCATACTTATAATTATTTGCTTAAAGCTATTGAATGTTCTCTCTGGACAGTCGATCGATGGTTTTAAAGTCGACCTATAGCACTTAGATTATTTTCTTAAAACCATGGAATTCTCTTTTTGGACAGTCGACTTACGCTTGTTATTAGTCGACTGATACTGATGTATCCTTCTATTTTCGAATGCTCTTTCAAATGATTTATTCTCTAAACATTCTAATCTATAACTTACTATTTTATACTTTATCTTCTACTGAACATATATTTTCAAGTTGTTTTGACTAAGCAATTCATATTGGAAGATTGGTTTGGATATTTGAGTGTGAGTCTCTAGAGGGTGTGTGTGACCCTAGTATATCGGCAGTTGAGATATTTATGTTTGGGCCTGTTGAGGCATTTTAGTTGATCAGTTATTGAGTTAAGTCCGGTAGGGTACACCAACTCTAGGAGATTCGTAAGGTAATAAAACAACCTAAATGATAAGGACAGGCACTAGTGGTGATATGATGAACGAGAACATGGGTTATGGACCTCAGTATGGCTTACGGTGTGAGATAATCCCCGGAATTATCCAGGTGTGAGTGAAATAGTCTCCGGAATTACCTGTGGTGTGGGATTGATCTCCGGAATTATCAGAGTCGAGGCGACGCACATCTGTTATTCGTGTGATGAGGTGCCAATGCTTGCGGTGTGGGGTATTCTCGAAGATTCCTAGGTGTGAGTGAAATAGTCTCCGGAATTATCTGTGGATAGAGTTTGACCTCTGGAATTATCGGGACATGGGCTAATACTCACAGTTTATCTTTATCTTGTAGTAGTCATCGTGTTAGGATTAGTTGCATAGCGGGGGATTAAACCCTATAATGTGGAGACGTTAAGGGCTTGCACCGGACCTATGTAGAGTGGGATGCATAGACTCCGACAAGTACGCATTAGAGAGTCAGCATATAGACTTGTGTTTTCTTGGCTTGGTCTTATGCATGTATTTTCCTGTTTTCTACACTTGACACTTAGTCTAGCTTCACTTGTTGTGTTTCCGCATTTCATGATTCTCTATTTTCACCTACTTCAGTTATTTCCAGTTGTTATGAATCTATGATTTACTTATGTTGTTTGTTTTTATGTCACTCACACCTTTATGGTTGACCCCTTTAGTTTTGGGGGTTAGGGTTATCTCTAGCCTCATATTTTACAGGTGATTTCTTATAGCTCGGATTTGGATGCTTGAGTTCAAGTGATGTAATGATTTATGTAATTGTAAAAGAAATTGTTGTAGAGAAAAGAAAATTGTGATTTAAGGTGTATTGTATTCCGCTGTGCTATGAAAATGATTATTGAAATGAAAGATGAAAATTTTTATTGGTGTTTGGTTGTGTTTAATATTACATTGAAGTTGATGCTGGGAATTGTGCCACGTATTTTCTAAGATATTATATTAGAAATTCGGGGCGCTACAATACTGGTGTAAAAATTGTATGTTTCTGCAACTGTAAGTAAACTTACTTATAAGCATACTGCCGTTATCTTTTAATAACAAGCTTAATCCTAAAATCAAGTCATTGCTTAGGTCAAGTTGTCTAACCCATGTGGATTCTTTAGGTAATGTATATTCTATACTTTCTCCACAGTTGGTTTCAAACCTAATTTTACTATTTGGGATTAAAAGATCATCATACGTAAATACTTTTCCATCCATTTGTTGGGCCACTGCAGGTTTCGAGGCTTTTACTATGTATTGTTTTGGGATTATATCTTTATTTATAATACAGTTTGTACACCTTGTATCTTTTAATGCGAGACATTTTACTTCATAGGCCATCATTCTTATTACACATCCAACTTTTAGTGTCCTTAATCTATCTTTATTGCATATCTGAATTAAATCAATTTGATGTGGATCTATTCTCGATTTATTTTGGACTACTGCCATTTTTCCTCTATCTAACATTTCTTCTATTATTTCTACCTTTGCATATAGAATTTTCTGTGTATCTTTTAAAATTTCTATTCTTTTTCTTAGGATTTTTACTTCATCAGTATTTACTATTGGTTTGGTTATTGAAGGACTGAATGTTATATTGTAGTTCTTTTCTATGCATTTCATGCATCCTTCTTGATAACATTTGGAACATTTTGTTCTATTCATCTTAGAGCATCCACAATCGTTTGCTATATTTGCCAATTTCTCATATTATGAGAAACGAGGCTCTGCAGTCGTTTGCTATTTTGCCATAAAATGGCAAAATTGCTACAGTTCCTTCTCATAAATGAGAAATGAAATTGCGATTCTCAAATTATAGGGTCTCATTTTTTTAATGTGATCAGTTGTTTCGTCTGACCTTTTTTTTTTTTAAATGATCAGACGGTATATGTTGTACCGTCTGGGAAAAAAAAAATCGAAAATGCCTCAAACGAGATATGTTGTCTCGTCCCATGCCAAAATGGCTTGGACGGGTAGAATCATGGACACTTTTTTTAGGGTTAATTTACTAATTAATCCCTTTCTATCCTAATTAATTACCTATATATTAATTTAATAATCCAATACTACTACTAATTACTAACTTACTTATATTAATCTAGTATTATGGTTAAAAATATTTAAAAAATTAAAGTGAGACGGGACATGTTGTCTCGCCCGCTTAAAAAAAATGTCAAAATTATAGCAAAGCACCGTTGCAGACAATTTCTCATTTTGCTATTTTCATTTGCCATTTTGTCATATTTTTTAGCAAATGATTGTGGATGCTCTTACTAGGGTACCCTTTATAAAATAAACATGGCATGCTATCCATACCTGTTCGGGTTTGCCAGTCGTGTTTACAAGTCTCTAATATGCGTGAGGTAGATAATAATAATGTTGGAGCCATTTACCCCTTACTGGTAGACTCTATATTCATGTCTAAATCAGAGAAGTTTATTTCTGTTGTATTGGAAAATGGTACAAAATCTTCAATTAACTCATTTGGCTGTTTTTCTTTTTGAGTCTCATTTTCTTGAATTTTTACCAAACTATCCCACTTTTTCGAAGTATGTACGAAGCTGTACCTGTTTAAAATTTTAATACCAAAAAATCCCTGTTGTTAACGGGGTTAACGAGTCTAGTAGTTTCCCTAGCGTTAACCCCGTTAACGTAATGATGGGGATACAATTTTCCTCTCGAGTGGGAATTTGGACAAAAACTCATCCAATATACCAACGTTAACCCCGTTAGCGTTAGTGTTTAAACCAAGCGCGTTAACGGGGTTAACGTTTGTATTTGGGACAGTGAGGGGTAGTTTTTCAAAGAGGGGTGTTGGTTAAAATTCATTAAGTATAGACTCGTTAACCCCGTTAACGTGCCTTATTATACCAGGAGCGTTAATGGGGTTAACGAGTGTCGATTGGGTTCAGTTTTAAGTAAGCCACGCTATCTCACTATCTTCTCACTTCTTCTCTAATCAAAACCCTGCTCAGGCGATTTTAAACCAAAATCCCCCCAAACCCTAGCCTTCGATTTCGCCATCTACCCATCTCATTCTATTGTAATTTTTCGTGGTATCTCTTCATCACTCCATTTTAACCCATCTCAATCTCCTTAAACTTGTTATTTGAACCCATTATCCCATTTCCCCAATTTATCGAAAGGAGCAGATCGTGGTGCTTGACGTCGACTTGTTACTTCAACCCTACAATAGTTTGTAAGTGTTCCTTATTTATGGTATATTTTTTTTGGAGAGATTTTGGGTCTAGGGTTGTGATTTTAGTTAGAGTTGAAAATGCTTGAAAATGGTTCTGTTAGTGGCTTGAAAATGGAGCTGATTTGTGGCTTGAAAATGGTTCTAAAAGTTGAAAATTCTTGAAAACGGAGCTGATTTGAAAATGTTAGAATTACATGTAATTAACAACATCTAAATGCATTAGAAACAACCAAGAGATTGGGCAGTTGATGCTTCTGTTTGTGGCTTCTTTTACACTCGTTGATAGTGCAAGACTATACAATTTAGTAGGACAATATAGTAGCCCCGGGCTATTTCTATTGTGGCTACATTTAGGGGGCATATGTAGGGTAGTATTATACTAGTATATCTAACTTTTTCATTAATATTATAAGTTAATTTTGTTAACATATAGGATTAGTATATTTAGGATATAGTTTGCATTAGTAGATGAAGGAGTAGTTTGCATTGGTAGATTTTGAATTAGTTTGCATATTGAGATTTTGGATTTTCATTTTGGGATTTTATTTGCATGAGCTCTTGTTGTGAGGTTATATATGATTAGATTTAATATCAAACCTGTAGGATTTTAGTTGTTATAACAAATAGCACGGACAATGGGTAATCATGAAGAAGGGAGTGGTAGTAGACATCCCAAAAAAACGAAGCGACAGAGACATACCCATGTAAGTTGATTTGACTTTAATTTTATAAGTTTAATTTTCACATCAATAAAAATATAAATATTTATGTTGAATTTCCAATTTTTTGGGGTGTAGCATGATGAGGCCGGTACGTCTTCTACTCCGGCCAATCAAATGGTCTCGCCTCCTCCTCGAAATGAACAAGAACCTACTTCCCCGTCTATAGATCCGGGCCCATCTACTTCCTCGTATGTTCCTCCGGTAGTTCCCGGTCTGATAGACCCTAGGTTGTTGACTTTACAAAGTCAACATCGTTCTGAAGACGTTTGGGAAGGAACTTCTTCGAAGTGCAACTTTAAGGGGCACAACACGTTAGAAATGTATCCCCGTATACATGGGTTGTTACAAACATGTGGATTATACTGCATAGGGATGATGAGCGGCATTAAGGCGGATCGACCGTTATTAACGACTCTTCTCGAGAGATGGCGTCCTGAGACGCATAGTTTTCATTTGCCAGTCGGCGAGAATACAGTGACGCTGGAAGATGTTTCTGTAATAACGGGTCTGCTAGTTGATGGACAAGCCGTAACAAGCTCAATGGACTTCGAATCAGAGTTCATTATTCAAGAGTATCTCGGTGTCGAGGTGGATTGGTCGGCCCTCGTTGGTAAATCTTTGCGGTTAAAATGGTTGAAGGAGAAGTTCTCCAGTACCTTGACAAATAACTCCACAGACAACCAAGTAGAACGTTATTACTGGGCGTACATATTGACATTGTTCGGAGGTGTCATCTTTCCTTGAAACTTGAATGATGTATGTTCTGGAGATGTATCTGACATTTACTAAAATGAAGATATGTATTTGGGGATGAGCTGAAATGTGCATTTGAGGAGATGAGGACAGATGTGTTGTGTAAATGAGCTAAAATGTAATCAGGTAATTGTGTTATGGGCTGATAATATTAAATTCTGGAAGTTCATTAAGTGTATTTGTTAATTCAGTTTTGATAATATTGAATTCTGGAGCTGGAGATGTGTAATGAGTTGATAATGAGCTGATACTGAAATGAAGATATGATTGGTTAATGAGCTGATTGGTTATTGAGCTGATTGGTTAATGAGCTGGAAATGTGTATTTGTTGAGCACAAAATTGGTTAATGAGCTGATACTGGAGATGTTTTTAATGAGCCGATAATGTGTTGTGGAGATGATAATATTGTGTAATGAGATGAAATTGATATATGTTGTGGAGATTTATCTAAGATTTACAGAGTTTTGAGCTTAAGTGCTTTTGTGGAGATGTTTTTGAGATATGAGTAATGATTGTTTGATTCTGGAGCTGATAATGTGGTGGTTTAAAATGTATTCAGGTAGCAGATACATTGGATTTATGAGTCTGTTTGTGAGAATGCTCACACTCGTTAACTCGGTTAACAGCCTTGGTATTACCGAGGCCGTTAGCGGAGTTAACGAGTGTGAACATCTTCACTTTCCAGAAAGTTTCAACTTTCTGGAAAATGAAGAATGTCCACAGTCGTTAACTTGGTTAACAGCCTTGGTTTTACCAAGACCGTTAACCAAGTTAACGAGTGTGAGCAATTGCATTTACCAGAAAGTTTCCACTTTCTGGAAAATGAAGAATGTCCACAGTCGTTAACTTGGTTAACGGCCTTGGTTTTACCAAGACCGTTAACCAAGTTAACGAGTGCGAGCATTTGCATTTACCAGAAAGCTTAAACTTTCTGTAAAATGAAGGGTGTCAACACTCGTTAACTCCATTAACGGACTTGGTAAAACCAAGGCCGTTAATGGACTTGTATTTCCAGAAAGTTAAAAAATCCGCTATGTAAATCCCCAAACAAACAATAACCCTAACATGGATTTAGGGTTTTCAAAGTGGGAGGATATATGAGTGTGAGAGAAGAAGAAGATGAATGTGAGAGAAGAATAAGAATATCCCTTCAAGATTTGGTAGAGTGATTTTGGACTAGGGTTTGGGGATTTTGGGTTTCTAATCGCCTGAGTAGGGTTTCGATTAGAGAAGATGTGAGAAGAGAGTGAGATAGTGTGGGTTACTTAAAGCTGAACCCAATCGACACTCGTTAACCCCGTTAACGCGCCTGGTATAATGAGGCGCGTTAACGGGGTTAACAAGTCTATACTTAATGAATTATAAACTTTCAAATATAAACGTTAACCCCGTTAACGCGCTTGGTTTAAACACTACCGTTAACGAGGTTAACATTAGTATATTAGATGAGTTTTTGTCCAAATCCCCACTCGAGCGGAAAAATTGAATCCCCATCATCATGTTAACGGGATTAACGCTAGGAAAACTACTAGACTCGTTAACCCTAACCCTGTTAACGACAGATATTTTTTGGTATTAAAATTTCAAACAGGGACAGTTTTTTACATACTTTGAAAAAGTGGAATAGTTTGGTAAAAAAATCCATTTTCTTCATCGAAGTCTTCTATGGTAACTATCGAGTAAATCGATTCAGAATCGGATATTGTTTCATCAATATTAATCAAATCTTCATTTGTGCATTCTATAAGTATACTATTTTTATCATGTCTATTTATTCTTTTAGAACAAATCCTACTCAAATGCCCTCTGAGCTATCACATGCATAACATTCTAGTTTATTTTTATACAATCTATTTAGTTTAAACTTTAGAAACAAAGTCATCTAAACATGTGTCACGAGACAGTCCACTTGCTGGGACAATTCTACTTCAAAAATACAAATTTATGTCACGAGACAATGCTACTCACAAGAACACAAAAATGTGTAATTGAACGGGCTCCAAAGATTAGTCACTCTGGTATCATAAACATTTCCCACTTCAGTATCTATTTTGTAGATTTGTTGAATTTCCTTTCTTGAATTGTTAAAAGTCACACATGTAATAGAAGCAGCCTACGCATTGACGCATTTTCAAACATAACAAGAAAGCTTAATTCAAAATTGTCTGGTCAGCCACATAAATCTTTTTTTAGCCAATACATTACAATGAAAATAAGTAGCAACCGAATAATACCTATCAATTGGTGGATGACAACTTATGGAAGAAAACTTTCTAATCTGTATCAGTTATTAATGGATGGAATCAAAATGTCATGTAGAAAATTCATAAGCTTAATGATATGAATCAAAATAAGAATACAAGAAAACAAACAACAAAAATAATTCAGACCAACAAGTTCCAGACGTTCAGTAATCACACCCACCAAATAGTTATTTTGGGAGACAATACAAGCTGCATCCTTTTGTAGCCCTCCATCATTTCTTGGGATAATTACAGCACACTCTTCCCAAACAATACAAATTTATATACTCAGTGAACAAAGAATAGGAAATAAGGAACTATTTTAGTCGGAGAGTTGGGAGGCCCGATTCCCAGTTGTTCTCTGAAAACAGGATGACAAACTGGTCTAGTAACACAAGGATAGATAAAAATCAATGATCATAAGTTAATCAACACTAATAAGAGGTACATATTTAGCAGTCAATAAATCAGCTAGAGAGAGACACGACGCATGTTAACAGCAATTACATTCTTAACAATCAACAAATGAGTAAGAGATTCTGAATGAAGTATATCTGTTCATGAATTTACATGGCAGGATATTGCCTAGCTTACTACTACCAAATATACATTTCTCACACCCAAACACCACCCCACTTTCACTATATGAAAAAAAGAGGAAAATAAGGTGGAAAAATCATCAACACCACCAACCAGCTCGCATTTCTTGTACAAAATCTCATCATTTTTTCTTCTTTTTCTCTTTCTTTCTCTCCAAGGGCTAAATAAAATATACCCACATTTACAACAACTTGAATGGTAAGGGCTTTGCTCGAGATTGGGGGTTGGCTCCGATTGGAAAAAGAAACACGAAAAAGAAAAAGAAAAATATATATCTCAATACTTCAAGAAAAGCTTAAAAATATTTCAACCTTTTTAGATCCATTATTCATTTCCAATGCCGACGGCTGACCTGCTGTCAAGCATTTGAACATTGTACTGCTCGTAAACCCTTGTCCTATTCTCAGCCCACCATTGTTCTGCTTGCTTCTCACTGAAGCGCTTTCGACTGTTCCCCATATGCAGTAAAAAGGGAAAGAATAACAAGTCAGTCTCCAAAATACCAAAGTTAGACCAAGCACCTCATAAAGTAAAAGCACGGAAGAAGCATCTCTCAATGTGATATATGCAGTACTTCAGAATAGTAAAATATAATACAACGCATCAGAATAGCAACAGTTATTAATTCCTAACACCAAATTTTAGGTATTTGATTAGTTAACATGAAAGTTATCAAAGTTAAATCAGAACTACAGATATTAAATGATCTGGAGACCCATGTGACATGAAAAACCTGAGTAAATTTGATTAGTTAACAATGTAAGCCATTTAGAGAGTGGCAGTATATACTATCTGGATTATCCACTGTTTTAAATTTCGGCCGATACGGCCGAAATTTCGTTTCGGCTAGCTTGCCGATACGAAATAACAGATTTCGTACTTCATATCGTTTTGGACCGAAATGGGTAGATTTCGGCTGAAATTTCTGAAATATCGGCCAAAATATTGGCCAAAATAGACACTAATGTTATTGTGAATGTACAAATTTTTTTTGTTATACTTTTTGCATATAAGTCTTTCAATATAGGATCTTAACCTAAGATAATGTTATGATTTCATCTCTATTGTTTGTGTATATGCAAAGTCAATTAAGTCTGTTAACTAATATATTTTTTCGAACTAGTAATTTACACGTGCGATGCAAGTCTTAATAAATATATATTTTTAAAAAGTAAAAACTCCGATGTAGTCTAGCCTCGAACCTGAGACATCCTTCATATTAGTTATGTACATGCGATCCACGTAAGTTGGTATGTTTACAAATGACAACTCCCAACTATCCCATTAAAATATTAGATTATTATTTAAGATAATAGAGGGGAGAAGAAGGGTTTTTGACATTACACAAGAACATGATGAATATTTGCAATTGTATTGCATAATTATACTTACGATTGAAGAATAGGGATTGAAATTAACTAAATTGGCAAAAATAAATTCAACCGCCTAGGCACTGCCTAGGCGCCCCTTGACCGAACCACCACCGCCTAACGCCGTTTACAACACTGATTTTTGATTGTTTGGATTAGATGCATACATGCAATGCACGTTTTTTTGTTGTATTTAATATTGACATGCATTGCACAAGTTTATTTTGTTACAAATGTTTGGTTACAAACTCTCCCATTAAAATAGTAAATTATTATTATTAGATTAGAGTTTAGAGATACTAGAGATATTTTTTTAAGTAAAAATTTTGATGTTGTCTGCCATCGAACCTAAAACCTCCTTTATATTAGTTATGCATGTGCATTGCATGTGTTTGTTTAGTTATACAATCCCAACTCTCCTACTCAAATATTTGAGATTAATGCAAATTCAATTTAGTTATATACTTACATTACATTCTATTTTATATTGTTGTTAAATTTAGTGAATATTGACCGTGATTGATTCATGTTATTAGTTACAATATACAATATTTTATATGATAAAAGAAATGTAAAACATATAACACCTTATTTAGTATCAAAAAAATATATGTTTATTGAGTTCTGAAATGAACATCCGAGATGATCACATTTCCTCGAGATCTCCGACGATATCTCCAACACGAGACGAAACACCCATGACCGAGACAAGTCCGAAATTTGAGATTTAAAACCTTGGGATTATCTCGACTCTTTTTAGGAGTAACTACTTGTGCTAAGAACTGACACATCTATACATACGTGCATGCACACAGAAATGCATGTGTGCACACTGATGTTTTTAGATGGAGGAAAAGATAAACCAGCGTGCTTCTTCAAGGAAAATTGAATACTAACCAGAGGTAAATTTTCACCCGAATTAAGCTTGTTTTTGAAACTATATCCCTAGGGGGATAGTTGCCAAACTTATTCCACAAGTGGACTAAATTTTGTCACACCAGCTAAAGCCGCAGTACCTATTCGATTATGAGGCCGGAGATGGGAACTGTGACCTCTTAAAAAAATTTCTTTTGATGCCGCTATTCTCAACTGCGGCCTTAGCTCATTTAATGAATAGCTGAGGCCACAGTTGGGAACTGCGGCCTCGATCAAATGTAGGCCACAGTTGACTACTGCGACTATGTCTCAAATATTTGAGACAGAGAGCCAACACCTGGAGACTTGGAGAAAAAAATCTAAGTAAAAGCTTGTTAAAGAGAGACCACATTTCCTAACTGCGGTGCAACCTCCTTTTAAACAGAGACCACAGTTACCAACTGCGGTTTTGTTTAAACAGATGCCGCAATTGAGAACTGCGGCTCTTCCTAGGACCCACTTAAAATCGAGGTCAAGTCATCGGGCTCCCACTCTCTCCACTTAATTTCATCTCTCCCAACGCCGACTTTCTATTTTCAAATCGAAAAACCCTAATTCCCAAATTCCTCCAACTTCGTCAAAGCTCTTCCAACTCCTCCGACTCCTTCAACTACGTCAAAGCCCTTCGTGGTTGCCAATTTCACATTCCTCTGTCAAATTCCGAAAACCCTAAGTTGGAGATTCCCCCTCATCCATCGCCACCACCTTCCTCTCCATCATCAAATCAGACCACCTCATTCATCACCTCCGACATCGTCTCCACCATCATCTCCAATCCGACAACCTCCCTCTTTCACATTATGAAAACCCTAATTTTCCAAAGTACTCTCATTCATCACCTCCGACATCGTCTCCACCATCATCTCCAATCATCTCAGAATTCACCTACGCCATCATCTCCGCAATCAGAGTTCCGGATTTTTATTAAGGTATTCATAAAACCCTCAAGAATATAGATTTTGTTATCTCTATTAAAATTCATTTATTAAGCTAGTTTGAATATAGATTAATGAAATTTAAGTTAAAGTGCTGTAAACGATTGATTCATAAGAATTCGCCTAGGTTGAATTGTAACACCCCGTACTTAAGCGGGTATATATATGTGATATTATATAAAAAATATATAATAAATAAATATATATATATATATATATATATATATATATATATATATATATATATTAGAATGAGATGATAAGTGATTGGTTGTTGGCCCATAGGGAGATCCTATAGGGCTATGGCTTAATTAATTAAGCAGGGAGTCTATAGGATGGAGCTATGGGGCTATGGTTTAATAATGCACTACAAGACAAAGTATGCATGAAATGAGAGTAAAAGAAGTGGGGGGTTGTGCATTTGGACGTGGGATTTAACCCACATTTATCCCACATCGTGGGTAGAGAGGAAAGAAAGAGTATATATATTAGGAATGCCAAATGAGAAAGATTACCTATAGGGTATACCCACCTTTTGATGGTGCCTGTGGTGGGCGTGGCTAGAGTTTTGTGTCCGTTCTTTCGCGTGCGCACACACGTAGCCGCGTGCAACTAAGCCGGATCCGGGGCGTTACATGAATACTTCAAATTTGGTTTAAAAGGACATGTATGTATGTTATGTTTGTGATTAGATAATGACTCGCATATTTGTCCCTTTATGTATAGGTATGGATTATAAAATTCATATTTGGTTCTATTATGGAGCATAAATAATTTGAGACCCAAAGCTAGGAGTTGTTATAGAGGTGTTGAACCAGAAATAGTTTGGGATTCTCATAATATTACAAAGAAATGACTAATATAGAAGGTCTATGATCTTACTAACTGGAACAGAGGTGA
This sequence comes from Hemerocallis citrina, assembly GCA_017893485.1. Lineage (NCBI taxonomy): Eukaryota > Viridiplantae > Streptophyta > Magnoliopsida > Asparagales > Asphodelaceae > Hemerocallis > Hemerocallis citrina. Next base: position 283,527,209 of record CM030360.1, on the reverse strand, counting down.
ACTGAGTGTTAAAATCCTAGCTCGTTATGCAGCTGGAAAAGAAGAAAGACTATTTCATGGCGGTGTCTATAGATGATGACGCACTTATTGCAATGATTGCACGAACATTTGATCCAAACTCTAATTGGACTGCATTGGAGTTATATCTAAAGCAATTCAAGATTCCTAATGGTCGGCTACATGTTATTCTTATTTCAAGCCCAGTACATGAAGTGCCGACACATGATATGAGTCTCAATCCACTTCCTGAATTACATGCAAGATTGACGCATTCAAGCGAAGACTTGTTCACAATTCCAACACGGCCAAATCACACGGAATATGAGTTGCCATGTCATTCTGGTTTGCGGTCTTGTTGATAATGAAAACACCATTCAATCATTCCATCAAACTAGTGTAAACAATGAGTTATTAGAAGATAAGGTGAAGAAGATGGGCATCCAAATGATAATGTTAATCATGGTAAGGACTTGCAAGATGATGCAGTCCCCTAGACTCAATTGATGAGTGCACATGTACCTGAGTTTGAATCGGTTGACTGGGTTAACAATGCGAGGGTACATCAATTTGCATTAGAGTCATATGGCTCATCCGACGCAGATGAACCGACGCAAATGAATTGTACATTGGGCAAAAGTTTTAAATTCTACATGCAGTGAATATGTTCTCTATAAAGAAACATCGAGAATTCATCAAAGTGAAATCGACGAAAAGTGTATATGCCGTGAAATGTTAGGCACGAAAGGTCCATACAAAAGAGGGCACAAAATCCCAAAGTCGTAGATGAGGCAGGTTGTCTGTGGAGATTTCGTGCAATCATTCTAAAAAAGAAGACATTTTGCGGTGAAGAAATTGCAAGGGTCACATGTCTCAATCTCATGTTGAATCAAGACCACACTAAAGTTGATTCTAAACATGTTTCAAATTTGATTCTAATGTTGTGAAGGCACATATATGAATAACATCGAATGCCATAATTGAGATAGTCAAAACTTGAATGCAATTATCATATTTTGTACAAGAAGGCTTGGCTTGCAAAACATAAAGTTATTGAGAGGTAGTTTGGAGGGTTTGAGTTAGCATATAAGAAGTTCGTTGCTCTTTTATCTGCACCACAAGCATCAAATCCAGGAACTGTTGTCCACTGGGAAAAAATTTTGACCGGTCCCGGTGAGAAAACATTCAAGTCAGTATTTTGGGCATTTGGGCAATCGATTGAAAGATTTAAGCACTGCCGGCATGTTATTAGTATTGACGAAACTTTTTTGTATGGAAAATACAATGGTTATTTATTGATAGTTGTTGCTCATGATGCAAACGATCAGTTATTTCCATTTGCTTTTGTTATAGTAAATGGAGAGAGTATAGCTACTTTGACATGATTCATGAGTTGTATTCGATATTTTGTTACTATTTGCCAAGACAAGAGTTGTGTTATTCCTGACCATCATACGAGAATCTTGTCTGTGATGGACAAGGCAAACAGAACATGGAATGGAGCATACCATCGTTTTTGTACGAGGCAATTTGCTATAAACTTGTTCAGCAAATTTCATGACAAGGGTATCCGGAAGAAGGTTAAGGTAATTGCATGTCAAAATCAACCAAAAAAATGTTTTTTTGGGGCAGAGATAGAGAAAGTAAAAGTCAAGGCAATCAATTGGCTCAATGAGAAACCAATCGAGAAGTGGACACTTTCTACAGATGGAGGACGTAGATATAGCATGATGACTACAAATTTATCATAAATTTTTAATTCTATTTTGATGGGTGTTCGTAGTTTGCCTGTGGCGGAAATTGTGGAGATGATATTCTATCGTCTCAATTCTTACTTTACGGAACATCGTCAATCGGCCGGGAAGCTTATAAGCAAAAGGAAAATTTGGGATCCGAGAGTTCAAAAAATTATCGATAAACTACGTGAAAAAGCAAATAATACATAAGGCTATAATTTTTCACCATAATCCTGGTGTATTTCAAATAAAAACAGATATTAGAGTAGTTGGTGGGCACCAAAAGGGCGAAAAATTGCAGATTGTTGACTTGGGAGAGCACACTTGTACTTGTTTTGAAATTCCAGCTCTACCACCTTCTATGTTCCCATGTCTTGGCGGCACGTGCAGTTCGGGCTATTGATTACTGTTCTTATGTTGATTCATTTTATTCTAGGAATTCCTTAGCACTTACTTGAACACCCACCTTCCGTCCTATGCTTGACCAAACATATTGGCCGATCCAAAATGGTCTGAATCTTATAGCTGATGTGAGTCTTAGAAGATGTAGGAAATGTCGGCCCAGGACTACGCGCATTCGCAACGACATGGATGTCAGGGATGGTTCGAGCAAGGGACAAACTTGTTCAAAATGCAGTTTAACAGGACATAACAAGCGTAACAAGCATCGTTGCTTGGGTAACATAGGTTGATTATATAGTCCTGCTACACTTTGCATTAGTGCATTATATTTTTTTTTAAAATGGATTAAAGAAACTACTTTATTAATTGACAAATATTTTCAATCTTTGTCTTATACCATCTTATTTGTCTATTCATTAATTGATTAATATTTTTAACACTACTTTGCAAGGTTATAATCGCATTAACGACACCAAGACCGCGCATGCAGGACCCTCGAGTAGTACAAGCTTGCCCCGGCTGAGTAGTATGCTTTTGGATGTTTAAAGATGATTTTTTTTCATGCATTCAACAAAATTTTCTAATTTATGCAGGATGATACGAATGAAGGATGATACGAATGAAAGAGCTAGTATAAATGGCCGACTCCCGAGTAGTACTAGCCAGCCTTCTACTAGAGGTGGCCACGAACGGGGACCACAAACGTGCGATGGACAACCCCCAAGTAGTACTAGCGAGCCTTCTACTAGAGGTAGCAGAGGACGAGGGCAAGCACCGGCAAAGGTAAGAGTAATTGATGTATATTTTAGTTTTGAATTTGTATATATAATGTTAATTTAGCTAATATAACAAATCTTTCATGTTGGTGTAGGTTGTTGCTGGTCCACCTCTCTCGTCTACCGATGTTAGCCAATCATCTCATTCGTCTTCTGTTGCACCTGGAGGTCTAGGTCCAGTAGACCCAACATTGTTGAAGATGCAACAAAGTCACATATCTTAGTTCGTGTGAAACGGTGCAACCAAAGAGTTAACTTTCCATATGCATAAGACATTGAAATGCACCCGCGTATACACAGCTTGTTGGTCGAAGTTGATTTCTATGGACTAGGATTAATGGGGTTTATGAAGCTGGATCATGCTCTACTTACAGCACCTGTCGAGCGGTGGCGACCTGATACATAGTCGTTCCATCTACTCATAGGAGAGATGACTCACATTACAGATTATTGCCGACATTTCAGGACTTCCTATTCATGGGCTGGTCATGACTGGCAGTATGGGGTTTGAAAAGGAGCAGTTAATTAGAGATTACATTGGTGTTAAGCCAGGTGATACGACTTGTGTTGGCCAATCCATTAGACTGTCCTGGCTGAAGACAATATTCCACTGATGTACATACCATTGATCGCTGACATTAGAAAAGCTGGTCAGTACAGTTGGAGTAGTGTAGTATTAAGCCTCATTGTATTAGAGATTGTGTTGGAGCCTTGAATGTGGTACACGAGGCCGATGACAATATTACAGGTGAGGAGCTGGGAGCATTTATATGCTGGTTGACCCCACATAAGTAAGCAACCAAAGGGATAGATCAAATATACAGAGGATGATGTCATGTTGGCTCCCATTGGTGTATATAGGGCTGGAGCATACACATAGAAAGAAAACTCACGTGGGGCGTTGACATATTACACAGATGAGCTTGAGCAATTGCGGGAGTAAGTGAAATGGGAGCCTTAAACGACCGAGAGATTGGAGAGACTGCCACCTGCTTGTACAGCGAGCAGAGAGCTATGGTTGACGAGAGCACCACTCATCAATTTTAGTGTGGTAGAGTATTATTTTTCAGACCGAGTACTTCGACAGTTCAGACTTCACCAAAGTATCATGGTTGCACGATCATGACACTGCCCTACACAGTATCAAAAAGATGGGTCGATTGCATGATCATGACTGGGTAAAATATCACCTTGTTCATGTTCTCGAATGGAATGAGTGTAGGTTCAAGACGATCATTGCAAAAATTCCTCCGTATGATGGATCGTTGCACGATGCGTACATGTCATGGTATCGGGGAATTACACGATTGTTTATTGCTCCTCCTTCCACTATGCCAACATGGATCTAACTACCAGTTCCCAGGCATTCATTTTTGCAACCTATGTCTCAACATCACGATCCATTGTACGAAATAATATTTTGTTGTTTATTTCATATCTTCATCTTTATATTTTTTTCCATTTGAATCAAAATCATTATTTCGTACTACAATATATAATACAATCTAATTTGTTGCAGATTGACGATGCATGAGAGATTTCACAGAAATGCGCTCATGCCTTGTCGAGTATTGTTACTGATGTCGTCATGGAGTTTGCATGAGAAAATTCTCAAACCGTGTAGGTCAACACTTGAAAAGGTTGGTGATGGTGTCAAACTAGATGCTACGTTGACAGCTCCGGTTCAGAATGTGTAGACGTAAGAAGGTCGTTAGGAGGCCCAAGTCGCACGCACAAGAAAAAGAGCAACAAGAAGAGAAGCAAACACAAAAGCAACATGCAGAAGAGGAGCAACAAGTGGTGGAGCAAGTTAACGATGAGAATATTCCCATCTCACAGCTAACAAAAGCAGATCCAAGTTCGTCAAAGCTAGCTCAAAAGAGGAAGAAAACCTGCTTTTATACACCCAGTTAATTGTGTATTATTTTTGTAATTTTTTTTGTACATATTTGTGTTCAACAACTTGTGATGTTGTTTTTGCTTATTACTTGCTTTTCATGATTTGAAGTTGATGTTTTGATATTAAATGTGGATGAATATGTTTCATTTCTATGCACGAGCTGGGGGTAGCTACTTGTTTATGTTTGATTTCAATGTGTGAGCTCACTGCCGCTCTTTTGGATTGTAAACAAGGAAACAATAACAGGTGTATTACATTTATCACATGTTAAAGAGAGACCACAGTTCCCAACTATGGCTTTTGTACAACAGAAGCTGCAGTTTCCAGCTGCGGCCCCCCTTTAACATATTAGATTATAGCTTAGGTCGTAGTTCCCAACTGTGGCCTATATATAATCGAGTAACTGCGGCCTCTGTTTAAAAGGAGGTCGCAGTGGCTTATATTTTTTTGTCCAAATCTTCAAGTCTTCGCTCTGTCTCAAATATTTGAGACTTAGTCGCATTAGCCAACTGCGGCCTACATTTGATAGAGGCCCCAGCTCCCAACTACGGCCTCAACTATTCATAAAATGAGCTGCGGCCGTAGTTGGGAATAGCGGCCTCAAAAGAAAAAAAATTAAGAAGAGGTCGCAGTTCCCATCTGCGGCCCCGTAATTGAAGAGCCTCAGTTAGTCTACCTGCGGAATAAGTTTGGCAATATTCCCCTATGGGATATAGTTTCAAAAACAGGCTTATTTTGGAGGGGAATTCACCAAAGGCAAAGTAGTTAAGATTAATCAAACATTTTGGCAAAGCTAGCTAAATGATTGGGTACTTTGATAAATAAAAGGAGCAGTGTTTAGAAACAGATTGGTCACTGAAGCATATATATTTCTTCAACTCATAAACATGCTCTAAAGATTCTTTAAAATGTTCATAATTATTAAAACATTGCAAACATGATTTCTCTTTTCTGAATTATGAATATTATAAATGAAAAACGAAAATTAAAAAATAGAGTATTCCCCCTTCAAATAATTTTTATAAAATGGATGCTAACTAATTCAACAAACATAGCTGACATTGTTCAGGATTAAAAAAAACAGAGGTGAAAAGAAAGAGGCGGTAATCTAGATAAAATGGAAAATACAATCAGTGGTTTCTGTGTATCTGTATCTATATAATAAAACACAAAGAAAACTATCAAATGGCTCTCCTTCAATTCCCTCAAAATCAAAGGCTCAAACCTAACCTCACAAAACACATTCCCCCCCCCCCCCCAAAAAAAAAAAACAACTCATTTATTTATTTAATTATTTCCCCCTCTCTCTCTCTCATTCTCTCTCTATTTAGTCAGAAATTTGGTCTGTTTGGTTTGTTGTTTTTTCCCTTTTTTTGTTTTCCAAAACCCCAAAACCCGTTTGGTTAATATATAATATATTACTATTATATATTATTATATTTATTATTATATAATATACTATTATTATAAAATATTGTTATATATATATATTTATAATATATTATTGTTACATATACATTATTATTATTATTATTTTTATTATTATTATTATTATTATATTATATTATTATTATATATATTATATTATTATTTTTATTTTTATATATATATACACTATTATTATAATATATATTATTTTTTCATATATACTATTTTATATATACTATTATAATAATCTATTATTATTATAATATATATTATTATTATTGTTATATATATTATTATTATTGTTATATATTACTATTATATATTATTATATATATTATTATATAATTTACTATTATTGTAATAAATTGTTTAATATATAATTATAATAGATTATTTTAATATTTATTATTATAATTATTATATGTTATTATATATATGTATATAATTAAATATGTTTATTATAATAAATTATTTCATATTATTATATAATGTACAATTATTATAATATATTATTGTTTTATATATATTATTTATATATATACTATTATTATATTATAATATTATTATATATATTATTATTTTATATATACTATTTTATATATACTATTATTATATTATATTATTATTATATATACTATTATTATATTATATTATTATTTTATATTTATATTATTTTATTTTATTATTTTATATATACTATTTTATATATACTATTATTTCATATATACTATTTTATATATACTATTATAATAATCTATTATTATAATATATATTATTATTCTTAAAATATATATTATTATTATTATATATTACTATTATATATTATTATATATATTATTATATGCTTTATTATTATTATAATAAGTTGTTTAATATATAATTTGAATATATTATTATTACATATATATTATTATAGTTATTATATATTATTATATATATGTATATTATTAAATATGTTTATTATAATAAAATATTTTATATTATTATATATCAGTATGTATGTATATGTCAGAGTATATATACTATATACAGTATATACATACAACCAAACCTATACATACATTATACTCTCATTTTCAAAAAACTGTTTTCATAAAAAATTATTACCAAACAGCTTTTACACTCTCATTTTCAGAAAACTGTTTTCAGAAAACTCTTTTTAGAAACTGTTTTCAGAAAACTGTTTTCAAAACAACAAACCAAACGCAAAGATTTTCATATTTCAGGTTTGTAAATTTTCAGATTTTTATGTTTTTTTTATTGTTCTTGTTACATGGAAAATAGCAAATATCTCTTCAATAGTTAAATATCATCATTTTCCACCCTCAAAGTTCTAAGAAGTTGGATTTTATACCCTCATTTATAATTATTTTTCAACATATACTAATGGGAACATGGACTTTTATTTACAACTAATTATTGTCATACTATTCAAACTTGAGCTATATAATTGTTGTTTTACTGTTTACAAGGCTTTTCATATGTTGTATCGTTCCAAAACGTGTTGTAGACACGAGCCCACGGGAAAATCTAGTAAGATTTCAAATGAAGTGCATCTAGCTGCACTCGCCTGGGAGGTAACAATTGCTACAGTCCATTTGTAAAATATTTCTTTCTTCTATTTCCATTTTTGAAACGTCATGTCACCAGCCATGTCAAGCATTTCTACTAAGTTGGCCATCGCTGGCATATACTAGAATAACTTGGAAGGAAGCATGCTTTAGATATGCTACGAATTAGCTTAGTTTGGGAAAATTCATTGAATATCTACTCCTAATTAAAGCGGCTTTCTATTTCTATCCAAACAAAAAAAAAAAAATTAAGAGGCTTTCTAACAGAGCACTAGGGAGGGAATTATAATGAGTTAGGACGTGAGTCAAAAGCTCCAACTGGGACTCGTCTGAATTTTCTATCGGCCATAAATTCAAATTAAAATGGATGCATCAGTTTTCAAAGGACAGAGATTTTGTAGTAGAATATCTGAAAAAAATTTAATAAAAAGACCTTAGAGGCAGGTTCATATGCGTCCAACAACCAATTCACAAGCATGTAATGAATTCAATATTTGGTAACATATATCTTTTACAATAATATTGTCCTTGAAAAGGCAAATACACAATGTGGTACCAGCAAAACTACCAGTGTCTCAATTTCTGAAGTATTTGTAATTAGATGCAGATAGAAGTATTTTTAAATATGAAAGTTGAAAGAACACAAAACTATACAGAAGTACTGGAGTAAGTTCAATCAAGGAAACTATTTCTATTAGAATCTTGAATTTAAATATAGAGAAAGAATAATAGAACCAATTTGATAGTGAAATATGAGTGGGCTGTGATCAAGATTGCTATCTTTTGAGTCTCCAGGACCCTATATCACTGGTTTAAGCAAGACAATCCATTTCTTGTCATCCTAGATGATATCATCGCATTTGACACATCATATGCAGAACACAGATTTAAAAGTAAAATTTAATATAGCTAGAAAAAAAATAGAGATAATAAAAATAAAAAAATCTTTAGTTCATTCGACATGATGTACTTTTTTATGATGTGACAACTAATGTACTTTTTTATGATAATAAAATAACTAATGTACTTTTTTATGATGTGACAACATCTTAGAAATAAAGATGCTTTATAACAATACCTGAATCGAACCCGCTTGAGATCTTTTGCACCGTCAGGTAATGAAGTCAGTGTGATATAAACCCCAGGCTCATCCTGCTCCACCCATTCGGACTCTTGATTGGAGTCTCCATCTGTCAATTTACTATCATTCTTTACTACGTCTGGATTTGCAGGTCCCACTCTATTCCGGTGATGGTTATTAGAACTAGGCTCATTTGGTATAACTCCATTTGAACCACCATATGAATCTGGCTCATGGGAAGTAATCAAGGTATTCATTTGTTCAATGGCTGCACTTGAGATATCACTTGTAACAGAACTGCTGCTGAAGGATACCAAAGAAGGGAGTTTGGTACTGTTTCTAGCTGCTCCTCCGGGTAGCCGCTCAGCCATGTCCTTCAACTATTTCAAACAAAAAAAGAGGATTAGAAAATTGATGATAATCACTTTGGCACTTTGCAATTACACAGTTAACCTAATCAGAGAAATAACAGCATTAATTCTATCAATTTTTGATAATGTTGACTTGAGGATTGGGAACAAACAGGATAAACAAAAATCATTTAATATAAGCTACAGTAAAACTGATAACTGAAAAAGGGGATCGGCATCAGCCAAGCAGGGTTGACAAGTTTGATTTTATGGACGGATATAAATATAAATATAAACATATAACAACCTACAACCCAATACAAAACAAATTTGACAACAAAAGCAGAGCGTGTTCATAAGTTATGGTCTTGCGATATTCGTAGCTTTTTGAGGGGAAGAGAAAAAAGATCAATCCGACCCGGATGGTTTCCCTGAATGGCTGACATTTAATTGGATAATTGCAAAAAGAAATCTCATTTTAGCAGAACTAGTTAAGCAGTGAGCTAAAATGCATCATGCATGACAATTTTGGGTAAAACGACAATTTTCCATAAAATTTTTCCATTTAACTTCGGACTGCAAATTTACATCCAATTCTTATCTTAAATATTAGTGACTCATTAAGAATTTGATGACAACTGGTGATGAGGACATCGGTTCAAGACGATTTTAGCGTTTCTATCAGTGCAAGCATCATCTAGGACAGGTGCTTCATTAATTTAGTATTTTATTCAGTACTCATATTTGTTTTTGACAATTATAGTCATATGTAGTAGTTTTACGATTTGCATCCTTTCTTTTATGCATTAGAATATTTTTGAGATTTGTATAAAGATTTGTTTTGAGCCTATATATAGGCCTTGAGAATAATGAGAAGTTATGCTATTCTTGATTTAAAAGAAAAAAATTACTCTGATTGAGTTTTGCTCTTCATTAATCTTTTTGTGTGAGACATTGAGATACAATTCTAAGGTTTGTGATAAACTCTAAATTACACAAAAATCCCCATATTCAACATCCTAACCCTAATTTTTTTAAAAAAACATAATCTTCCCCATCACCAACAGCCGCCACTTCTACACCTTCATCTTCCTCTTGCATCCCGAAACCCTAGCTCCGTCGTTTTCCCCGCCGCCGCTCAGCCCTGTCGAACCCTTTGCCGACCTCCTTCCCCGCTCGCCGCCACCTCCTTGCCACCTACCTGACCCTGCATCCCTCCTCTGCAGTCGCTTTCCGCAACCACCCCGACTGAAGCCCGTACCGCGAGCCCAACTCCTCTACCCTGCCTCCAAACCCCGACCTCATCTCCTTCCCTCCTCGTCGCCATCGCTTCCCGACCGCGACCACCGCCTGCCCACTTCTGCAACTTCCATCTATTACGGCCCCCACTTGCTGCCGTCAACTTTGCCACCACCGCCGCCATCGACCGCCACTGCCGACTCAGTCGACCACCAAGCCCCGTAACCTCGCTGCTCCCCCACTGCAACTATACAAAATCTGCAACCCCGGTAAACTCTTTCATCTTCTCAAATATTTGTGTCACTACTTTATCATCTCTATAATATTATTTGATTCATCTGCCGTCTACAAATATTGAGTGTGTGTTCTACTTGCCTATTCGTGTACGAATCTTTATTGAATATCTTACATGCTAAGAACGATTAAGTATTATTGTTAATTGATAGGAATGAATCGTTAATTGGGCTTACTATTCCATATCTTGAAAATCCATCAAACAATTAATAGTTACAATTTCTAACTTAATCTACATTACATATTGGTAAACTAAATCTTTTAATATTTTTAAAAATTCTCTATTTAGGATTAAGTTTACATCATTTTTTGTATCAGAGCAAAAATTCTTAAAACCCTAACTCTTGCATCATTTAGGCATAACTTTTTGCATTCATCGAGGAATTATTTGCATTCAGCACTTTTAATTTATTATAAAAAAAAAACTTATGTGCATTTAGGATACATTTTTCCAAATTTCAGCAAACACACGTCATCACAACCCTTAGCTTTCCACCGTTGGTGAATGCGTCTTCGCAGCACCATCACAAATTCCGAAGAGCCTTTCTTGTCCCTCCCAAATCACCCAATTAGGAACCCTAGGCTTCCGCGAGCCCCTCCCCAAACTGAGATGGACAACTCTGATATTTCCACTACCCTAGCTGTCATTCAAGCAACTCTTGCCAATATCAATCAGAGGCTTGAAAAAGTGTAATTGAATCAAAATTTGCCCCTGAGCTTCATTGTCAGATCCCTCAAGGGAATGATCATAACGACCAACACCAAGATCGTGACCATGACGAACAATACAAGAACGTCAAGGCTGACGTTCCCCACTTTGAAGGCCGTATGGAAACCCAAGCTTATCTCGATTGGATCCGTGCCCTGGACCACTACTTCGTGTAGTTTGACATGAGCGAAGCCCTGAATGTTAAATTTGCCACTATGAAATTAACTGGTAAAGCTCAAAAATATTGGACCAATCTTGAATACGCCCGTAGAGGTCGAGGCCTAGCATCCATAGCCACTTGGGAGGCCATGAAAGAAAAGCTCACTGAGAGATATGTGCCCCTATCTTTTCACACCCGAATGCTTGATTCGTAGAATCAACTCTATCGGGGAAGCAAATCAACCCAAAAATATGTGGATAAGTTCGATCCTCATTCGGTGCAATGCTTTAGGTAAAGAGAGCGAAGAATAAACCCTCTCTAGGTTCAGAATTGGACTACGAGCCGATCTTAGGAACGAGCTAATTCATAAAAATGTGGACTCATTGGCAGCAGCTTATGCCCTTGTCTTCGATATGGATTCCCTTAAAGCAAGTTCTCACTATAAGTACAGCGATTCGATGGATCATTCCTTTAGAATGACCTCCAATGACCCCTCTAGGTCTAAGCCCCCCTCTTCTCAGTACCCAAATAAATCTTACCCCTGGAAGCCAAATTCAAATTTCTATCCACCTAGAAATGACAATTAAGGGTTAGAACACCGAAAAAAACTACTCTAAAGTTGATCCTCTCACCAAGTACTACAAATGTAAGGGATACGACCATGTTGCTGGCAACTGTCCCAACTCCAGTATGATCAATATAGTAGAGGGTACCATTATCATCGCTGAAGATTCCGACAATGAGTTTTCCTAGAGCCTATTGAAAGCGATGACTTCGGCGAAGAAGAGGATGACCGATATCTCTCCTGTATTCGGTCAATCCAATCACCTCACTTGAATGTAATCAAATGTGATTTGTCCCAACCAAAAGAAGAAGATTGAAAACGCACTGCTATATTTCACACCTTTACAACTATAGATGGCAAAAACTGCAAGGTAACTGTTGACAGTGGGGGCAGCGTCAACGCTGTCGCTTCTGCGGTCTTCGCTAAGACCGGACTTAAAGCTGAACCTCATCTACGCCCTTACAAAGTATCTTGAATTGATGCGACAACCCTCAAGTAACACATCGATGTTTGGTCCATGTGGACTTCAAAGCTTACAAAGAGCAAATTTGGTGTGATGTGCTCAAAATGGATGTGAGTCAAGTCATTTTAGGGAGACCTAGGTTATACGACCATGATGTGACTATATATGGTTGATCCAACCAATGTGTGTTCCAGCATGACAGACTAAAAATAGAACTCATACCCGTGACACTGCGAACTGGTCCAGCTGAGACAACACCAACTCCCTCGAGAAAGGATAAGGAAATAACGTATATGGGTGAAAAGGAACTCACGTAAGAAATTGACAAAGGGGCTACAATTTTTCTACTCAAAGCGAGAGAAGTCCCTAAAGATCCTAAGTCACTAATCCCGCCTCAAATTACTCCTGTCCTATAGGAATTTGCAAAGGTGTTTCCTGCTAACCTCCCCAACCAGTTGCCCCTGCTGTGTGACATCCAACATGCTATTGATCTGGTTCCGGGAGCGAGTCTACCTAACTTGCCACATTATCGGATGAATCTGATAGAACATGTTGAGTTGAAAAGGTAAGTTGATGAGTTACTGGCAAAGGGTTTCATCAGAGAAAGCTGAAGTTATTGCGCTGATCTCGCTCTATTGACGTCAAAGAAAGATGGAACATGTGTGTGGATAGCCGTGCCATAAACAAGATCACGGTGAAGTACTGTTTTTCATTTCTCGTTTGGATGCCATGTTGGATATGATGTCTGGTGCTACAATCTTTTTCAAGATTGATCTTAAAAGTGATTACCACCAAATACGTGTTCGTCCTAGTGATGAATGGAAAACCATCTTAAGACGAAGGATGGCCTGTACGAATGGATGGTCATGCCATTTGGAATGACGAATACCCCAAACACGTTTATGAGAATCATTACGCAAGTACTCCATCTCTTTATGGGCAAGTTCCTTATAGTGTACTTTGATGATATTCTCATTTACAGCCAGTCCGTTGGGCAACATCTTGACCATTTGAGACAGGTCTGCGGTGTTTTGAGGAAGGAACAACTTTATGCCCCAAGCACGTTTATGAGAATTTAACGAATTTGGGATTGTTCCAGACACCTTCACTCATGAAACTGTATAGAAAATCAAACACTAATAACAAATAAACCATGACTTCATGTAGATAGTTTGTAGTTTATCTAAAGGAGTTATAACCTCTTGAAATCTGTGTACAAAATTATTCACAACTAAGTAGAAGGTTGAGCAAAAGTAATACTCTTTATCATTCAAGCAGAATTTATGTGTAGCCCATTAGGCAGGAGGAAACCCAGATTAATTGCATAACTACATAAGCCATGCCAATTACATTTATATTTATAAAAGAGAAGGTAAAGGCAAATATATAGCATTTTTCTTATACAGTCATGCAAGAAAGTACTAGCTAATTAAGTTTTGTGCTCTATTTAAGATATCCTTTCAACCTAAGCTCATAAGATAGCCGGTGAACAACAAAGATTTATTCATTTCGGTAGATAGCGAGGAAAAGTAATTCTTCAGAATTATAATGATCACAGTTCAAAAGAGATTTTCCTTGCACGTTATTCAATTAAAAGAAGGAAAAAGATTGCCAACCATCTTACTTGTGCTGTAAGTGATTTGATAACTTCTTTGGCTGCTTTGCACTTTGCAGTTTCTTCGCCAGCTATTGCAATAGCCTCCTTAAGCTGCTTAGTAGTTCTTTCCAACTCAACTTCTTGAAGTTGAGCCTTACGAGCAAGATTTTCCACCTTCAAATAAAGTATTAATCAGTGATCTCATTGTTTATTACTTTCCTTTTATGAAAAAAAATGTTGTAGTGATTCAATAACATTTTTCCTAGATAGCAGCTTTTGGTGTGACTACTGAACGGATGAACCAGAATGGATATTTGTTTCTTATTACTACCAGATGAAATATGAGGTGAGGTTCACAGAAGAAGTTCATGATACAAGGAAATATAAGCTATCAAGATCTACAAGCCTCTATACCAATATGGATTGATAACTATGAAGCCCAAGTCTCCCTAAAAGATAAAGACTACGATAAGACAACACATTAAGTAACCAAATAAAATGACTAGAAGAACATAGACAGAATTTTATAGACCATGTATATTAAAACAGAAATATTATGCAGCATAAGAAGACGAAAAATATATGGATTATGTATATAATAAGCATAAAACCAACAAAATACGTTTTATAAAATACAAAAAGGGGGGAAAATGGTTTACTATGCAAAATGAGAGAGTGCAAATTTAATTTAAAGCCCTGCGCCCTTCTCATAATGTATGCCTGCAACTCTTGGCCTGAAAATTAGGATGACCTAGGAAACTCTCTCCTGAAGAAATTTACAAATTAACATATCCCTCTCGTAAGTATGTCTGTTCAATCTAATGCAAAATCCTAGGCAGCTGGATAATAAGATTTCACTCACAACTCGATTCTGATCTAGCATACATACGGGTTTGTTCATAGGGTTTCTCAGTATGTGGAGCCGACCAACGAAGGATCTATAACCTACCTGTCACTTAGAAAAAATGTTCCCAGGATATGGGTACCGAAATTCAGAAGTCAGGAGGGCTACTGAATATTATGAAGATGAATCTATATTATAAAGATTTTCATATTTGTATAGGTTAACTGTGTAGTACTGTGTTTCCAGGATAACCTAAACCAACATGCGTTTGGAAATAGTATAAAGCTCGAGAGTGAATATTCAGCTTAAGTTTCAAGTGGAACACGCTAAATTACTCAACCGGACTTAATCCTTATAGGGATTGAGTATTGTCTGCTCTACATGGCTTGAATGGAGAAAATATAAAATGAATCCGTACCAATTTCCTCTAGTACATAGCATTATTGCATTAACATATAGCAAATTTCCCTTCTCTCTCTGAAACCTTTTCCCTACTTGGCCTAGCTCATCTTTACAGACACTGTTACTTCCTTCCAATCCTCTCTCCCCATTCTTGACAAGTATATGCGTTCTCTAGTGTAAGAAGAAAAGAAGTGAGGTTAAATGAAAAAGAAGAGAAGGCATAGGAAGGCAACTAGATTTATTGGTTGCTAAATGAGTGATTTGGTGTGCAATGTTCTTCTGCGTCAAGAAAGCTTCTTCCCTGATCATCTTATTTCTATAATGCCATGATTATCTAGCTTATTGGATGAAGAACTTTGAAAAAATGATATTTCTTCTGTATATTTCATTGTTCATGAAATTCCTATATTAGATAATGAAGAAGTGTGCATGAAGTGTTATCACAAAGAACCAGTACAAAGAAGAAAGGGCCGGGGAATATTACTACTTCAGTGTGTGATCAAGGTTTGCAGGCAAGCTGACAAAGAAACACATAGTAAAACACAATACATTCTGTCTGAATGTTTATTCTGCATGCTAATATGAATATGGAATTTCATAATTCTATATTTTTGCTGCCTGTTTGATACAAATTAGTATCAGCAATATGGTAAGAAAAAGCAGATTAAATGATAACTCAGTGGAAAAATAGTATAACATACCTGTGCCTTTAACTGAACCACCTCTTGGCTCAGGCTGTCGTTTTTCTTTTTCGCATCATCTACTACAAAATCGGGAAAAGTAAGTCCCCCAAGAGTTGGTATTGGTGTCGTCGAACGTGGAGGACTAGTTCTTCTTGATATGGGTGATGTTGCACGGGAAACAATTCTTGATCCAGGAACTGAAGCCGAGAAGAATTTCTTCGATGATCCAAATACTGGATTTAAAGATTTTGCCCAATTTGATCCTCCATTTGGAATTGGAGATACGCGACTGCTATTGAATTCAAATTTTTTGTTTCTCTTAGATCTACTATCCATATTCTTAAAGGATTCCATGGATGAAAATCTCGATATTTGTACATGAGATCTAGAATCCAATTTCTCCTCCTTCTCAATCACCTCACTGAAACCCTGAACAATGCTCCCTTTCCTATTAAGTGCAGAATGGGAAGACGAGTCAGATTCCAAAGCCTTACCTAGTCTGTTAAAGCAGCCATCACAAACACGATATGGTTTGTTAGGATTCGGTGCCATGGAAGCCTTAAGAGACTTCTTACTGCTGCAGGAATGACAATAAACAAGAGCACAGTTATAGCAATTGTGACGCTTCCTCTTAAAATTAAATGGAAGACGGCAACCTGAACACATAGACTGGTCGACACCTGACACCCACTTATGAATACAAATTGCTGCAGTGAAATTAGAACCACATACAATATTCCTAACTTGCTTATCTTTCAAAGCATCAACCAACGACGGCAAGTTTCTATCGCTAGTATCCCCATGACCTAACCTGCCATTTGCTCCTTTACCCCAAGTATACACTTCAGTTCTTGAAGTTAAAACAGCAACATGATAAGCACCACATGATATCTCTTCAACAAAGTTTTTCAGAAGCTTGCCTTCAACTCGAACAGGGAGTTTACCATCAGCATGAGGATTTCCAAGTTGGCCATACACAGTACTGCCCATTGTGTACACATGGCCGGAAGTAGTAAGAGCAACTGTCATACTATGCCCACATGCAACCTGGCAAAAATTTGGCTCAACTAAGGCAGCAACACAAGTGGGAACCAGTTTTCGTTCCTTACAACCATGTCCAAGCCGACCTTTATCTCCATCTCCCCATGTAAACAGCTTTCCCGAAGAACAGTTACTAGAACCAGAATTTCCAGCCATAACTTCTACTACAGCAGCAGTATGCCAAACACCACATGCTGCTCTCACTGTACGTAGCCCCTTCAATGATTCTACTTCCCTTGGTATAGAGACACTTCGTCGATCTCCATGACCCAGAACACCAAAAGTTCCATCTCCAAACGTAAACAACTGTCCGGATGAAGTTACTACAGATGTATGCCAAGGTCCACAAGATATAGATGACACATGAATGCCCTCCAAAGGTCCATTCACTCTTTTGGGTACCCACTGGCTCACTTCATTTCCATGCCCAAGGAGTCCAAAAGTACCATCACCCCAGGTGTAGAGGTCTCCGGATAATGTAACTGCACAGCTGTGGTATTCGCCACAAGCTACAAGTTCAATGTTCATATCGGCTAAAGACTCAATAAGCTTTGGTTGCGAGACATCAGAGTCTACTCCATGTCCTAGCCTTCCTCCTGATTCCTCCCCCCAGGAATAGACCTCCCCTTGTTTAGTAACTAAAGCTGCGTGTCTTCCACCACAAGATATATTCTGGACATCAAGTATCACAGCAGAGTCTAAGGCTTTTGGAGTAAGAGAATCCATTTTAGTGCAAGAGCTCTCATTTTTGTGACCCCGACCACCTAAAATATCATCCCCAGTTCCTTCTCCCCATATGAAAACATCCCCCAATGCATCACCATCGTCGTGGCCAGAACCTTGGCTTGATGAACTTACAGCACTTGATAAACTTACTCTAAATGCATCCATTGCGACACCCCTAGTATTCCCATTTGTGTTATCTGAGTATCCAGATGACAAAGAATGAACTGACCCAGAACCAGATTCTGGAGGAAAGAAACCCTTAGGAGGAACTGCATAGAGTACATCAGAAAATGACTTATCCAGACCATTCTTTGGAGGACTTCCATATGGACTGCGAAACCGAAGATGATCACTTCCATCCTGAGTTAAAGTAAAAGATACATGGTGAAAGAAAAGTAACAAGACTGTAAAAGAAAAGGAAACTAGTAGAGACTGAAGAACCTTCTGCATGCTTTCATTGCTACCAAATGGAGAACTTATAGGAGAACTTCTCCTGGTATATGTTCTTGGACTACTTGTTCCAGAGGAAATTCCGTCACTTCTTGATTCGGTTCTCCATTTACGATGATGGCTGCGCGAAATCAATGTCTTTAGTCCAGCAAACCAGACTTCCGCTTCATCTTTGTCTTTACATATCTGGTATAGATGAGAGAATTCCATAAGACTAAAGAGATTCTAATTGAATATACCAGCGACAAAATGAATATATATATAGTTCCAAGTATCGTAAAAACATTAACCAAATGAACACCAAAAATTTCTCATGATAAAAGAAAGGCTTACAAGATCCAGTGATCTATCACTATATATAAGTGAAAAGGACTGGCACTCCTTCTCAGGTCGGGGGTACCTCTGAAAAATTGCCTGAAATAGAAACCACTTATTATTAAACTCCTATATAATGCAGATAAGTATCACAAGAAAAAGGGGGAAAAAAACAATAAACTGAAAGCACACTCAAGTAAGTAAAAAAAAATTATAAATCAAATAAGGTATATAATTTATCTCATGAACCTGATATATGTCTAGAACAACAGAATACTGAGAAATGATAAAATGTACTGCCATCTTATCACACAGCAATGCATGTGGAAATGAAGTGTGGGGAAAGTAATATACCTACCGATAACAAATAGATAAAATACCAGTAACCTAATCCAGAAATTACACCTAATGATAACAAATAGATAAAATGCTAGTAACCTAATCCAGAAATTACATAGTGAAGAGTTGGTGTGGGAGCACAGATATGGAAACATAAAGGACAAATTGAAGTTTACTCAATCTAACTTAAATAGTGTTTAAGTGGTAAAAATAAAATGGCCTCGACAAAGTAGGCAAATATCAAAAAGAAAATTTTCATCGCAAATTTTACATTTGCTCATGTTCAAATTAATGGAATAGCAGGTGAATGTAAATAACAATGAAAAAGGCTTGGTAATGAAATATGTTTTTAATACTTAACTGTGTGTGAACCATGTGAATATGCAGGTAACAGTCAGCCCCATGCTCCTCGCCATAGACATAGAGCATAATTTATACACAATTTATGACAGCATGTAAATTAATCTACAAGCTTGTCTGTGATGAAATCAAGTGGGTAGAAGAAATGCTCGAGATAACACAAACAACTCACCTTTTAAATGTTATGATTATACAATATTATTCGCACAAGATAAGAAATAACAAGCATATTTCTAGAGAAGATAGACATTAGCTGATGAAAAATGATTAAAGATTAACAAAACTAACAATGGGTATCTAAGAACAAGTTGCATAACAAAACCATATAATAATTGAAATATTGTGATCATTCACCATTTTAATCTAGGTTTCTACATTTTCTGCATATCATGATTTCATTCTTCAGTACCCAAGGATTATTTAGAGGGGAAAGCTCCTGAGAAATAAGGTATTTTTTTTGTTCCCTACATCTTTTTGAATTATTTTAAAGCCTCTGGCAGTCGGGATTCCTCCACACACACAAAAAAAAGCACTCATAACCAGAGTTTTAAATGTCCCCCGACTTACTTGATATGTTATTTTTGAAGGGTCTCCAACACCGATATGACATCTAAAGTTCCTGTGGCCTTTTTGGCAATATGTCCCCAACATATCGGGGAATCCAATATTTTCCCCGAAATGTCAACTGACATGTCCCCTTCACATGTTGAGTTAGGTCCTGAAAGTTGTCCAATATATGTAACTGCAACCTTATTAAATCTTGGTATCGGTCTCAAGTATCGATTGCCCTTTCTCAGTAATGTTGGACATCTCGAGAGTATCCGTAGGAAAATTTTAAATTGGACCCAGCCAATTTATCTCAGTATCGGCTTCGATTTGATACAATGATTGCAACGAGAGATAGGCCCCGTATTGACCTAATAATTTGGTTACACTGATTACACTAGAAATCCTCATGGTGGAGAACTAGGGTCAAATTAATTTCTTGTTAACCTGTTCTATATCAATTACAATGTTAGATCCATTTTGTCTTTGATTATTTCTTTTACATCTTTAGAATTTTTTCATCTTTTTTTGTCATACAATGAGAGAAAGATCGGCGAATCTCATCCTAAGGTTACCTGACACATCACATTTAGGAGACATATGTATCCATCATTACATTCTCATATTTATTATATGTCCTCAACATCCGCCATCCAACATCAATATTAGACTGATACAACTCTGGACATTAATTTAGAACCTTTGTATGTTGTGCACCATTGGATAAAATTTATGTGTATGCACAATGCTTGATTAGTTTATTAATAGGTTTAGTTTCTTATTATTTCTGTTAGTTATATGTTATATGTGATAATGTAATGTATGAAAATGTTATGCGAAAATATTTAGGATATATATTTTTCTATTGTACACAACAACCCAACTAAATAGATATCCCCAATCCCCATATATCTTGTCCAACATGAAAATTCTTGGGCCGGAATGACACTGAGATCAGTAATTTAAAACCTTGTTCATAACTTCAAAATAGGTATATACCATTTAGTAGATATATCAAATGTTCAAAGTACTTTAATATTTGTGGGAAAAAAATGTCAACCACTGGGTCACATAGTGCATTTCACGCATCTGTCCCAAAAAAATACTACACATAATTTGGAGGTCTCTACACCCAACAAAATTATATAAATAACTAGAAAATCACTATATTTAAGAAAATGAAGTTACTACTTTTATACCGTAAGTACTACATTTAAGAAAATAGTTTTGTAATGGGTGTAAACAAGATAACCATGTATTTGCCCTTTAATGTGCGCCAGGGAATAAATTGCCAAATGACTCGTACTTTTATATTAAGAGCTAAACATATTTTGAAAATTTCTAATCTTGAGAATAGATTCCATTAAAGAGGTGAGGAGAATAAATACACGCACCTTCTGGCTGAATTGATAAAAAAGAATAAAAAAGATCTTTATTTATTGTTTCTTTTTCCCTCTCATATATATATATATATATATATATATATATATATATATATATAGGTTAATCTTCCATTGTGCACCACCCATCTGTGTGCACTCGTGTGCACTCGGCCTTCCCGCCTTCATATCAATGATACGAACCGTTCACATTGATCTACACATATAAATTAGTCTAGATGTAAAATCAAATCATTAGAAATTCATTTGCTCATCCATCATGTGACAATAAAAAACAATGATTTTCAGTCATACAATTTTGTAACACTTCAATGGATGGGCAAATGAATTTCAAATGATTTAATTTTACATATTTAGACTAATTTAGATGTGTAGATCAATGTGAACGGTTCGGATCGTCGATACGAAGGCGGGAAGGCCGAGTGCACACTGTGCACCATAGGTGGTGCACAACTAAAGACTTCCCATATATATATATATATATATATATATATATATATAATAAAACACAAGACAATTTGAAAAAAAAAGAAGCTATCAAGTGGTTTCCCTTTAATTGAAACAAAATCAACAGTTCAGATTCACTCTCCCAAAACATATTTTCCCTCCAAAAAGTTTTCCCCCCAAAACTAAAAAAAACTCATTACTTTATTACTATCTCTCTTCTCTCTTCTCTCTTCACTTTTTCATATTTCTCTCTCTCTCTCCCTCTCTCTCACTCTCTCTATTTACTTAGAATTTAGATTTTCATACTTCAGGTTTGTAAATTTTCAGAGTTTTTATGTTTTTTTATTGCTCATGTTACACTGAAAATAGCAAATATCTCCTCAACAGTTAAATTTCATCATTTTCCATCCTCAAAGTTCTAAGAAGTTGGATTTTGCACTCCCATTTATAATTATTTTTCAACATATACTAATGGAAACATGGACTTTTATTTACAACTAATTATTGTCATACTATTCAAACTTGAGCTACATAATCGTTGTTTTCCTGTTTACAAGGCTTTTCGTATGCTGTATCGTTCCAAAGACGTGCAGTAGGCACGTGCCCACGGGCAAATCTAGTATTTATATAATTATTATCCTGAATTTTGAATGACTGCCCAATTCTTTTTTTTAAAGTAATTAATAGAACATATTTATTGATATAACGAGTATTTCATTGAAGGGTTAAGTTATTACCAAACAAAAAAAAATTGCAATTCTATAATGTATAAGATCTAAGCATTTCTTTTTCAGCAAACAGAATTTCTTTGGTCTAATTTTGAACTCCTAGGTGCATATTTATTCATTCATACCACACAATAATACCAAACAAGTCCTTACCTTACATTTATTTGTGGTGGTCATAGAGGATATGTATGAAGCTGAGACTGCATAAGTGAATGAATTACTAGTTTAGAGTCATGATAAATCTACTTTAAGAGGTTAAAAATATATTTTTACTAGGGTATTTGTGTCCTCTGGCAAATCAAACACGAAAGCACATTTAAATGAGCTGTGTACAAGAGTTTTAACTAGTGTTAACAGGTTTAGTGGTACAGGTACGGGATAGTGGAAAGGTACCTTGAGCAACACGCGGTATGGACAGGGTAGGACTAATTGGGACACTCACTTGAGTTATAAATACATGCATGTGTGTGCGCAGACATGTGTATAGATTGAAAGAGAGAAAATTAATACAAGAAAATCATTGGTTACATACATTTCTAAATATAAGAGTAACAATCAAATTAACTCCACAAGAAATTGAGTAGAGTTCAACGAGACGTTGATGGGTTAATGAATATGGCCCCAAAAACAAAACACGTGCACATTGCTAATTTAAGATATCTGGATGACAAACCACCATGAAACGGATCGTGCAATTCGGATCGAAGCATACTCGGAATTTGCGGAACTTTTAACTTTCCAGAGAGAAAACAGGAGCGATTCCGTTCTCTTTGACGTTAAAAGCTAATACAGGCTATCTAGCATGATTCATTGAGGGGGAGCTAATAAACCCAGAGTCAATAAGACATGGTATAGACAAATGGGTTTAGAAGTATCAATAAAAATAGTCAATACAATCATTCATTTATCTAAGTTTTTTTATATTATAGATTATCTAAAATATCCAAGCATGACAACTTACAGTGCGTTGTCCAGGCATGATTCTGGAGACATGACTCAGTTTAAGGTGTTTTTCATCTTTGCCAGAGAACCAAATAAGTGTAGATTCATCCTGAAATAGTGATATAGGTCAGCAAACTTCTGTAAGAAACTACAAAATCAAAAAGAAAATACATTAAATGCAAGTAAGGCATTAGCTATTACATAAAGGATACATGCATTAACACTCAAACATATGTGTATCCGTATATCATATGACTAAAAACCAATTTATTGTAAATTTGATAGACAGTTGAAGGCATTGTATAAATACAAAAGAAAATAAACAAAATTTCACAAAAAAAAGTAAATAAACAAACCGACCAATATGAGCTATTAGTTTAAATCATATAATGTTAAGTTAAAATATGACAATACAACAACCCTAGACTAAATTAACCTTTCTCCTTCTTTTTCATATTTCAGAAAATTTTGGTTAGTGATTAAGGCGTGTTCGGTTAGAAGTAAATTGAGGTGAGACCCTTGAAAATTAATGAAATTGAATTTCATTCTGAGAGTTTATGTTTGGCTACATTATCCCAGAAAAGCTGTGAAACTTGTATACAACAAAATTTTAAACCACACCACATACTATTGAGTATTACTCTTTTCAGACCAAAACCCATCGAAACCTCTCAAAGAAACCATATAAAAGATATTATAATGAGCAAGCTGCAATGAAATACCAATAAACTAATGGCACATTGTTTCATCAAACAGTAATCAAACAAGTCAAACTTGCAAGAATTAGTTCTAAGGGGTTTAAAGGAATTTCATATAAAAAACGGGACACCACATTCCACAGATTATGTTCCACGGATATAAACGCATCAATCTGTATGGACACTCGAACAGAAACAGAAGATAACTACTACTAATATCAGAACTGGACGAAACCTTCAAAACAGAAATTCTTCTGCGTTGAAGTATCAAAAAAAATTACCTCGTTGTAATTTCAAACACAATCTTGAGTATTAAACAGTGTTCTACATATGTAAATATGATTTAATAAGCATGACACAAAATTTTATAAATAATAACCGTATACGGAAAAATATTTTAAAGCGAGAGACAACGATGCTACTTTTCTTGTGAGTAACAGGAGGTATAAGGGCACTCACAACCTCAGGAGATTTATTCTAAAATTATAAGCTTCACCGGAAGAAAAAAAATTGCTAGTTTTTATTCATAGCAGTTACAGTTTATGAAAGAAGTGAATGCAGACTACTAAGGTTCAACTTTTAAGTGCAAAACAACATGCCCTTGCTTAGAAAATTAAATGTTATCTGTGGATGGATTTTCTCAGTTTTTGTTATATATAATTGGGTAAGGCGATACAGAAAAAACACTTGACCAACCATTGGAGCTCTAGATTGGAGATTATATCACTTGCATGCTCCCAACATAACATCGGACAATTAAATGACCAGAAAGTGGTAGTTGAGTAGCCTTTTCAGTTATCTATATTCTCTGATAAAATAAACCGGGATTGTTGACAGTGCTAATAGTAATGCCAAAACTCTAGAATCGGAGTGGAGTATATGGATTGGTTGAATCCTTTAAGAAGAATGTTGAGCCATGCATCAACACCAAGTGAAGAATAAGATATCATTTGCTGTGATTTCAATGTTCCTCGTCATAAGACTTCAGCCTCTTGCTACACATCATAGATAACTCTACTACGAAGTTATGCACGTCACTTGACTTGTGGACATGGCAATTGTTGGCTTTGCTATGTGATGAGGACATCAAATTTGTTTTATTTTGTTTTGGTAATTATGGTCATCTGTAGTAGTTTTACGATTTGTAATCTTTCTTTTATTCATTAGAATATTTATGAGATTTTAGAATATTTTGAGATTTGTATCAAGATTTTTTTTTAGCCTATATATAGGCCTTGAGATTAATGAGAAGTAATGTTATTCTTGATATATAAAAAAATTATTGTGTTAGTTTTGCTCTTCATCCCTCTTTTGTGTGATACAATTGAGATCCAATTATTAGGATTTGTGATAAATCCTAATAAAATTTTAGGGTTTGTGATAAACTCTAAAAAATACCCCAAATCCCCAAATTAAAAAAATCCCAAATACCCAAATTATTCACCTAATCCTAATCCCTAATCTAATCTCCACATCTTCCCCCCTGCGTCAAAACCCCCCCATCGCAGCCGCCGTCTTCCCCCCCCCCCCTTGCTGCCTCGCCACTCTTGCTCCCGAGCACCAAGTACAGTTGCTTCGAATCCCGATATACTCTTTCAACTTTTCAAATATTTGTGTTATACTGCCTTATCATCTCTATTATATTATTTGATTTATCTATCATCCACAAATATCAAGAGTGAGCATTTCTACTTGCTTATTAGAGTACAAATCAATATTGCATCTTTTACTTGCTAGAACGCTTAGAAATATAATTATTGATTGTTAGAACTAAATCGTTAAGTGGGCTTGTTAACATAATTCAACTGTCCCAGCCCCAGTAGGATCAACATTATAGAAGGTACCGCTGTCATCGCTGATGAGCCCAACAATGAGTTTACCTATGAACCTAATGTAAGTGATGACTTTGAAGAAGAGAATGACCAGTCCCTCAACTGTATTCAGTCTATCTAGTCACATCCAGTAAATGTACCTGAGTCACCCATTCTTTCCCAAGTCACTTGGCAACCTATTGATTTTATTCATGTGTTAGAACATCCTAGAGTCACGGAGTCTGCACCCATATTTGCATATCACATTCATGACTTGCATAGAAAAAATTTCCAAAAAAATTAATGAAAATAATTTTAACTACACGTTAATAACAGATACTAGAAGGAAATTTAAAACTCTTGATGTTGGTGACGAAGTGATGGTTCGGGTTCGTCCGGAACGGTTGCCAGCTGGATCCGTTAAGAACTTAAATATATGTGTTGCAGACCCATTTAAGATTCTACATACAATCAATGATAATACCTATATCGTTGACCTTCCTGAAGGTTTTGGCATAAGACTTTCAATATCGAAGATCTAGTATTCTATGAAGGCTCAAAATTTAATCCTAGAAATTTTCGTATAGATGAGCCCTAGGCAGTTAAAATTGCTTTTTGGAACTAATCGGTCTAGGAGCGATTAGTAATTAATCGGTTAATCGGAAAACAATCGGGGATTAAATCGGAAAAATCATTATATATATATATATAATTTAAAAAAAAGATATACTCATTATGTAGCAACCCTAAATCCTAACATAAAACTATTATAAGATTATCAAATAGGAATATATAGTTATAGAGAAAAAGAGGAGAGTACTTGGTTTGAGCTGAGTTTGGATTTTGGTTGTGGATTGGGTCGGATTTGCTGGTCGGTTCTATCAAATAAAAACAATTGTGGAGGAGCAACGCGAGCAGCAAGGGGAGGAGGTGCAGTAGATGTGGATCGGGTCAAGTATGCAACGACGCAGGGGAGCGACGGCGGGTCGGATTTGGGTTTGCTCGAGGAAAAAGAAGAGAATCAGTTTTGGTTTGGATTTACGCGAGAAAGAAGAGAGCAGCGACATGTCGGATTTGGGTTTGTACGAGGACCATAAGGGATTTGAATTTTGGATTTGGATTTAAGTTTGGACCGGATTGAGCCCAAATAATGCAAACAAGCATGAAAATTAGAGGAGATTTAATCGGTTAGTCGGCCACTTAAAATTGGTCGTTTTACCACTAATCGGCCGATTATACCCGATTAAATCGCTAACTATTGAAATATTATAAATCGCTTAGCCGCCGATTAGCGATTAATCGGAAATTTTAACTGCTTAGGATGAGCCTACCCTGCAGCCTAATAGTGAGATTCCCATATTTACCCCTCTACCTGATACTATTTACCCACCGACAGAAGAATTGAATAATATTTTTGATGATCAGATAATAACTACAAGAGATGGTGGTATGCACAAGTATTTGGTGAGGGGGAAGAACAAGCTGAAGTCGGATGACACTTGTAGTGATCGTGAGGAGCTCTCACGCTTGGATCCAGATCTTTTGGAGCACCATGATAGGATCACTAGTTTTGACTCGACTGGGTCGAGCCATCTCCCACCCGGAGAGAATGGTGAGGACATCAAATCTGTTTTATTTTGTTTTGGTAATTATGGTCATATGTAGTAGTTTTACGATTTGTAATTTTTCTTTTATGCATTAGAATATTTATGAGATTTTAGAATATTTTGAGATTTGTATCAAGATTTGTTTTGAGCCTATATATAGGCCTTGAGATTAATGAGAAGTAATGCTATTCTTGATATATAAAAAATTATTGTGTTGAGTTTTGCTCTTCATTCCTCTTTTGTATGATACAATTGAGATCCAATTATTAGGGTTTGTGATAAATCCTAATAAAATTTTAGGGTTTGTGATAAACTCTAAAAAATACCCCAAATCTCCAAATTAAAAAAATCCCAAATACCCAAATTATTCACCTAATCCTAATCTCTAATCTAATCTCCACATCTTCCCCCCTGCGTCAAAACCCCCATCGCAGCCGCCGTCTTCCCCCTTGCTGCCTCGCCACTCTTGCTTCCGAGCACCAAGTACAGTTGCTTCGAATCCCAGTATACTCTTTCCACTTTTCAAGTATTTGTGTTATACTGCTTTAACATCTCTATTATATTATTTGATTTATCTATCGTCCACAAATATCGAGAGTGAGCGTTTCTATATGCTAATTAGAGTACATATCAATATTACATCTTTTACTTGCTAGAATGCTTAGGCTTATAATTATTGAATGTTAGAAGTGGATCGTTAGTGGGCTTGTTAACATAATTCAATTCTTGAAAATCCATCGAACCGATGAACTGGTTTAATTTCTAACTTGATCCGCATTGCATGTTGGAAAAATTAATCCTTTAAAATTCTTGGAAATTCTCTATTTAGGATTATGTTTTACATCACTATGTCCTCAATCTGATATATAGTTTTCACAGTAAAGTTTGTTCTCTGAATCTTTATCCGCATACATGTTTGATGCTTGCTGCAAACTTCCAGTATGTGTAGACACGTTGACAGTGATTTCCGTATTTTTCCATATATTAACTAGTTGACAAAACAAAGTAAACTAATAACTGTTTACGTAAAAGATATGATAAACTTTGCAAGATGTGCAGTTTTTAATGTTAGAACCAGGATAAAGCTTCAATATAATTGATAAAAGGAGCCAAGATATGTTCTATTTATATAGAGTAAAAAGATACACCAAAGAGTTTTTCCGTACCCATGTGAGATTCATGCTATCTCAAAAATAAATTCTAGTTAAATTTCTCAAGAAATGATCCTTGTCATTCATGCCTTTAAATTATTTACAGAAGATTCATTAGTTTTCCATGGCCCTGTTGACGCTTATATGTTTGTGCTTTATAGATTCCATGAGAAATTTAGTTTCAAGATGCACGATACAGATCTACTTTAAATTATTAAGAGAGTTTTAATAGCTACATCTAGCTTAGATACCACTCATCATAAAAGAGGCCACTGGTCTAGATAATGAAAAAGACAAAACATAGTACTCAGAGAAACTGGAATCTGATGACAATGGTTTCAGTTTCTCAAATATTATTAACACTCAGGATTAGGTGGACAAAGTTTTGCTGTATCCATTAATACCATATACATGTTCAAGATAGCTCATGATTTGTTTATAACTGAAATACAATTTATGGGAACTGAAAAGACTTGATAATCTAAAATATAAGTCCAAAGGAAGCCAACATGCACAATATGACATAGAATGCAAAGATAACGATTTATAGTAGAAGACTATTCAAAACTCGGGCTATTTTTTCAATCCTAAAAGTTGCACTCAACACTTAAAACTGCTATGTTTTCCCAGAATTTTTTATATTTTCTTAATAGTGCAAGTACTCAAAGCCAGTAGATTGTGATACTACGCTAGTCAGAATGGATGGGCAATATGTTAATCGACAACAAAGCATTCTTCCAAATAAAATTTCACTGAAACTTTAATTAACATATAAGTAAATTGCAAAAAGCTTCGGACAAATTAATGAACGAAATGTTCATATTAGTTCCAAACTTCTTTTATAATTTTTTAACATAGTAGCAACAGAAAAGCCAAGTGACAGTTTTCGATGATATGACGTGAACACTGTAGGAATTAAATTCAGCTTACATTGGACAGCCTGAATGGGCAAAACTTGGGCTTCCCTCTGCGTCCGTACTTGAGGAGATATGCTCCTTTCTTAAGAGCAGTTAAAGCCTGTAAGATGGAAACAATCTTTTTATGAATACCTGAAGAGCCACTTCTATGAAAATTAGATCCATTGTATTTTCAGGTAGTAGCATTACTGCCTCAGAATATAAACGTTCAATTAAAGTACATAATAAGTGCTACATCATGGCGAACAAAATAATATAATTTATAAAAGAACTTAAGATCCAAGGTGTTGCATCGGAAGAAGAAAGATGGGGAAAATAAAAGAGACAAATACTGCATCAGGTATTCTATTGCATTGCATTTGCGGGTGATTGGCATCTAACTAATTTCACTTCATTGGGCCAAGCTAATAGACTAAAACTCCATATTGAGACGAATCCATGGAAGAATCACCATGGAGTCTCTTGTACGTATATGCAAGAACACCACCAATAAAAAGGTAGACAGACAAGAAAATGAGAGTTCGAAAAGATGCTAATGGTCTATGGAGGATTTCATACAAGTATTCCACTTGTAAAGTACTAGTCACCAACCTCGCATCAGCACTGCAAGGCAAAATGTCTCCAAACCCCCCCAATTAAATGATTTGTCCTAATGTGTGTAATTACAGAGAAACAGCTAACTGATGAGGATATCGGTTCGAGACGATTCGGGCGTTTCTATCAGCGCAGGCATCGTCTAGGACAGCTGCTTCATTAGCTTAGAATTTTATTTCAGTACCATATTTGTTTTTGGCAATTATAGCCATATGTAATCTTTCTTTTATGCATTAGAATATTTTTGAGATTTTTAGAATATTTTGAGATTTGTATCGGGATTTGTTTTGAGCCTATTTATAGACCTTGAGATTAATAAGAAGTTATGCCATTCTTGATTTAAAAAATTATTGTGTTTTTTGCTCTTCATCTCTCCTTTGTGTGATACAATTGAGATCCAACTTATTAGGGTTTGTGATAAATCCTAATACCATTTTTAGGGTTTGTGATTAACTCTAAAATCTACCCTCAAATTAAAAATCCACCAAATAAAATCACCCAAAACCCTAATCCCCTTCTCTCCCCGTCGTCTACCTCGTTTCCCAGCCAAAACCATCGACCCCCCCTCTTCCCTGGCCAACTCCGGCCACCCCGTCGACGCCAGCATCACCCCCAGCGCCGTTCGCGTGACCCTCCCCTGCTGTTTCCTTTCTCCTTCGACGGCAGCAGCTAATCCCAAAGACCCATCCCTTCTGTTCTCTTCTCCGACGAGCTTCCTCATCCCCGGCAACTCCGAACCTCAATGCCGTCATTCGACGTCGACGCCACCGCCGGCTGCAATGCCGACCACCAACGCCGACCCTCGCCCCAAGCTCTGGCTGCCATCTCCATTGACCTTGGCTGAGTTGTTGTCTCTCTTTTACTGTTGTTGCTGATTGCTGTGTTCTGCGTTGCTGCCCACCCGAGATCTAACGCTGGTTTCTTCGAACCCCGGTATACTCTTTCCACTTTTTCAATATTTGTGTTATACTGCTTTATCATGTCTACTATATTATTTAATTTAACTGCCGACCACAAATATCGAGATTGAGTGTTCCACTTACCTAATTAGAGTACGAATTAATATTGAATCTTTTACTTGCTAAGAACGCTTAGAGATTTAATTATTGATTATTAGAACTGAATTATTAATTGGGCTTGTTAAACTTAATTCAACTCTTAAAAATCCATCAAACCGATTAATTGTTTAAAATTCTAACTTTGATTCGCACTACATGTAGTTAAAATTAATCCTTGAACATTCTTGGAAATTCTCTATTTAGGGTTAGTTTAACATCATTTTGGTATCAGAGCGAAGGTTCATAAAACCCTAGTTCTTGCATCATTTAGGTATCAATTTTTGCATTCATTTAGGATCGTGTAGTCTTTTATTTTTCTTTCTTTATTTTAGATCATTTCAGATTTATTAATTTTATAAAATAAAAAATAAAAAAAATAGAGTACATACACGACCCCTAGTTTTTCCCTTTATGTAAATGCGACTTTGCAGCACCATCACAGATCCTGACGAGCCTTTCTTATCCCTCCCAAATCACCCAATTAGAAATCCTAGACCTTCCCGACCTTAAATGGACAACTCTGATATTTCCGCTACCCTAACTGCCATTCAAGCAACTCTTGCCAATAACAATCAGAAGCTTGAGAAAGTGGAATTAAATCAAACTGTTGCCCCTGAGCTTCATGCTAATCGTCAGATCCCTCAAGGGAATGTTCGTGACGATCGACGACAAGAACGTGACTCTGACGAACAATATAAGAAGAACGTTAAGGCTGATGTTCCCCATTTTGAAGGTCACATGGAACCCCAAGCTTATCTCGAATGGATCCGTGCCATGGACCACTACTTTGTATGGTTTGACATGAGCGAAGCCTTGAAGGTTAAATTTGCCACAATGCAATTGACGGGTAAAGCTCAATAACAGTGGACCAATCTTGAACATGCACGTAAAGGCCAAGGCCTGGCACCCATAGCCACTTGGGAAGCCATGAAAGAGAAGCTCACTGAGAGATATGTACCGTTATCGTTCCACACCCGATTGCTAAATTCGTGGAACCAACTTTATCAAGAAAGTAAATCCACACAAGAATATGTTGATAAGTTCGATGACTTCCTTATTCAGCGCAATGCATTAGGTAAAAAGAGTGACAAACAAACTCTCTCTAGGTTCAAGGCTGGACTACGAGCTGACCTTAGGAACGAGCTAATTCGTAGAAATGTGGACTCACTAACGACAGTCTATGCCCTTATCCTCGATATGGATTCCTTTAAAGCTAGTTCTCATTCTAAGTCCAGCGATTCGAGAGATCATTCCTCTAGAATGACCTCTACTGATCCATCTAGGCCTAAGCCTCTCTCTCAGCACCTAAACAAATCTTATCCCGGCAAACCTAACTCAAATTTCAATTCACTAGAGATGAACAGAAGGGTAAGAACACCGAAAGAGACTACTCTAAGATTGACCCTCTCACTAAGTGCTATAAATGTAAGGGATACGGTCATGTTGCTAGCAACTATCCCAGCCCCAGTAGGATCAATATTGTAGAGGGTACCGCTGTCATCGTTGATGATTCTGATAATGAGTTTTCCTATGAGCCTATTGAAGGCGATGACTTCGGTGAAGAAGAGGATGACCAGTATCTCCACTGTATTCGGTCTATCCAATCACCCCACTTGAATGTAGTCAGATGTGCTTTGTCCCAGCCAAAAGAAGATGATTGGAAGCGCACTGCTATATTCCACACCTTTACGACTATAGGTGGCAAAAACTGCAAGGTGATTGTTGATAGTGAGAGCTGCGTCAACACTGTCTCTTCTGCGGTCTTAGCTAAGACCGGACTTCTGGCTGAACCCCATCCATGCCCAAACAAAGTATCTTGGATTGATGCGACAACCCTCCAAGTAACACATCGATGTTTGGTCCTTGTGGACTTTAAAGCTTACAAAGATAAAATCTGGTGTGATGTGCTCAAAATGGATGTGAGTCAAGTCATTTTAGGGTGACCCTGGTTATACGATCATGATGTGACCATATACGGTCAATCCAACCAATGTGTGTTCCAGCATAATGGACTAAAAATAAAGCTCATACCCGTGAGACCACGAACTGGTCCAGCTGAAACAACACCGGCTCCCTCGAAAAAGGGCAAGTAACGTATATGGGTGAAAAGGAACTCACAGAAGAAATTGACAAAGGGGCTGCCATTCTTCTACTCACAGCGAGAGAAATCCCTAAAGATCCAAAATCACTCATTCCACCTCAAGTTACTCATGTCCTACAGGAATTTGCAGATGTGTGTCCTGCTGATCTCCCCAACCAGTTGCTCCCACTGCGTGACATCCAACACACTATCGATCTGGTTCCAGGAGCGAGTCTTCCTAACTTGCCACATTATCGGATGAATCCGATAGAGCATGCTGAGTTAAAAAGACAAGTTGATGAGTTATTGGCAAAGGGCTTCATCAGAGAAAGCTTAAATCCTTGCGTTGTTCCTGCCCTATTGACGCCAAAGAAAGATGGAACCTGGCGTATGTGTGTGGACAGCCGTGCCATAAACAAGATCACGGTGAAATACCGTTTTTCCATTCCTCGTTTGGATGACATGTTGGACATGATGTCTGGTGCCACAATCTTTTTCAAGATTGATCTTAAAAGTGGCTACCGCCAAATACGTGTTCGTCCTAGTGATGAATGGAAGATCGCCTTCAAGACAAAGGATGGCCTGTACGAATGGATGGTCATGCCATTTGGAATGACAAATGCCCCGAACAAGTTTATGAGAATCATGACGCAAGTACTCCATCTCTTTATGGACAAGTTCCTTGTGTACTTTGATGAGATTCTCTTTTACAGCCGATCCGTTGGGCAACATCTTGACCATTTAAGACAGACCTGCGGTGTTTTGAGAAATGAACAGCTTTATGCTAATCCTACCAAATATACCTTCCTCTCCGATCAGACTATCTTTCTGGGATTTATTGTTTCTGCCCGAGGAGTCCGCTGACCCACAAAAGATATGAGCTATTACTGAGTGGCCTGAGCCCCGCAATATTCGTGATGTGCGGAGTTTTCATGGCCTTGCCACCTTCTATCGTCGGTTTGTGCAAGGATTTAGCACAATTATGGCTCTGATAACCGACTGTTTGAAGAAAAGTGAATTTCACTAAAGTCGTGAGGTAGCCTGATTTCACTAAAGTCTTCGAAGTAATGTGCGATGCTTCAGGTATTGGTATAGGTAGAGTCCTCAGTCAAGAGAATCATCCTGTTGCATATTTCAGTGAAAAGCTGAATGAAGCAAAACAAAAATACTCCACTTATGACAAGGAGTTCTATGTGGTAATTTAGTCACTTCGCTATTGGCGACATTATCTCTTGCCGCAAGAATTCGTCATTTTCTCAGACCATGAGGCCTTAAGATTCCTTAATTCTCAACAAAAGTTGAATCTGAGACATGCTAGATGGGTAGAGTTCCTACAAGAATATTCATATACCATTAGGCACACAAAAGGGATTGATAATAAGGCCGCAGATGCGCTCAGTCGATGTCATGTGATCTTATATACACTGCACACCGAAATTATTGGTTTTGAGAGATTAAAAGATGAGTATGCCTCCTGCCCAGATTTTCACGAGATTTACACCTCTTTGAAGGATGGCATCACTCGAGTGATAGATGATTATTTCCTGAAAGATGATTATCTCTTCTATCGCTCCAAAATGTGCATTCCCAGTTCATCATTACAAGAGTATCTTATTTGGGAATTGCACGCTGGTAGCCTTGCTGGATACTTTGGGCATAGCAAGACCATTGATATTGTGGAACATAGGTTTTACTGGCCGAAGCTAATGAGAGACGTTGCGAGACTTGTTAACAGATGTCATACTTGTCAACTCGCCAAGCAACAAAAACAAAACACAGACCTGTATACTCCATTACCTATTCCCAGTCGCCCTTGAGAAGATGTGAGTATGGATTTCGTGTTAAGCTTACCGAAAACACAAAAGAAACACGACTCCATTCTTGTCGTCATGAACCATTTTTCTAAAATGGCCACTTCCTCCCGTGCTCGAAAACATTTGATGCATCCCGTGTGGCTCAGATCTTCTTTGATAATATTATGAAGTTACATGGGTTACCAAAAACCATTGTGTCTGATAGGAATGTGAAATTCACGAGTTACTTTTGAAAGACCCTATGGCACAAAATGGTTACGAAATTGAAGTTCTCTTCAGCATTCCACCCACAGACTGATGGACAGACTGAGGTTATTAATCGGAGTCTTGGCAATCTTTTGCGTACTCTTGTGAGAGAGAACTTAGGAACATGGGATTTAAAATTAACGGTTGCTAAATTTGCTTATAACACATCTAGGAATAGAATCACTGGCATGAGTCCAGATGAAGTTGTATATGGTTATCGTCCTAGGCAGCCCATAGATCTTGCCCCCATGTTAGAACATCACCGAGTCTCAGAGTTTGCATCTGTATTGACTTGCATAGAGAAATTTCTAAGAAAAATAATGAGAATAATTTTTAACTACAAGTTAAGAGCTGATATTAGAAGGAAATTTAAAATTTTTAATGTGGGTGACGAAGTGATGGTTCGGATTCGTCCAGAACAGTTTCCAGCTGGATCCGTTAAAAAGTTGAATGCACATGCTGCAGGCCCATTTAAAATTCTTCATAAAATCAATGATAATGCCTATGTCGTTGACCTTTCTGAAGGTTTTGGCATAAGTAAGACTTTCAATATTGAGGATATAGTACCCTATGAAAGCTCAGAATTTAACCCTAGAAATCCTCCTATAGATGAGCCTACCCTGCAGCCTAATGGTGAGATTCCCACATTACCCTCACTACCTGATACTAACCCATCGACAGAAGAATTGGATAATATTTTAGATGATCAGATAATCTCTACCAGAGATGGTGATATTCATAGGTATTTGGTAAGATAGAAAAACAAACCGAAGTCGGAGAATACTTGGATAGATCGTGAAGAGCTCCAGCGCTTGGATCCAGACCTTTTGGAGCACTATAACAGGATGACTGGTTTTGACTCGACTAGATCGAGCCCTCTCCCACCCGGAAAGAATGATGAGGACATCGAGACGATTCGGACATTTCTATCAATGCAGACATTGTCTAGGACAGCTGCTTCATTAGCTTAGGATTTTATTTCGGTACCATATTTATTTTTGGCAATTATAGCCATATGTAATCTTTCTTTTATGCATTAGAATAATTTTGAGACTTTTAGAATATTTTGAGATTTGTATTAAAATTTGTTTTGAGCCTATTTATAGGCCTTGAGATTAATGAGAAGTTATGTCATTCTTGATTAAAAAAATTATTGCGTTGAGTTTTGCTCTTCATCTCTCCTTTGTGTGATACAATTGAGATCCAACTTATTAGGGTTTATTATAAATTCTAATACAATTTTTAGGGTTTGTGATTAACTTTAAAATCTACCCCCAAATTAAAAATCCACCAAATAAAATCACCCATGACCCTAATTCCCTTCTCTCCCCATCGTCTACCTCGTTTCCCGCCATCGACCCCCCCTTCTTCCCCGGCCAACTCCGGCCACCCCGTCGACGCCAGTATCACCCCAGCGCCATTCGCGCCACCCTCCCCTGCTACTTCCGTTCTCCTTCGATGGCAGCAGCTAATTCTGAATACCCATCCCTTCCGTTCTCTTCTCCGACGAGCTTCCTCGTCCCCGGCGACTCCGAACCTCAACGCCGTCATTCGACGTCGACGCCACCACTTCCAGCGATGCCGACCACCAGCGCCGACCCTCGCCCCTAGTTCTGGCTGCCATCGCCATTAACCTTGGCTGAGTTGGTGTCTCTCTTTTATTGTTGTTGCTGAATGCTGAATTCTGCGTTGCTGCCCACCCGAGATCTAATGCTGGTTTCTTCGAACCCCGGTATACTCTTTCCACTTTTCAATATTTGTGTTATACTGTTTTATCATCTCTACTATATTATTTAATTTAACTGTTGACCACAAATATCGAGATTGAGTGTTCCACTTGCCTAATTAGAGTACGAATCAATATTGAATCTTTTACTTGCTAAGAACGCTTAGGGATTTAATTATTGATTGTTAGAACTGAATTATTAATTGGGCGTGTTAAACTTAATTCAACTCTTCAAAATCCATCAAATCGATTAATTGTTTAAAATTCTAACTTTGAATCGCACTACATGTGTGTAAAATTAATCCTTTAAGATTCTTGGAAATTCTCTATTGAAGGTTAGTTTTACATCACTAACCCTAAAGATGAATGTTGTTTTACTCAAAATTTTAAGAAAACTTCTACTCTGGACAGCTTCAACAGAGCTGAAGGTAGTGGAAGATATAATGATACAGAGTCTAGTTGATTCCTATAGTCTCCTCTCACAGTTTGGGTTCCCTGACAAAGTGAAATCTGACTGTTGAGTCGACTTCATCTAATCAATGGGGTGGCAACTACCCACAGAGTAGGGAACTCCATGCTGCAACACACACATGAGGGTAACTTTGTCATGCAGTGGCAAGCTAAACTAAAAAGTCGAGAGATTTGATCGAGTCCATAAGTTACATGATGCAATAAGTGGTGAAAGAGGTTTATGATCTCCCACATGGAACTAATAGTTCACGCCAAACAAATAGCATAGAGGGAGAGAGAAGATGGAACTTTAAATGAAACCCATTGAGAATTATAACAAACAAAATTTGAAATCTTTAAAAATACACTGAAATTCCATCTTTTCTTGATTTAAATCCACAATATCAACCTTCAAAGTGTCATATTCACAAGGAAATTTAGGAAGTTATTCCTTTTCAAAATATATTATGATAGTTGGCAAGAAAGAAAATCTATCAATTAGTTATGAAGTCTAAGTACATACAACCACCAAATTTATCCTAAACTGAGGAAGATCCTCGGAGAAATAGTGAAGAAGCAAAACTTGCCAATACAAGGAAATACATTATCTCATGCAATATGGTCCAAAAAGTAAAAAACATCATGTATATCTTCAAAGCCAACCTACATCATGTGTGTGAAGTCAACAATCACTGTGGTTCATCACAAAAAAAATTGGTTAGTATCTTCTAGACTTTTTTTATGAGCAGGACCATCTTATTTAATGTCTAACTAGCCTATTAGAACTCCTAGATTTGACTACTTAATAGAAAACAAATAATTTCTGTTTAAAACTAAATTACATCCAAATATAATTAATTTTCCTCCATATACCATCTCATTCTCATACTAATCATATGTGAATTGCAAGTGCTAAAAATCTAATACTATAAAGTGCTCACATAACATGAGAACGAAATAATAACAGAAGCGACCAAGAAAAATATGATTTGGAGATACTACG
Source organism: Hemerocallis citrina (assembly GCA_017893485.1). NCBI lineage: Eukaryota > Viridiplantae > Streptophyta > Magnoliopsida > Asparagales > Asphodelaceae > Hemerocallis > Hemerocallis citrina. The sequence goes on along the minus strand of CM030360.1, from coordinate 283,488,563 downwards.
AAGTGTTTTACTGAACTAATGAAATGATACCCTGCTCCAAAAATTGATATTTAAACTAGGAGCTCGACATTGGTACAACTTGAAACATAATACAATCATTAGCACGATCTATACACTGCTCTTATAATATCTACTATGGCTCTCAGCCTATGCAGTCGATCTCTCTATTGAGTGACACAAGACAACGTGGACACATCATGATTCACATGCGATAAAAATTAAGTGTTTTGTAAAGTCTAAACATGCATGTCTTAATTCTGCACTGTGAACTTCCATAGAAAATTATCAATCACGGAAGTAGGGTCTCCACAAACAGAACCATGCCTGAAAATTTATCCCTAACATGTTTGATGCATATAAGACTAATGTCATAGCTAGATCCTTTGTTAAGTGGTCTTCTAGACTGGACTCTAATTTCACATATTCTAGAGTCATCCAGAAGGCTATCCGATGATTTTTTTATTGCACTGTATTCAATGATTAAATGCAATATAAAGTATGAAATGTTTGTATTAAGGTCTACAAGGGTTTCTTACTAGGAAGCATGGACACGGAAAATTTGTAAAAAAATAGGACATGGGGACACGTCCGTAGTATTATATACTCCCTCCACCCCAAAATGTATGTCATTCTACGTTTCCACACACCTTTAAAGAAACAACCTAGATTATTGTAAAAGAAACATTCTTCCTAATTAGAGCTATTGCTCACAATACATTTCCACAAATGCTCTCCTCTATAATGAAAGCTATTAAATGATCTATTCAATACTCATAGAATCTCAAGGGTATATTTGGTACTCTACTAATAAAGTTCATTAATGAACATCTGAAAAGGTTGAGACATTGTCTTGGAAACTTAAAGCAACAAACACTTTGGAACAAAAAAAACAAGGCTAGAGTGACAGATTTTGGGACAGAGGGAGTAGTATATAATTACTTATCATAACTAAGCACTAGTTTTAACCGAAATGGCATTTAATGATATAATTTGAGCTTCATAATCAAATTAAGAGATCTAATAGTCCACTACAAAATTGAAAAAATCCAAAATGCATATGCAACTAACAAGAATTGGCTAGTCTAAAAAATGTAGATTTTTTTTCCCGAACAGTTAGTTATGTTTTCAAAAAAGTGTTTTAAGACATGTCTAAGAAGTGTCCAAGACAAAAGATACACTATACTATTTAGGCCATGTATTATGTATAAGAACTGTATGGCACATGTTCAAGGAGTGTCGGTGTCCTACAAGCTTAAAACATGGCTATGGCTCCATGCTAGAATTGTCCCAGTCACATAGGTTTCTAGTTGCATCCAAATGAAAAGAGCCTATCATTTGCAAAATATTCTACAAAAAGGAAATAATTTAATAAATGTCAACTATAAATAAAGCATTGAGCAAACCAATGTAATGTCAACATACTAACTATAAACAAATCAACTTATTGATTTTTTTTTTAAATCTCACCCAAATTACAAATCCTCAAATGACATGATAGAAGTAAATGCTTTTAAGAGCTAGTTGAGTTTTTGTAGCTCCCCTCAAGTTCATCCTTTCACCATTAATTAATCCTATTGCCAATTGTTTTTCGAAGGTCACCCCAGATAAAGTACTTATTTGTGTGCGCATGGAACTTAAATGACAAAGCTGACCTAGCCTTTTGCCATATTATGATGACAAATTTGGCAATCCATCCATGTAATAAAATTCCCATGAAATGCCATAAAGTGGTTGTTTCCATCAAGCATATATATAAATCCCCATGAGTCTATACCATCCTGAAAGCTTACAATGATCTCAGAGCATCTAGTGTACTACACTCCTCGGCAGGGCCGACCCATGGGTAAGCCCAACAAGCCAACAGGCTTGGGCAACCCTCCTTTCATGGGACAATTTTAAGATCCTATGTATGTATAACATATGGGGGCAACATAATTGGACTTTAACAGCCCACCAGGTCAGTCCAGTTCAATCTAAAAGGGGGCAGTTCAGGACAACAAAAACATGGGCTTTTACTTCTACTTATTGTTGTTATTATTTAAAAAAAATTACTAAAGGGAAACAAAATATGAGGTTGGCAAGAGCAACTTGGATTTCCAGGCCGGCCATGCTCCTCGGTTATTCAAACAATCAAACTGTAAGATTACTGGTGAATATACAGCTATACAAGTAATCATATGTAGAGATTCCCTATTTACAGCAAGGACATACTGGATGCAAACAATGTGAGAATCCACGCAGGAGCTTTCAATAACTCGTTTCTCCAAAACTGAATTAGGCGATCGAAAACTCTTATAACTAAAACTCCTTCCCTATTATTATTAATTTTCTCAAATAAATTCTCCGAACCCTAATCATAAAACATGCTTTAACAACTAAAAATGAAATAAAAAAAAATAAAAATCCTTAATATATAAAATAAATCAGCTGCATTCAGTGTACGAAAAGCACCCAAACCCTCACGTCTCCTCTATTGCCAAAAATAACAACAACTACAGCTCAATCCAAAATCCAAAATAATAAATAACTCGATAAAAAAGGAAAGTGAACTGTAAAATCCGAGATAAATGAGTCAAAAAGAGGATCAGGAATCAAAGAATTAAACCGAGAGTTACCTGTTCGATGTCCCTCTCGACTGGCCCGTTCCTTCCAAAATCCGCCGCCGCCGCCGCCATCGCCGCCAAAAAATATCAAAATACCACCATTTCAGTAATAATCAAGAACCCCCCATTTCAATCGATCAATCATTCATTCATTCTTCTTCTTCTTCTTCTTCTTCCTCCTCTTTTTTTGAGACAAATGCAAAGTCCAAACGAGTCCACTCTACTCCAGATCCGAATCCGAGTGCTCGGATTAACAGACTCCCGACTCTTTCGGCAGAATCGGAAACGATGAGCTGCAGCTAGAGATTTCTAACTCTCTCTCTCTCTCTTTCTGAAATTTTTTTGGTTGTTGTGGTTTTTGGTTTATTTATTTTTGATTTTATTATTTACTGGTTTTTAGTGATGCTAATCGATCCAATAAAGGGGGGGAAATAAAATAAAATGTGTAATCGCAGGCGAAACCCAACGAGGAGAGAGAGAGAAAATCCCAGCTTAATTTAATTAATTAGCTGGCTATTTCTTTGCATATTCTGCCCCGCACTTTAACTTTATTTACATATTCGACCCTTTCCGTTTTAGTTGACGGTCAGTGGAGTGGACGAGCTGACGAGTTAACAAACGGAACCTTTCGTTCGCCAGCTGGTGCGTTGAGTGGATTTTTTTCTTTTTTTATTACTAAGTACTACCACGTGCATTAAATATACTTACCTAAGAATTTCCGCTCTTTTTCATTGAGAATTTCGTTTTCCCTCACTGCAGTGATTCTAATATCTATTTAAATGGATAAAAAAATACCCCCAAAGACATGAAGAGAACTCCTCACTATTCCTCACACCAGATCCTCTCCCACTCCTCTCTTCATACCCACAAAGACAACCACTACTAGTCTCCACCCATGCCTAAACGTGGTAGGGAAGAAGACCAGGGCCATCACCGTGAAGATGATCGGAGACGAGCCAAAAGTTCGGGACGACGGTACCAAAGGTCGATTTCCCCAAGAGGGAGAAGAGAGCGTGAAGATGCCAAGGTGATCTTGGAGCAGAGGAGGAATGAACGCCCCCTTCCTCCCCACGATGGAAGCGCCCCCAAGCGTCGATCGTACGCCGAAGTTGCTAGACACTCTCCCCCAGATGTTGACGCACATAGAGTGCGTCGACGCTCTGCAAGCATTGCTGACGATCATCGTCGACCAGAGAGAGCTGAAGATGAAGGCGAATGGGTCTTGGTTAGATCGAGAAAGAATAGGCAGCCGCTCAAGAGTCACAGTTCGTCGGAGCTCTCGCGCAATGAAGGGCGCAAGAACTGCCACAAGTGCGCCAAGCCGGGTCACTCTATTAGCAACTGCCAAGCCGACTGGTTCTGCTATTTCTGTAGCCGCTCAGGCCATATTTCGACCGCCTGCCCCAAGCGTATTATCGCTTCGCCCTCCAAAGCGTTAACTCCTAAGGTGCCGACTACTGCCGCTTCCGTATGCTGTAAAACTCAGGAGAGCGTGGCTGGGGATAGACGGGTGATACACACCTCAATAACGCCGACGCCATTGATTGCGGAATTCGAAAGGCGTTTTAACACCGGTATCCTCGTCAAGGTGCAGTCAGGAGCTCCCTTGTCCTCCGACATCGTCGAATTGTTACAAGCTGCACTCGTCACCTCTCCCACTCCGACATGGGTTATCCAAGAAATCGCCATCAACAGCTTTTACGCTCATTGTAGCGACCATGATATTGCTAAGGAAACCATCAGGCTTAAAGGTTTAGAAGGCAAAGACGCGCAAGGATTGGAATTCTTCGTCACCTTCAAGTGGTGGGCTCGCGACTATGGTGCGGTTAAGGCAGAGAGCTTACCTCCGATTTGGATTCGCTTATACAACCTGCCCTTTCACTGCTGGGTCAGATCGGCTTTTCAAAATGTTGTTCGTAAGTTCGGCATGTTGATCGACATCGACAGACAAACGCTCATGTTGGCAGTGCGAAAATTTGCGAGGATCAAGATTGGAGTAGCGAACAAAGCTAACATCCCCTCCAAGATTCTTACTTCATTCGAAAACCACGTTTATGAGGTGACGGTAATAGTGGAGCCCCAAAAGAATGTCTCCTTCAGAGAAGCGGCGCCGGGAGCTGTAAAGATTTTCAAGGGCTCAGATGTCATGGCAGAGGAAGACGATGACTCCTCACCTTTGGATCCAAAAGGCTTGGTTCATAAGCGTCAACCGTTAGATGCTGATCAAGACAGACCGCAGCCGCACGATCACGAGCGCCACTCCAAGCCTACAAAAAATTTCAAATTGAAGCAATCCAATCTGTCCGGTCCTTTGACAGCGACTACGGAGCAGATGGCTACGTGGCAGAAAGTCCCATCGCCGAAAGAAGGATTGGATGTGTGTACTGGAGCTGAAAAGACAGGGTACTGTTCCGTGATGTTATCAGAGGGTGAGGGGCTCAATGTCGAGTTGACGGGTGGTAGTAGAACAGCTAAGAAGCAAGGCATACTGAAGGATGTTGCGGATGTGGGCCTTCGTTCTCAAATGGGCCTCGCCAAAGATCCAGCTATGAATTTTTCTCAGCATGATGTGGAACAGTCGGTTAAAATGGCTTTAATGTCTCTGATCCAAACCAAAGGAATGCAGCTCAATAGTGTGAGTCCCATGGGCAAGGAGCGTCTATTACTGCATATCTCAGATATTGCAGGCGGGAGTATTCCTTTGTCCCTGTGCGACGTCACCCATAGTTCGGTCAAAAATACGGATCCTACAGACAACCCTCTAGCTTTGGCTGTGTCGGACAAGGGAAAAGAGATCATTGGTGCTCTAGATGGAATTAGAGAAGATAATCTTAGTTCAGTCACAGAAATAGAAGGTGAAGAGAAAGACGTTAGAGGCAGTGTTGGGAGCTCTTCAACTAGAAAGATCACTGAATATCAAAGGAAAGGAAAAAGGCAGCTCGTTAGTTCGGATAGTCAGAACAACGGCAAGGAGGGAGAGTTCTGTAGGGGAAACGTTCTTTCGGAAGATATCACGGTAGGCGAAGGTACTTCTAATTGTAGTCTTTCAATTCTAAATTCCTTAGCTGATGATTCCTTAATTTACTTCGCTAGCTTGTATGGTATAGCCATGGGTTCCTCTAGATCTGAACAATTATCTAATCTAGCTGTCATTAGAGAGGAGACGAAATTTGCCTATCCCTAGGGTGGGTGTCGGCCAGGGGTAGGACTGCTAAGGTGTTTAGAGGTTTAGATGTTTCTAGTTATTTTTATGATATACAGCTTTTGGAATGTTAGAAGGATGCGTCAAAATGTTAAAAAAAGAGCTATTGGAGTCACATTGTCCAAGGTTCGCCCTGACATATGCGGCCTACAAGAAACTAGAATAGAGTGCCCAATAGAAAAAGACTTCTCTTCACTTAAAGGTTTGGAAGACTTCCAGTGGAGGTATAAGGCGGCCAAGGGGTACTCAGGAGGCATAGCTGTAGGAGCTACTTACTCCAAATTTGAGATTACTGATTCCCTCATTGGAGAGTTTTCGGTCTCGATTAGATTAAGACGTCGGGAAGATGATTGGACACAGACGGTTACTAGCGTATATGGCCCTTACGACGGTAGATTGCGACCAGCATTTTGGAACGAATTAAGAGCTATCAGAAACAGATGGGGAGGACCGTGGTTAATTGGAGGAGATTTTAAAATCACCAGATTTCAGGACGAGCATAAAGGAAAGGGACACGGCACTCTCGATCAAGAAGAATTCAACAAGACGATAGAAGACTTGGACTTACTGGAACTAGAAATGACGGACAGAAAATTCACCTGGTCTAATATGCAGAGGAATCCAATATTAGTCAAATTAGATAGAATTCTAGCTACCAATGATTGGGAGGATGTCTATCCATTCGCAAAAGTGAAGACGGCGGTACGTTACACATCGGACCATTTGCCACTGGTTATAGATTGCGGTCTTATGGGAAGGAAGAGAAAATTCAGATTCAAATTCGAGAAAGCGTGGACCGTCTGTGAGGAAACGCATCAGATTATCGCAGAATCGTGGAATGCAAGTACCACCGAGTGTTCTTCAGTAGTCGGAATCTGGATAGAGAAGACCAGGCGCCTTAGACGGAAATTAAAAGCTTGGGCAAGTCATAAAACGAGAGAAACTCACCTGAGAAGAAAGACTTTGATTACCAGAATCACGGAGCTAGAAAAGGAGCAGGAAGATAGGGATCTCCAAGATCATGAGAAAGACGAACTGGCTAACGATAGACTGGAGCTTCAGCAGATTGGTAAGATGGAGGAGCTATATTGGCAACAGAGAGCGAGGATCCAATGGCTTAAAGAGGGAGATGCGAACACAAAATATTTCCACAAAGTCGCTAACGGAAGAAAAAGACAAAATCACATCACGGGATTATCTGTTAATGGGACCTGGACGGAAAACGAAGATCTGATATTGGGGCACTTGGACGACTATTTTTATAACCTACTAGGGGGCCCTCCAGCGAGTAGATGTGGTTTGGTCCAAGATATGTGGAGCTCCTCCAGATTAGATGGGAGTGTAGGTATTAAAGACAGATTTACTGAGGCAGAGGTCTTCAGGGCCATTAAAGTTCTGGGTCAGGATAAAGCTCTGGGACCAGATGGTCTACCTATTTTCTTATACTCCTTTTACTGGCATGTTATTAACGATGACCTCATGAATATGTTTAACGAGGTCTACGAGGGAAGGGCCAATTTGGATCGCTTGAATTATGCAACTATTATCCTGGTGCCGAAAAAAAATGAGGTCGTAACGCACGAGGATCTGAGACCCATCAGTCTTTTGAATAGCTCCTTCAAAATCATTACAAAGGTCTTAGCACAAAGACTCGCTCCTAACATGAATAAGGTGATAGCGCAATCGCAAAGTGGGTTCATAAGTGGAAGGGACATCATGGACAGTTTAGCTTCAGCTCACGAAATTGTGTTTCGAGGACACAAAGAGAAGGTGGACGGATTCATCCTTAGTCTCGACTTCCAGAAAGCCTACGATTCGGTTTCATGGGAATGTGTAGAGGAAGCCCTGGTCCTGAAAGGGTTTGGATCTAAATGGCGGTTATGGATGAAGATGTGTGTCCGAGGGGCCAAATCGAACATTCAAGTTAATGGATGGCAGGGAAGAGAGATATTTTGCAGAAAAGGGCTCCGTCAAGGGGATCATTTGTCGCCCCTGCTCTTCGCTATAGTCGCCGACGGATTAGCTGAAATGATGAGAAGAGCCATGGAACATAACAACGTCAAGGGAATTAAAATCAAGGGCATCAGTCAGCCGATGACGATCCTACAATATGCAGACGACACGATCCTATTTGGATGTGCAACGGTAGAAGAAGCTTCAGCCATTAAGATGGCTTTGGCATGTTTCCAGGGTTGGTCAAGCCTGAAAGTCAATTTAAACAAGACAAGTATTATCCCTGTCTTTGAGCAGACGTCCACTCCGATTTCGGAAATTAAGAATATTTTAGGCTGTAATGTTAACAATTACCCAATCAAATACCTGGGTACGCCTATCAAGCCAGGAGCACTAGGGAAAGAGGATTGGAACTTTATCATTGTTAAGATCGAAAAGAAACTCGCAGGGTGGCAAAGCAGATTCCTCTCGCTAGGTGGCAGAATCATTTTGCTTAACTCGGTCCTCAGCGCTATCCCGCTTTATCTGATGTCGATTTATGAGCTGCCAAAGTGGGTGATCAAAAGAATCGATAAACTCAGGCGGAGATTCTTATGGAAAGGATCGGGCGAGGGTAATAAAGGTTACAACCTTGTTAATTGGGGAAGAGTGTGCAAAAGAAGAGAATTCGGCAGCTTAGGTATCGTTAACCTCCAAGATATGAATAGAGCTCTACTCAGTAAGTGGTGGTGGAAGATGTACAATAAACCCAAAGGGTGGTGGAGTTACTCCTTCGACCTATATCGGAAGAAACGGAGATTCAGATTTGGAGGAAGAAGTCCATCGGCGAAAGTTTCTTGCATTTGGAAGGGGATATCCAAGCAGGGAGAGATCTTCCACACTAACACAAGAAGTACAGTACGCAACGGGAAAAACACCAGATTTTGGAAGGACGCATGGTGTGGAGTGTCTACCCTACTTAATCAATTTCCACAGGCGGCGGAGGCGACAACGAATTTAGACCTTACAGTTGCGGACATTCGAAAGCACGGTAAACTGAATTTTATCGTCTCCAACAATATCTCAACTGAGGGAAGGGCACAATTCGTACAGCTAAACAGGATGGTCATGCAGGAGGGAGGACAAGAAGCAAATACACCGGATGAAAGATGGTGGGTCAGAGACAACTCCCAAGTTTTCTCGGTATCATCTATGTATACATGGCTTAACGACGGAGGCACGGGATGTCAGGTCCATTCACTCATCTGGGGAGCCAAAATTCCTTTCAGAGTTAAGGTGTTCTGCTGGTTAGCGCACAATAATGCCATCCTATCCAAAGTTAACCTTAGGAAGAGAAATTTGCAGATAGATATAGTCTGCGCCATGTGTCTTAATGCTGAAGAAGATGTTAACCACATTCTGTTTCATTGTCCCAAAGCTCGTCTAACTTGGGAGGTGGTATGTAGGGGTTTTAGATGTCCACAGATACCTAGCTCAACCAACGACATATGGGGGTTCATTAGAGATGCTCACATCAAATTAGGGGATAGAAAGGCTTGGGATTTAGCAATAGCGGCATCTATGTGGAACCTATGGCTAGAAAGAAACGATTTTATTTTTCGCAATAAAGAGTATAGATTTCCTACCTCTATGAATAAAATGTTTCTTCTAATCCATGATTGGGCAGGTGCTCAGGCGGCAACAAAGAGATCCAGGATCAATGCTGAAGATTAGAGTTGGCTGGTGGTCCCTCATCCGATCACTCTAAAGTATGTGGGATAGTAGTTGGTCTTCTTTTCTTGCGCTGGGCATATTTTGGTGGTAAATGCATGTGTCAGATGTATTTTGGTTTTTAGATGTATTTTGTGATGGTGGAGGACTTCTAGTGCTGAGGTGTCAGCTTATTTGTAATATTTTATTTCTGTTGTACTTGTTTCCTTAAGATCTCGTTAATGAAACGATGGCTTCGGTCATCTTCTTATCAAAAAAATATATATATATATCTATTTAAATGTGCGAAGCCAAGAAACATGATAGCATTGGAGAATTTTTTGCCGTGCTGATCCACTTTTTGAAAATATTTGTTGCTCTGACCTATTTTTGAAAATAATTAGTAAACTGACCTTATTTTGAACACGTCAGCAACAAACGATCTTGGAAAAAACGGCATAGATTATTACCAAACCGTTTTTCTCAATAACGGCATCTACTTTTATATAAAAAAAATCATGCAATTTTTTTGAGTAACGACATCTGTTAATTTTAATTAAAGAAGCATATAGTCTCAATTGTGAGATAAAAGGCAAGTGTGAAAATACAATAAGAAATGCCGTTCTTTGAGAGAACAACATTCTTTATACTGATATCGTTATTTTGAATAATGGCATCAGTTATTGTATTTTCACAGTTGCCTTTAATCAGTGGCCCCCTCTTCTCCTTCCCTTTTCTCAATCGATCTCCTTTCTCTCTCTCTCCTCTTCCGCAATCCACAAACCCTAGATCCCTAAATCAAAAAATCCCAACTATTGGAGTGCTCTCAAACTTCATATATCCTACCTCCTCACTCTCACTCTCATCTCATTCCTCATCCACGACATATTTTCAAGCTATCCACACTACGGTCTAATTTGAAGGTATTATTATAACCATATGTTTGATATGTATTCTCATGTTATGCTTATGAGTAATTAATGACTTGAATATGTTTGAATCTTTATGTTTAGGTATGGAATATGATATCGCCATTTGGTTATATTTTGGGGGTGAAATAATTAAAGATCCGAATATTGGATATTGTTATAGCGATCTTGAACCGGTCATTATTTGGGCTCCCCGCAACTTTATATACTCACAACTAATAGATAAGATATTTGAAGTCACTAATTGGGATAGAAGTGACTTGAGTGTCAAAATCAAAGCCCGTCATACTGCCGGTAAAGGGAAAGGGCAATATTTCATGGTGGTTCTCGTAGATAATGATAATTCTCTGACGTCCATGATTAGTCGGACAGGCGACTATATTGAATGTTGAATGTTGTGGAGGCACAGGCAGCTAATACATGAGAACATGGAATGGATATAGTTGGAATTTTCCACAAGTACAAGTACACCTCCCGAGGTCTACTGTGTGCCAATGTCCACCCTTTTGATGTCCATTATCCATTCTAATACCCGTTTTAACCCCAAAAATACCAGACCGATTATTAAACATTATTGCCTCATGTAAATTGGATTTCTCACGACGTAAATCAATAATCTCCTGAACACGTGGTGCCTATAATTTCCCTTCGCTGATAAGGGTCTGCGCAGCTTCACGGCGGTCATTGAAGTACATGTTCAGACCGAAAAAAAATTATTTCAACAATTGTGGTGACGGGCAAGCTACGCACACCTTTTAAAACCGAATTGAAAACTTCTAATAGATTTGTTGTCATTATACCATATCTACGACCTCCATCAGCAGAAAGTGCCCACTTCTCAATCGGTTTCTCCTTCAACCATTTAGCCCCATCAACATTAATCGCTTCAAGATGTGTCATCTTTTTCTCAAACTTCTTCAACTGACTTTGACACGCGATCACCTTTAGCTTGTTTATCATAAACTTGCAACCAATTTTTTAATGAAAATTGCTAGCAAAATACTGCATGCAATAGCGATGATAAGCAAGTGGTTCCTTCCATGTTTCGAACTCATTTTCCATTGCTGATAAAATGCCTGCATAACGATCAGAAATGAAACATAGACCTGCACGATCTGTGACAAAGCACCGAATACAGTTCATGAACCATGTCCATGTCTCTATGCTCTCACCGTCAACTATTGCAAACGCAAATGGAAACAACCTACCATTTGCATATGGTGAAACAGCAATCAACAAATAACCTTTGTATTTTCCGTACGAATGAGTCTCGTCTACACTTATAACTGGTCTGCATGCCTTAAACCACTCGATGGAAGATCTGAATGTCCAAAAAAATCCCGTAAAGGTTTCTTCGGCCGGACCGAACACAATCTTGGCCCAATGTACGGTGTACCCAGATTTGAAGCTTGGATTGCATTGAGAAGATAGGAAAATTTAGTGTAAGCTTTTTCGAATGCACCATATAATCGCTCAATTGCTTTATGTTTTGCCTTCCAAACTTTCCAGTATGAAATTGTGTAATTGAACTGAAGCTTGACTATTTTAATTATGGTTCTTGGTATTAGTCCTTGTTGTGCCTTCAAAACATTCAATATGATCGTCGATACAATCGTAGAATCAATTTCCTGTGATCTTGATTCAATGTAGGATTCACACATGTGTGCAGAACTTCAAGCTTCTTTACAACGAAATAAGTATGGCCTTTTGAAACAATTGCACGCAATCGCCAAGGACAGCTCACTACATTTAGAAGTGCCGGATTTTCTACAATCTCCTCGGCTGAATGGTTGATGGGTGCGTATTTACATTTGACATAGTATAAACCGGGGGTCAATTTCACCGTCACGAATTCTCGATGGTTCTTCACGGAGTACATCTTCACTTGATGTTGTATAGAATCCTTAGTTGGAAATCTTTGACCTATGTAGAGTTGATCCGTGTTGGAAGAGTCGACGGAAGACTGTGCATGTTCATGTATGGTCGCACGAGACATCCATTCACTTGATTGAACCTCATGTACAGTTGCACTAACAGACTGATTTGGCCACATCACATTGTTAACCGGCACATCGACGTTAACATCATTAACCGGAGCTTCAACAACATCCTCTTCCTCATCAACTTGAAGACCCTGATCCTCATCTTCTTCCTCTTCTACCAAATCGTTATTTACAATGGCATTGTCAAAGTCTTGCAATACCATATCGGTGCGGACAATATTTTGTGTCAAGGAAAACGAATGTACATGCTCATATTCAGTGGTAATAGGTTCTGTTGTAGTTATGCTAATGTCCTGTTCTGTATTTGGTATTCTTGCATGTGACTCGGCAGATGTTTTCAAACTCGGGGTGCACCTTGGACTTTCAATAACAACTTGCCTAGTATTTGGAAGCCTCATTTGGTCAATATATAACTCCGATGCATTCCAACTACAATTTGGATCAAGTGTCCTACCAATCATGGACCTCAGAGAATTATCATTATCTACGGGAACCACCATGAAATATTGCACTTCTTCTTTATCGGCAACATAACGGGCTTTGATTTTGACACGCAATTTACCTCTATCCCAATTAGTGACTTCAAATATCTTATCTATTAGTTGTGAGTATATAAAGTTGTGGGGTGCCCAAATAATGACCGGTTCAATATCGCTATAACAATATCCAATCTTCAGATTTTTAATTATTTCACCCCCAAAATATAACCAAATAGGGATATCATATTCCATACCTAAACATAAACATTCAAATATATTCAAGTCATTAACTATTCACAAGCATAACATGAGAATACATATCAAACATATGGTTATAATAATACCTTCAAATTAGACTGTAGTGTGGATAGCTTGAAAATACGTCGTGGATGAGGAATGAGATGATAGTGAGAGTGAGGAGGTAGGATATATGAAGTTTGAGAGCACTCCAATATTTGGGATTTTTTGATTTAGGGATCTAGGGTTTGTGGGTTGCGGAAGTGAAGAGAGAGAGAAAGGAGATCGATTGAGAAAGGGGAAGGAGAAGAGGGGGCCACTGATTAAAGGCAACTGTGAAAATACAATAACTGATGCCGTTATTCAAAATAACGGCATCAGTTTAAAGAATGTTGTTCTCATCAAAGAATGACATCTCTTATTGTATTTTTACACTTGCCTTTTATCTCATAATTGAGACTATATGCTTCTTCAACTAAAATTAACAGATGTCGTTACTCCAAAAAACAGCATGAAAGTTTTTTTTAAAAATATATATCGTTATTGGGGAAAATGGCTTAGTAATAACCTATGTCGTTTTTCCCAAGAACGTTTGTTGCTGACGTATCCAAAACTGGGTTAGATCGCAAATTATTTTCGAAAGTGGGTCAAAGCGCCAAATATTTTCAAAAAGTGGGTCAGTACGGCAAAAATTCAGTATTGGAGAGACCAAAGAGACAACCTTCCTCAACCATTCCCCACCATGACAGTAAGCGAGACAGGAGCTGTTAGACTGGCTTTGACTTCGTTAATCAGAAACAAAGGACCCATGACACAACTCAATTAGCCGAAGCCCATTAACTCAGAAGCCCAGGAATTAGTAGACAACCGAAAAGTTAACACTCAGATAGAAAAGCCCAACCCACATGTCGATGCACCGCAACCTCAGACTGCAACTAGCAAGAATCAACTGGTGGAAACAAATCAACATTCGACTGATCCAGACTCTTATGGTGGGATAATTGGAGCTTTTGATGGTGTTCGAGACGACAACATAATTTTAGAGACAGAAACTAAGATTGGAGATAAGGACGTTAGAGGAAGCGTCTGCAACAGTAATAACAAGAAATTTACCGAGTATCAGAGGAAGGGAAAGAGACAGATGGACAAAAGGGAAATTCAGGACCCTAGTCAGGAAGAGTTAATCAAGACGACCTCTAAAGCAAAGGAGCAAGATACGGCTGGTAGAGGTATTCTCACTTCCGATCTCTCTGTTTGAAATTCCTTAAATGATGATTTACTTATCTATTTTGCTAGTCTTTACGGTCTAGCCATGGGCTATAGTAGGACTGAACAGTTAGAAAAACTAGCTATCATTAGAGGGGAGTCTAGGTTGCCTTTTGCGTAAGGCCGCGGGTTGTTCGGAGGTTGTAGAGGGTAGGTGTCTTACACTGTTTTTAATGGTATACATCTTTTGGAATGTAAGAGGGATGAGGCAAAAAGTCTAAAAAAGATCGATTGGTAATACTATTAACAAAATTTGCCTTAGTATTTGCGGGCTGCAAGAAACCAGGATTGAGAATCCATCTATAGAGGAGTTTAGAGGTCTTAGATGTGCGGCGGACTTTGATTGGAGGTTTAAGCCTGCAGTGGGTTTCTCGGGGGGCATAGCAGTTGCGGTGAATATAAAACTCTTTGAGATTATAGACAACTTTATTGGAAATTTCACGGTATTGATTAGAATAAGAAGGAGAAGTGATGACTGGGAGCACGTAGTTACTAGTGTGTACGGTCCATATGACTCCAGAATGCCAAAAGAATTCTGGACAAAGCTTAAAGGTATCAGGAATAGATGGGATCGGCCATGGGTGTTAGGAGGGAATTTCAATATCACTAGATATCAAGACGAACATAAAGGTAGGGGCCACAACCGCACTGAGCATGAAACTTTCAATAGCACTATAGATGATTTGGAGTTGCTAGAGTTAGAGATGGGCGATAGAAAGTTCACATGGTCTAACATGCAAAGAAATCCAACTCTCGCTAAGCTGGATAGGGTTTTGGTGTCTAACGAATGGGATGATGCCTTTCCACTTACAAAAGTGAGGTCCGCGGTGCGATATACGTCCGATCACGTGTCTCTCGTCATAGAGTGTGGCGAGGTTAGAAGGAATAGGAACTTTCCATTTAGATTTGAGAAACCTTGGACGTTGATTACTGAAACACGTCAAGTCATCGAAGAGTCATGGAATGGCTCCACTATTGAAACATCAGCCATAGGAATTTGGGTGGAAAAGACAAGGTGCCTTCGTAAGATTTTAAAAGGATGGGCTAGACAGAAGTTTGGAGACGTAAATTTAAGAAGGGAGATGCTAGGCAATAGGATCCACGAGTTGGAAACCACGCAAGAGGATAGGGATCTACTGGGATCAGAAAAGGATTAAATGGCAAGATGTAGACTAGAGTTACAACATATAGGATCAATGGAGGAGCTGTATTGGAAGCAACAATCTAAATTACAATGGCTTAAGGAAGGAGATGTAAATACAAAATTCTTTCACAAGGTGGCAAATCGAAGAAGAAGACAAAATAATACTACGGGATTATTAGTTGAAGAAACCTGGACAGAGAATGACAGCCTCATCAGGGAGCATATAGAACAGAAGTACCACGAACTTCTGGGCAGAAGAAGTACCGCTAGATGTAATCTCTCGTATGATATGTGGAGTTTATCTAGAATAGAAAGTAGCGAGGGAATCGAAAATAGGTTTACGGAAGAGGATGTCCACAATGCAATCAAGCAATTCAGACAATATAAGGCACCAAGGCCAGATGGGCTACCTATCTTCTTTTACAAATTCTACTGGCAGACTATCAAGGCAGATCTAATGAATATCTTTAAAGAACTGTATGACGGAAGTGCAAATCTGGACAGGCTCAACTATGCCAGTATTACTCTTATTGTAACTCCTGTTTTCCATTTTCTGTATTTTGGGTGTTTTTTTTCTTCTTTTCGTGTATTTATTCATTTTGTACTCTTCCGTTCCTCTGAATTGTGTATTGTTCTTCGTTCTCAGTAATAAATCCAACTGTTTTGATTTTTGACTCTATTTTGTGGCCTTGAATATTTCCTTGATTTGATTCTGATCTTTCTGTCCCAATTTATTGGCTTCGATTTAAATTGTTTTGCTCCAATTAATTTTGTTCGTGGCCTATTCGAATATTGTTTAAAGCCTATTCTAATTCTTGATGGATTTTTATACCCCTTTTGCCTTGTGGATCTTTTAATCTATTATCAAACCCCTAAATCCTATTCTAAACCCTATTGGATCCACTACCCGTTAACCATGCACCCTATTAACCGTCACCCACATTCACCAAAACCCTAACTATCCTATATATAAATACCCCCACTGTTTCATCTACCCTATATATCTCCCCCTTCACAAAAGAACCCTAGCCGCCTATCCCCTGTGTTCTCCCGACTGCAGCCCATCAACCCGATGTTCCTCCGTCCCTCTCCTCCCTTCTCCTCATGAGCAGTCAGCGGCAGACAGTAGCCCCATGCTTCCCCTCGACGGCAGCCCCATTGCGCTGCTCAACCCCGACGCACTGCAACCCACTGTGGTGTGTCCCTCCTTCCGACGAAACATTGTAGCAACAACAGCCTAGGTGACAGCGACGCACGCTGGTGCACCGTTTCCCTCTCGACAACAGCAACAGCGGGCACAACGACTCAGCTATCCGTCGTTCTTTCGACGCGTGCACACTCGGCTACTTTGGCTCTTGGGTGCGTGTGTGATCTCGAGAGTGGTGATCGTGTGTTCGTGATTAGTTCGTGACTTATTCGTTGTGTTCGTGCCCGGAAATCCGTTCCCGTTATTCTCTTCCTCTCCATCGTTTTTGTCGTCAAATATAAGACAAATAACTTGTATTCTTTTGTTGTATAATACAAGTACTAAATACCGCCTGTAGTGTAGTTGCTTTAAGATCTATTCTCATGAAGACCCTTGATAGATCTTGTCTCTATGTGTGATCCGCCCGTAGTTGTCGCATTACACACACGACATGAAATAACTTAGGAACACTAAATTCTTGATTTATACATGCATGTTGTTCGTATGATGTCGAATGCTTGATCGTGTAAGTAATAGTCTAACTCATTGTAGACTTGTAAAATACCCTATACCATATTGCTTGGACATCTAGTATACCATATTTCGTATTTTATCATGATTTGGATGTGTTTTATATAAACTAATTGATTTTATGCATGAAAAAGATTTCTGTTTTTGCTGTTTTTCCGTTTTTGTTCATTATTTTAGACCCTATTAAGGTCAGTAAATAAAAATTATTTGTGAATATGAATTATAGAGAATTCTGTCTACTTTCCAGAATTTCTGACAATCTCAATTTCGATTAGTGAATTGCAAGTTATGGTTGTTTTACTACAGAGGTGTAGAAAATTCCAGATTCTGTTTTATTTAAATTTTGTATGGTTATTTATTTTTATACTGATGTTAAACATAAAATTTAGATCTAATATTTTGTTGAGTACAACTAGACTTGATTGTGATTAACCCCTAATTTTTTTGGATTTGATTAATGACTTTTACAAACTATTCTATACTTGCAAACAACTACTACACTTGTAGAATTTTCATGCTGTTCAGTAAAGAATGTAAATTTCAACCTGGTTCTATTTGCAGTTTATAAAAACTTTGTGAATATGAAATACAGCCTACTGTATCTATTTTATCCCCATTTTAACGGATCTGGATTTTGATTTATATTTTGTAATCTATTGTTGTTTTAGTACTGCAGTGTTTACGATTTCAGATTTACAAACTTGCTGTATCTTGCTGTTTTCTAATTTTATTTGACTATACTATCTATGTTGAAAAATTATGAAACTTTATCTTCTGATAATAGACATACTAGGAAATATCTCAGATTTTTCTTGGATTTAATCAGTAAGTTTTTATGCTATTTTCCTGTTTATGAATACAAACTTGTGATATCTGGCTGAACATGTTTTCTGGACACAATTCTGTTTTGAGTCATATTTTTGTGAAATACCATATGACTTATATATATTCGATGGCTTCGGTCGAGAGTCTATTTTCCATATTTTCTGATGGCCAGATTTTCATATTTGTGGCAACGGGAATCCCAGATTTGGTGCAGTACTGTCGTGTTGTCCTGAACTAGAATTTTCGTTGTCCTCCCATTTTTTGTGTTGTCTATCACCTGTGCATGTTTATCTTCCGACCTTAACCTGTTACTCGTTTATACCATGTTGTTCTTGCTCAGTTTTGTGCACATATATGCCTGTTTAATAATAATAACAAGTAATTAAGCCGAGGTTAAGGGAAAGACCTTAGTAGTGGACAATTTTGGTATGTGTACTAAGAAGGGGGCCCGTGTTTTCTATTTTTATGTTTGATTCATGTTGATTCATGAACCTGTTGCAATTTATGTTTGATTCATGAATCTGTGGATTCGTGAACCTGTTGTACTTTATGCTTTGATGCATGAACCTGTTGGTTCGTGTACCTGTTACCTGTTGATTTATGAACCTGTTGATGCATGAACCCGTTGGTTCGTGTACCTATTTACTACTTGATTCATGAACCTATTCCTATTACCTATTACATGACGACTAAGTATACGGCCCTATAGAAACCCATCACTACGCCTAAACAAAATCTGCATGTAAGTAGCAACCATGTGGTAAAAAATTTGGGACGCATGAAGTGCTACTTAGATAGAAATAAATACAAGACTTGACATGACATAATACCTGTTACATGCTTACCTGTTACATGATTACCTGTACATGCTACCTGACACCTGTTACATGTTTACCTGCTTGCATGATACCTGTTACCTCTCACATGTCACATGCACCTGTTATCTCATTACACTACTTCATTCCTATTTCCTAATTTATGCTAGTCATTCTAGCATGTTTATTCCATGCTATGTTTGCTTCCGCTGTTACTCTATGTTGTTTATTCTTTTCCTGTACTTGTGTCTGCACTACAACCGGCCCGTAACTTGCATTGACGGGCGTTTTGTTTCTCTTTCCTTTTTCCTGCAATTTGTTAAATTGCAGACTATGTTGACCAGCTGCCCGATGGAGTAGGTGATCAGAGAATATTCTAGTTGCTGGAGTTCTTGCTATATTTATTTTCCTGCTATTCTTGAATAAATGTAATTGCTACATGAATTTTGTATTGGGCAGTCTGACCCAAAATTTATGATTTGTTCCAGATCCGGTTTATTTGAGATTTATCAAATTTTGTTTCAAGTAAATCCTGTTGGTATATTGATTAATTCATGCATGCGTGGTTGATTTCTCCTTGTTTATTTTTTGATTATTCCTGTGAAATGTTGAAAAGATCATGACAGCTTATGAATGGTGAAAGCCATTTGCTGGACTTAGTCACGTATCCGTATTCCATATTCCTTTTTGGGAAGCGGGGCATGACAAGATTTTTTGTGGTATCAGAGCTCCAGGTTTGGCTAATGTATTAGTTTGACTAATATGTTAGTCAAATTTGACTCGATCTGGGATTGGCTCAACAATAAACAGATCATGCATTACATGAATAATTTTTAATCAACCTTGATCTGGATGCTGATTGTTTTTAATTTTGTGCAGACCAGACCATGCATTACATGAAGAAAAAAATATCTATTTAAATCATGTGATGCCAGCGAGCGTCCTTGCACAACAAAATCTCCAACTAATATATAAGGGTAAGTTCATAATGATACCGAGGTTTATACTAATTTCAAAATAGGCTAAATTAAATGGGAAAAAAAATCTAAACTATACCATTTTTGTAGAAAACCGAACATAACTTTTTTTTGCGCAAAAAACTACTTTAAAGTATGTTTTAAAAAAATTCCTCTGAAATATATTTTCAAAAAAACACATCTAACTTTTCTGCTTGTATTGAATAACCTCATTCAGCTTTGCAAGTTGGTTCAAAAAACACAATGCATCTTTCTCATTATTGTCAAAAAACTTCACGCAAATTTAGCAGAAAACTCACACTATCGATGTGGGTTTTTAGAAAACATATTTTGGTGTGTGTGTGGTGCAAAAAATAGTTCAATATGGATTTTTTGCAGAAATGGTATAGTTCAAGGTAACTTTTTGCACAAAGGGTATAGTTCATCTTTTTTTTGGCTTCTTCTAATTTATCCTTCAAAATAACACTAGAAGTTTTCGTATTTCCAAAATAACATTCAAAGTGACTATATAAATGTCATAATGACACTCGGTGTTAGTTTCCCCATTAAGCGAAGGGCATATTCACTGAATATTCTCCATATCAAGTTTTAACTTGTTAAGAAGGGTGTCAAATGACCTAAATGTCCTCATATCCTTTCTCTGACTTCATCAACCTCTATCTCCTTCCTCTGACTTCATCTCCACCACGGACCACCATCTCCTCCATTGCCCAAAATATAAAAGATCCAATGGCTACAATTGTCTAGACAAAAGTTAGTTAGGATTTCACTAAAAAAGGTCAAAGTTGGAGAAATTTTTTAAAAATAAAATGCTAATGACGTCAAAACCAAAATAAAATAAAATTAGTATTAGAATATGTGAAGAAGGACCATGTTTTTCTTTCTACACAATACCCAGTTTTAGTTGATAAATCTCAGGACTGGCTCTGCCACCATCTCCACCATCACCTTGAAACCACACCAAACTTCAACTCCAATTGCAACTGCACCTCATCACCATCACCGTCAAACCACTCCGAACTTCAACTCCAAGTCCATCAATAATAATCTCCTTCACCCCAAGGTCGGCCTTGAGGTAGAGACAGGAGAGGCAGCCACCTCAGACCCCCGATTTTTGCACATTTTTAGATACCATAATTTTTTTTTCTACTTATACCTGAATATATGTATTTTTTGAATGAAGTCAAACTTTTTTTCCCACATTATGTATAGGGATCCCATTTTGGGCCTCAGACCCCCACAAATGCTGGGTCGATCCTGCCTTCTCCTGTAACACCCTACAAAATTGGGAATGAAAATTTTGCCCTCGTGTGTTACGCACGTGTATTTTGTGCCATTACTGATAATATTTGTAATGTGTTTTCATTACGTATTGTGATTTCTGACTATTTATGCATTTCTCGTATATTTTATCCTATTTGAGTCAACTAAAATATTAAATTTCAATCTCTGGATTTTATGTGCTTTTTACGTGTTTTTGATGCACGTATCGATTATGTGTTTCCACCGCTACGTGTAATATTTTCTATGTGTTTAAATTATTGATTTTATATATTCAAATCCATTTTATAAAATGGGAATTTATTTTCTCTCATTTTGATCTAAATACTTTTGTACGTGTAATGCACGTGTTTTCCATATACATAATGATTACGTTGTGAAATATATAAAATTAATCAATACATTTGTCTTATATTGTATTTTTATTATCTTTAACATTTTTCCGTTGATAAAACCGAAATTCGTATTTTTATGTTTTACGTACGAAGTACGTGTTTTTCGGTGCGCGTATTTAAGCGTATTTGTTTTCAAAATAAATTTCGGAGTGTGTGTAACACCCCATAATTTCAATATACATATATAGCGTGTGTGTGTATATATATATATATATATATATATATATATATATAGGGAAGTCTTCCATTGTGCACCACCTATGGTGCACACGGCGTGTGCACTCGACCTTCCCGCCTTCGTATCGACGATCCGAACCGTTCACATTGATCTACACATCTAAATTAATCTAAATATATAAAATCAAATAATTTGAAATTCATTTGTCCATCCATTGAAGTGTTACAAAATTGTATGGCTGAAAATTATTGTTTTTTATAGTCACATGATGGATGGGCAAATGAATTTGAAATGATTTGATTTTACATATTTAGACTAATTTAGATGTGTAGATCAATGTGAACAGTTCACAGTTCGGATTGTCGATACGAAGGTGGGAAGGCCGAGTGCACACGAGTGCACACGGAGGGGTGGTGCACAATGGAAGATTTTCATATATATATTTATATATATATATATATATATATATATATATATATATATATATATATATATATATATATATAGTTGGTAAAATGGCTGGTTTGGTAAATATATGTGAAATTTAATAGTGAATGGGGGCCCACACATTGAGAGGCAACAAATGACTTGCTTGACTTCGTCAACTGTGCTGACGTGGCCACTGAAGCCAGTGGGGCCGCCATTTGAGAAGGAAACCAGTGGAGTGTTATTCCCTGTTCTCTCTCATATCTGATGATGTGGCAGGGGCCTGCTGAAGTTGGTTTTGACTGTTACACATGGAGAGAGTGAAACCGGTTTGAAGATGAGAAGTTGGGGTTGGCCGGTTTTGAAGTGAAAGGTTGGGGGTTATGGGGGTTAGGATAGTGAAGAGTTGAGTAATTTATTAGGTGGAGAAATTTGCAATTTAGACCTTCACTTTATCCTATAAATGCACCTTAATTTTCTTCTCATTTCACACCTAAACTAAACAAAATAGAGAGAGGAAAAAGAAAGAGATAAAGTGAGTGTTCTTGTGCATTGGAGGCTTGTTGGAGAGCTCTTGCTAGGAGGAGAAGGACTAGGAGTTGCTTTGTTGGAGCTAGGAGCTAGGAGTTGTGTCTCATCTTCCTTGTTCTCAAATTCTTCATAAGAGGTGGGTGTTGGAAAATAATCTATGTAGGCTCAGATATGTGACTAAATGTATAATTGCTATTATAAAGTCTAACCCAAATTAAAGTGATCTAATCAAGATTAAGTAATGGGTTAAAAGCATATAATTTAAAGTGTGATATAACACGTGTAGAGACCGTAAAGTGAATTTCTTATTTTGTGATGGGCAAAATTGGAAATCAATAATTATCAATTAGGGTTATGGTCCCCTATATATACGCATCTTCTTATTCCATCTGTCATCCCATCAACAGAAGAATAGAGAGACGGCCTCTCATAGAAGTGCGTATTATATGGGAAGATCCAAACCCACTGCGCAATCTCCATCAATGGCTTCAGGTTAGTGCTTCCGTTTTTAATGTTCTTCTTCTTTTAATTTAGCAAAGATCAATAGTTTCATGATTTAGGATTTTATATCAAAGCACTTTTGCAACATGATTAAGATCTAGATTCATAGAAACATGTATTAAATTGTTATTAATGTTTTATGCATGTTCTTAAGTGTATATAAAAATTCCAACAATTGGTATCAGAGCCATCTTTGCTGGATTAATTGAAGAAATTTAGGGTTTCTTGTTTAAATAAACTTAAGAAATTTAGGGTTTCTTGTTTAAAGAATTTTAGGGCTTCTTGTTTAAAGAAACTTAAAAAATTTAGGGTTCCTTTTGATCTTCCTGTTTAAGAAATTCAATTAATGATTTTAATTGAAAGAAGAATTAGATCAATTATTATACAGATCTAAAAATAAAAGGAATTTGGGGTTGTCCTATAGGATATTTCTACAGGGAGATGTATAAAATCCGGTCATTAAAGGGAAAAAGAAGCCTACGGTTGATATACTGTTGGTTTGAATTGGTTTGATTAAAGTTGGATGATGATGTCATCTGATTTGGATTCAGAATAAAGATTTGGTATGGATTTGATTTGAGAATATTGGTTGAATTCGATAACGTGTACATTACACGTACACGGGATTGATTCGGGAAAATTGTGAAGGATGTATGAAAAAATAAAATAAAATAAAATTATTGGTTCATTCGGACTTATGTATGTATAAGACTTATGTACGTATATACATGTAATAATAATAATAAGTGTTTATGAAATCAAATAAGGCTTTGGTTTATGTATATATATCAAAATTTATTTTGAAATATGATCAATTTTGTGTACATATTTTGGTTAATATATATAGCTCCAAAGGTAGATAAATAGCCTGAGATAAGATTTACCTTATTTGAATTCACTAAATATCTGTCATTATATATAAGTCATTTCAATCAATATTCATGTTTTGTTTACAAATTGTACATGTTTAATATTTTAAGTGAATTAATTGAAGCATGATGACACCAAAGTGTCCTCTCTTGTGAAGATTATTCATGAAAAATATTAAATGTTGTGCAAGTGTATGTCCATGCGAGTATTGATCGACCCAAAGGCAGGTCTATACTTGGCCGGATTACATCTGCACTTGTGATGGTAAACATGTGATAATTATAAGGTTTCACTTGTGAATAATAAATCGATCCAAAGAGAGTTTTGTTATTGCACATACATTATTATCAATGTTTGATCATTACATCAAGAGTATCACTAGCAGTTAATATTACTGTCCAAAGACTTGATATTAATGTTGCACTTGATATCTTGAGATGTGATGTACAATTATTTGGTTTTGAATATTGATTGATTTTTTTTGAATTATATGGTCATTTGTTCTCATTAAGTTAATATTGCTGCGGTTTCTGCCGACATTTTCTAGGTGCATAGATCTAGACCTTGCATGGATTAAGACACTCATTTCTGTTACAGATTCAAGTTCTCTTTATGAGAAAATAACTTTTAAGAAATGAGAGTGTTCTAATCGCATTGGTCTTCTGGTCATAATGAAAACCATTTCAGAAACCTTTAGATGTGTTAAAGAGACCAATCTTAAAGATCAAAAGTACTCATTCGGCTAACACATTTAAGGTAAAGGGCAAAAGAAAGAAATTTGAGTTCACCAAGAATAATGCTGCTAAAGGTCCAGAACAAAAAAAAAAAAAATCCATATATGGTTATGAATTGATAGACTTTGCCCATAGAAATTTGTGTGGGATAGTTGTGCTTGAATTTTTGGTTAGGATTATGATGTTCAATTATCTGTTATGGTTTTAATTAATTTGATATTATCAAATCAGTAGATAGATATGGTTCAATTATGGTTTTGTTATCATAGATATTATCTTGAAATTATCCATCTACAAATAAAGTAAAATTATGATATTAAGGAAAAGATAAAATTTTGGGAAACAATTAAATTCAAATTTTGGTTTTGGTTTTTCTTATGAATGTCTAATATTTTGAATAGTTTAACTGAAACAAAATGTCACCAAAGTGACCTCTTTTGTGTAGATTAATTTATTTAAAATATCAAGATGATTGTGTGTTTGTAATTCATGCATTTATTAACTGACCCAAAGGTAAGATGATATTTGGCCGAATTTCATACACATCTGTGGTAATAAATATGTGACAATTATAAGGTATTCCATGTAAACAATAAGTCAGTCCAAAGAATGACTTGTTGTTTGACAGGATTTATTGTCAATATTTGATTACTACAACAAGAGTACCGCTTACAGTTAATGTTACTGTCCAAAGACTTGATATTAACGTTGTGCTTGGTATCTTAAGATGAGATTAACCATTATTTGAATTTATTGTTTTATATGGATTTTCATGTGAGCTTATTTTGTTTGTTTAGTTTTTTGTTCTATATTCAGCTAGTTTATCATCTGCTACCTCAATAACTGCTAACATCAATTTTGTTCCCATGCTTAATGGGACAAATTTTAAGGATTAGAAAAGGACTCTTAAGGATATGGTAAGGAGTATGATAGTTCATTCCACCTGACCTGATTCCCTCTGGGGAGAAGCATTAAAGACAACAGCTTACATTCTCAATAGAGTACCACCTAAAGCAGCTGCCAAAATACCTTATGAGCTTTGGACAGGTCGAAAGCCTAGTCTAAAGCACTTTCACATTTGGGGATGTCCAGCTGAGGCAAGGCCTTACAGGCCATATGAAAAGAAATTGGACTTCAAAACAGTGAGCAGCTACTTTATTGATTATTCTAAACGATCTAGGGGCTATAAGTTTTATGATCCCACGCTTAGGAATAATTTTAAGACGGGGACTGCAACATTTTTTGAGGAAGTTTAGTTTTGGGGGAGAAATAAAGTCAGGAACATTGCTTTTGAGGAGGAATTGGATTCAATTACAAACCCAATTCCTACTATCACTTTTGACAATATACAGGTTCCCACACCTATTATTGATCAAGAAGTGAATCTGGAACCTCAACAAGACAATGTTGAACAACCCCCCATTCAAGATGAGGTAATTGTTCCAGAAGAACAAACTCAACAACCTCAAGAACCAGTGCCATTAAGGAGATCCACGAGAGAAAGGAGGAATGCTATTCCGGATGATTATATTGCATTTCTCCAAGAACATGAGGATGACAATGGAATGATGGAAGATGATCCAATCGCATTTCATCAGGCCATGAAAGGTTGTAACTCTCAAAAGTGGATTAATGCCATGAATGAGGAGTATAAGTCTATGCAAGACAATAAAGTTTGGGAACTTGTCCCATTACCAGAAGGTGCAAAACCAATTGGTTGTAAATGGATATTTAAGACCAAGAGGGATGCAAATGGTAATGTGGAGAGGTACAAGGCACGTCCTGTAGCTAAAGGCTATACTCAAAAAGAAGGCATTGATTTTACAGAGACTTTCTCTCCAGTTTCATCGAAAGACTCGTTTAGGATAATTATGGCAATTGTTGCTCATCTTGATCTTGATCTACATCAGATGGATGTCAAGACGGCATTTCTCAATGGTGACATTGACGAGACAATTTATATGGTGCAACCAGAAAACTTTGTGTCGGGAGATCCAAAGAATATGGTTTGCAAATTGACAAAATCCATCTATGGACTCAAGCAAGCTTTTCGTCAGTGGTACCACAAGTTTCATCAAGTAATTATCTCATTTGGTTTTTAGATGAATGTAGTTGATGATTGTGTGTATCACAAGTTCAGTGGGAGTAAGCATATATTCCTAGTTCAATATGTCGATGACATATTGCTTACCACTAATGATATAGATTTATTGCATGAAACTGAAAGGTTTCTGTCCAAGCATTTTGAGATGAAGGATCTTGGGGATGCCTCTTTTGTATTAGGAATTCAGATACACCGAGATCGTTCTCGAGGTACTCTTGGATTATCACAAAAGGGATACATCGATAAAGTACTCAAATGGATAAAGTACTCAAATAGTTTGGCATGCAAGATTGTAGATCAGGGGATACCCCTATTGCTAAAGGAGACAAATTTAGTCTCAATCAGTGTTCTAAAAGTAACCTTGAAATTCAGGAAATACAAAAGATCCCCTATGCATCAGCTATTGGGAGTCTAATGTATGCTCAAGTATGTATGCGTCCGGATATTGCATACATTGTTGGGATGTTAGGTAGGTATTTAAGAAAATCTGGTATGGACCATTGGATAGCAGCCAAGAGGGTCATGAGGCATCTTCGGAGAACAAAAGACTGCATGCTCACATATAGGAAATCAGATCATTTGGAGGTCATAAGGTATTCTGATTCTGATTTCGCTAGGGTGCCAAGATAGCAAAAAGTCTATATCAGGCTATATTTACCTGTTAACTGGAGGAACTATATCCTGGAAAAGTGTCAAACAGACACTTATAGCTTCTTCCACTATGGCAACAGAGTATGTAGCATGCTATGAGGCATCGAATCATGAAATATGGCTGCAGAATTTTGTCACTGGGCTGCACATTTTGGAAAATATAGAAAGACCACTCAAGTTATTTTGTGACGATACGTCAGAAGTGATGTATTCCAACAACAACAGGAGTTCGACAAAGTCGAAACATACTGACATAAAGTTCTTAGTTGTGAAAGAAAGAGTGCAAAGTGGACAGATGTCCATAGAGCACATTGGGACAAACTCCATGATAGCGGATCCGCTCACAAAGGGATTACCACCCAAGGTCTTTTATGAGCATACTGCTCACATGGGTGTTGTATTTTTGAGGATATCATGATTTAGTGGGAGTTGGTATTTTATTTTCATTATGTTTGTGTGAGACATTGATACATTTGGTTATTTTCTGATCAGAAATAAAGAATTCAGTTTTCTCACTCATTTGTCATGTTTTGGTTTTGACCTCACTTAAGTTTTAAAGAGGACCATTTGGAAATAGGCATGTGCATAGATCACATTGCATGAAATTTCCATGCTACACATTCACACTTGATCTATGTCATTTGATTATGTTGATATATGTGACCATTGATGAATTTAGTTACGATAAATGTAACGAAAATTACTTTGATCCTATATTTGCATGATTAATGGACGAGATTGTTTGGCTATGCTTTTGGTTATAATAGCAAAATTTTGAGCTCATAAAGTATGTACATTTATAAGGAGTAACATATGTGGCCCAAGTGGGAGATTGTTGGAAAATAATCTATGTGGGCTCAGATATGTGACTAAATGTATAATTGCTATTATAAAGTCTAACCCAAATTAAAGTGATCTAATCAAGATTAAGTAATGGGTTAAAAGCATATAATTTAAAGTGTGATATAACACGTGTAGAGACCGTAAAGTGAATTTCTTATTTTGTGATGGGCAAAATTGGAAATCAATAATTATCAATTAGGGTTATGGTCCCCTATATATACGCATCTTCTTATTCCATCTGTCATCCCATCAACAGAAGAATAGAGAGACGGCCTCTCATAGAAGTGCGTATTATATGGGAAGATCCAAACCCACTGCGCAATCTCCATCAATGGCTTCAGGTTAGTGCTTCCGTTTTTAATGTTCTTCTTCTTTTAATTTAGCAAAGATCAATAGTTTCATGATTTAGGATTTTATATCAAAGCACTTTTGCAACATGATTAAGATCTAGATTCATAGAAACATGTATTAAATTGTTATTAATGTTTTATGCATGTTCTTAAGTGTATATAAAAATTCCAACAGTGGGTGGTCTTTATACTTTCTAATTCATAGGTTGAGCATGATAGAATATGACATTAGTAATGTAGATTAAATCGATGCAATGTAGGTGATCTTGTGCTTTCTAAATTTAAGATATGCATGCTATAAATGATTAATGAGTAGTATAGATTAATTTGATGTGTTAAATGAAGAATAAAATCCATGCTATTGTATGTGCTATGAACAGTAGTAAAATTTTGTTATGATTAAAGATTATCATCATGTTAGTTAGAAATGAGAAAAAGAAACAAATGAGTTATTGCCATAAACTAATATGCATGTTAAAAATGTAGAAATATATATAATTGTAAGAAAAATTGTTGAGATTTCTCTTGTTGTAAAAAAAAAGTATTCTTGTGAAGTTAAATTGATACACATAGATTCATTAAATATTTGTAAGAGATACAATGTACTATTTTGATTAAAATGAAGAAATAAAATTTATGTTTATTAAAGAGAGAAAATAATTTGGAATATGTCAAAAAATATAAGTTTGGAAATTTTTTGAATTTCTGATTTCAAGTAAATCAGTATGAATGGGATAATTACAATCTATTAAAAAGATTAGATCAATCATATTTTTGAGTTTTATGAAATAAACTAGTCACTGTACCGGATGAACAAAACTACAATAATGCGATCTCTAACCAGTATTCACACTTGGACTTATTGGTTAGTCGGTGCACCAAAAGTCAAAACTGTGCTTGTAGGAGATCCTGGGTTCAAAACTTGTTAGACACATTTTTTATTTGAATTTGTTTAAATAAATCCAGACCCAAAATTGAGTATAAAGGGATTTCGTATGGCTTTTTAACACAAAGTCCATATGGACTTAGTGGCTTATGGTTGGGCTTTTGGGTGTTTACTGTATGTATCGGCTGATCTTGGGTTCGAAACTCGAAGGCTACTCTTTGATTTTTTTTTTTTTGTGTTTTTGATATTTTAAGTGATTTCTAATGTGAATAAAATTTGGGAAAAATATCCAAAATTCTTGTAAAATTGAAATGGAATTTGTTAAAAATAGTTTTAGGATTTTTCATGTATATTTTGAGAAATAAAAAGGGGAATTGAGATAGAAAATGAGTTATTGACTTCAAAATTATTTCTTTAAGAGTGTGACATTTATCTTTTTTAAAAGAAGAGTAAAATATTCATGTGAATTGATTTTTCTTGATAAGATTATGCACTTATTTGATTTAAAAAGTACTTGATGTGGATTAAGATATGAATTGTCTTATGAGCTTAATTTGCTAATGAGATTTCAAGTGATGAATTTACGTTTATGAAAAAAATTATTGCCTTTGAAAGATTGTGAATAAATGAATCATGAATAGTGCTAAAATAAGACATTGATTTAATTGTGATTAAGTTGAAGATAAGAATACATTGAGTTAAATACATGATTATTGAAGAGTATGAGTACCCATGGATTCTTGTACATGAAAGGTTGAGATTTAGAGTTTAGTGAGACCTCAGATACCGGCATTATTGAATTAAAAGATTTGAGTTATATTTTGAGATATGGCCATGGAGCTATCTCGGTATTTGTGATTAAGTCCGGTAGGGGGTAAAACTAACTCTAGGTATGATAATTTATTCATGTCTTGAACTTAAGAACTAGACACTTAAGAGAAGATGTAGTAAACCTGGGCAAACGTAAGTGGGGCACTCTATATAGTCGGCTGGTGTACTCCTGGACTATAGACCCAGTCGGGCAGTGTACTCTGGGACTGAGGTTGCTTCGATGGAGACGAGCTTTTATTTTAAATTCGGGACTATGCATAGTCGGGTGGATAGTTTGCCGTACTCCAGTGTATATACGTATACCGGGACTAGAGGGGAACTTGCGGGAGGTTTGCACGACGAAGAGTCTGTATAACAGTCGGACGTTGTACTCCGGGACTGAGATCCGTAATCGTGGAATGTCTAAACCTTGCTTTATTACTGGGTAGTTGTCATGGCGAGGGATCCAACCATTTTATTGTGGAGTACGTAGGTGCTTGCCCTCGGACCTATGTAGTATGGGATGCATAGAATTCGAACAAGTATGTATTAGTGTCATCTTAGTATAAAATATCTGCATTAGGCATTAAGGCATTGCATACACTTACATGTTTAGAGTAGTCACATTTTAATACTTTATTTGCATTCAAGTTTGTGGTTTGTAAAAGTATTAAGATCGTTATATTTTCGGCATAGAGAGGATAGCCTTGTATAAAATTTTTCGTCGGTTGTAAGCAATTGACGTGCCCACAGTTTTTGTAACACCCCAAATTCCAAATAAGAATGAACTCGAGATTCCACAGGATCTTTACTTCACTTCGTACAATTTTACAAGGAGTTTAAAACTTTTTCAACAACAATACATCAGAGTTTAAAATACAACTTTGGTTTACACGGCGGAAGAATAAAAGATGACATCATTTGAAGAATACAACTTATACAACTTAAAATAAATCATCGATTGCATCATAATAGCTTTATTCCTTCATGGATAGTCCATTACCTGCATATCAACCTGTGGGCACGTCAGTCACTTATAACTGACGAAAATGTTATACTCGGCTATCCTCTCTATGCCGTACATATAACGATCTCATTACTTTAACAAAACACAAAAGATTGAATGAATAAATAAAGTGTAGAATGTGACTATGCTAAACATGTAAGTGTATGTCATGCCTTAATGCCTAATGCACACAATTTATACTAGGATGACACTAATGCACACTTGTTCGGATTCTATGCATTCCATACTACATAGGTCCGAGGGCAAGCGCCTACGTACTTCGCAATAAAGGGCTCGATCCCTCGCCATGATAACTACCCGGTAATAAAACAAGGTTTAGAACATTTCACGAATATGGGTCCCAGCCCGATGGCTATTATAACGGTTCTCTCATCGTTCGAATCATCCCGCAAGTGCCCCCTAGCCCCGGTATACGTATATACATTGGAGATGGTAAACTATCCGTCCGACTTCGCCAAGTCCCGAATTTAAATATAATAAAAATCCGTCTCCCACAGAGCAACCTCAGTCCGACGACTGGGTCTATAGCCACGGATATCCACCGCCGACAATATAGAGGCAACCCACTTACGTTTACCAAAGTTTACTACATCTTCACCTATGTGCCTAGTTATTTAGTTCAAGACATGAATGTGTTATCATTCTTAGAATCAGTATTGCCTCCTACCGGGTTTGTTCACAAAATACGAGATCGCCCGACGGCAATATCTCAAAATCATATATCAAAATCTTTCTTTCAATGTTGCCGGTTAACTGAGGTCTTACTAATTCTAAATCATAAATCTTTCATGTATAAGAAACATGGGTACACATACCCTTAATAAGCATGTCTTAAACCTAGATCATTTCATCTTTCAACTTGTTCACAAATGATTAATGTCTCATCTTAACATAAAATCCGAATAAGTATACATTAGTGTCATCTCAGTATAAAATATCTGCATTAGGCATTAAGGCATTGCATACACTTACATGTTTAGAGTAGTCACATTTTAACACTTTATTTGCATTCAAGTTTGGGGTTTGTTAAAGTATTAGGATCGTTATATTTTCGGCATAGAGAGGATGGCCTTGTATAAAAATTTTCGTCGGTTGTAAGCAATTGACGTGCCCACAGTTTTTGTAACACCCCGAATTCCAAATAAGAATGAATTCGAGATTCCACAGGATCTTTACTTCACTTCGTACAATTTTACAAGGAATTTAAAACTTTTTCAACAACAATACATCAGAGTTTAAAATACAACTTTGGTTTACACAGCGGAAGAATAAAAGATGACATCATTTGAAGAATACAACTTATACAACTTAAAATAAATCATTGATTGCATCTTAATAGCTTTATTTCTTCATGGATAATCCATTACCTGCTTATCAACCTGTGGGCACGTCAGTCACTTACAACTGACGAAAATGTTATACTCG
The DNA here is from genome assembly GCA_017893485.1 of Hemerocallis citrina. NCBI lineage: Eukaryota > Viridiplantae > Streptophyta > Magnoliopsida > Asparagales > Asphodelaceae > Hemerocallis > Hemerocallis citrina. The sequence continues at coordinate 283,455,712 of CM030360.1, read as the reverse complement.
GCTATCCTCTCTATGCCGTACGTATAACGATCTTATTACTTTAACAAAACACAAAAGATTGAATGAATAAATAAAGTGTAGAATGTGACTACGCTAAATATATGAGTGTATGTCATGCCTTAATGCCTAATGCACACAATTTATACTAGGATGATACTAATGCACACTTGTTCGGATTCTATGCATCCCATACTACATAGGTCCGAGGGCAAGCGCCTACGTACTCCACAATAAAGGGCTCGATCCCTCGCCATGATAACTACCCGGTAATAAAACAAGGTTTAGATCATTTCATGAATATGGGTTCCAGCCCGACGGCTATTATAACGGTTCTCTCATCGTGCGAATCATCCCGCAAGTGCCCCTTAGCCCCGGTCTACGTATATACATTGGAGACGGTAAACTATCCGCCCAACTTCGCCAAGTCCCGGATTTAAATATAATAAAAACTCGTCTCCCACAGAGTAACCTCAGTTCGACGACTGGGTCTATAGCCATGGAGATTCACCGCCAACTATATAGAGGCAACCCACTTACGTTTGCCCAAATTTACTACATCTTCACCTATGTGCCTAGTTATTTAGTTCAAGATATGAATGTGTTATCATTCCTAGAATCAATATTACCTCCTACCAGGTTTGTTCACAAAATACGAGATCGCCCGACGGCAATATCTCGAAATTATATCTCAAAATCTTTCTTTCAATGTTGCCGGTTAACTGAGGTCTTACTAATTCTAAATCATAAATCTTTCATGTACAAGAAATATGGGTACACATACCCTTAATAAGTATGTCTTAAACCTAGATCATTTCATCTTTCAGCTTGTTCACAAATGATTAATGTCTCATCTTAACTTTTATTCAATGGTTCCGCATTCATCCATAAATCATTCAAAAAAAAAAAAATCTTTTCACTAACATAATTTGATCACTTGCAAGTCTCATTTGCATATAATAACCAAGTATTTAACAAAATGAACAATTCAAATCAAAGACAATTAATTCACTATAACAACATTTTACTTTTCTTTTAATAATATAAATCATGCTCTTAAATGATTTAGTTTTTGAAGACAAATCTCAAGCTATCTCAAAGTTACTTTTATTTCCTTCAAATTTCTAAAACTATATTTTTCAAATAATTCCCTTTCATTTTATATGAGTACTAGGATTAATTCTCAATTTTAATCTATCTGAAAATCCCTTTAAAATAATAAACACACAAAAAAAGAAAAGCTCACAATGGGTTTTGAACCCGTGAGCTCCTAGTCAGTGCCCAAAGGCCCAATCGAAAGCCACTCAGTCCATACGGACTTGGTGTCTTAAGTATATCCCGAAATCTCTTTATTTCCGCTCTCAGATCTAAGTAAAAAGGGAAAATAAACACAAAATTTTTGGGATCCACATGAGTCGAACCCGAGCCAAACAGGGGGACCAGCGCAATTCCAGACCGCTAGGTCGAGCGCGCCCAACGATACAAAGGATCTCTCTAGGTTTTTATTAGGGTTCTCTGTTATTCAATTTTCCAAAAAAAAATGTATTCGATTACCCATTGATCTAACTCTCTTATTAGACTGAAATAACTTATAAAAACTGAGATAACATCTCTAACAGTAACTCATATTTTTCTAATTCATATTTTAGATGATCGATCTAACTTTCAATATTTCTTCTTATTAGAAAACAATATTTGCACCTATTCATTTTGATTATTGGAATCAATTTGTTTCTTTTATAACCAAAAGAATGAGTTCATTAGTGAAATAATCAAAATTATTATATTTGCTTTCAAGAAAAGTATTTCTAACCTTTTTCATACAATCTATTCTTTTCCTTTTGTTAATGCATGGCAAAATAATCAACTCTTACTTTTTCTCATTTTCCATTTACATGATTTACTACTACTTTTTCATCACATACAATAGTATAATTTAAATCTACTTTTTATATCAAGATTCCTATTAAAAAATATACATTTACCAAAACATGAAGTTTTATAAGTACTTTAACATGAATCATGGTATCAACTCTTACATCAAAATCTTCTATTATTTGCTTAATCACACCCATATTATTCATAGCATGTATATTAACATGAAATTTAACTACATATCAATATCATCTCATAAAACTAATTCATAATTGCTAGCATGATATTTCTACAACTAGAAAGTAAGAAACCACCCACCTTAATGAAGCTTGATCAATTGAAAGAATGAACACCTCTTCTAGCTCCAAGACTCCTAGTTCCTCTTCTTCTCCTTGCAATAGTCTCCAAGCACAAGAACACTCTTCTCTTACTCTCTTTGTTTTCTTTCCTTCTTTCTTTTTGATAATATTTTTGGTGCAATGAGAAAGAGAAAGTAGGGACTCTATTTTTAGGGTTTTGGGAGGGTCTATTTTGCATATTTTCACCCTTAATAACTCTCCTAATTAACTCCTACATCCCTTCCAATTCTAAACTCCTAAACCTACAACTCTCCACCTCCCCACTCTTTCAAACTTTAACTCATCACATTCAATCTCTCTCTTTCTCCCCTCATGAAGAAACCCGGCCCCCTCTAGACTAAGAATCGGCCAAGTACACTTTGTGTGCTTATGCACACATGCACAAACAATTAGGTACAAATTGTTATAACTCTAAATGTGTGCTAATAATAGTAAATTGTCATGTGTTAGTGCATGATCAACTTAAACTAGATTTTAAGTTATGGGCTTGATCATGGGCCCTAACTTTATATTTAATTTACTATTTTAATGGGCTCCTTTTTAATTTAGTCTAATGGGCTAAATTTTATTCTAAATCCATGGATCAAAGAAGACTAATTCATCTTATGCATGCAAACCAAAATAGACAAATGAGAATTTAAAATTTCGAATAAAAAAAATAACACGTGCATCATACGTGCAAAATTTTTAAAAAAATGCATTTTTAATAAAAATAAAAATGTGGATGTTACAGTTTTATATGCAGGAATTGGATTATTCATGAAGATATAAAGTTGATGTGCTGCTGTTGATTTATTTAAAAGTTAAAGATGTTGAAATTGTATAAATTTTCGTTATTGTACTTCATTTTATCTTCAGCTATGTAAATATTGTAAATAACTCTGTTGTATTATGAAAAGTTCAAATTTCCGTGTAAAATTGTACGAAGTAAAGTGTAAAGATCCTGTGGAACTTCGAATTCGGTCTTATTTGAAATTTGGGGCGTTACATCTCCACCGACCCCCATATTCACCATCTCCGCAAATTCGAAAATTTGGGATTAATCAACCCATTCTCCTTAAACAAGATCAGATGAGCTTAATCTAAACTGAAAAAAATAATATCCCAAATCCATATTAAAAACCAAATTTCTCTGCCCACCTCCTTCTCCATCGGGACCTCTTCTCAGTCGTTCACCCCTTCTTCCAAGTGGAGAAGGCCTCACAAGGATTTATCCAAAAAAATTACTCCGTTCCAGCGGCAATCTGCGATCGTGCCTCCCAAACCCTAAATCTCTCCCTCTAAAGCTCCCAATTTGGTCTGGATTAACCCGAATTTGGCGGCGGGAAAACCCATATCCTCTCATCAAGGTGCGTTGCCTGAATCTATCTCTAAGCCCCCTTCGTCGCTAGTAATCTTGGATCCTCAGCCTGTAGTCCCTCTGGGACTTTCATTTCCTACTCCTGCTAAGCAAGTTACTACTGATGCTTCTGAGAAATGGTCCGCTTGGGAAGCGAATCCTCATTATTCTTCTGATTGGGATAAATTCATGAGTGCAGTTCATTGCACCCACGCTACTGGTCCTACTACTTCCTTCTCGTTTACTAAGGTCTCTTCCGCTCCTTCTCTGAAGGCGGCGGCTTGGGTTGATAAAGATGATCTCTTAGAAGATGAGTTGGTTGAGTTGGATCACTCCCATTCCCAAAAAAAGGTATTCTTCCCTATCATTCCTTTTGTTTATCATTTATTATCTTCTTATTGTTTGAAGTATTTCAACTCGGTGGTTATCAGAATTAATCCTTTGTTGTTTTCCTCGACAAGGGTCATCCGTGTTTCCGATCTTGCATTTTGTAGTCACTTTCATATAAGGTGTGGCAGCTCAACCTACGACCTCCTTCCTCTAGCTGATCATTGTGTTCTAGCTGATCATTGTGTGGGCCCTTCTGAACACTCGAACTCTTTGGCCCTAGTCTCAGCTGGCACACTGTGGCGTCTGTGGACCCACTAGCTAGGATCAGTCCTGAGCAACTAGGTGCTCTTTGTAACAAGTCTATTAGAAAAAGAAAGGGTGTTAAACAAAAACTGGTCTCTATCATTCGTTCTAGTGCTCGTATTCGAGCCAGTCAAGAATCGAAATTAATGACTGACTCTCAGCCGACCCTTGCGGCTCAGTTCCGTAATTTCGATTCGTCTGCCCCCTTCCCCTGTTCATCTGGTAAGGGTCATTTTGGTTCCATATACCGAGTGCTCTTCGACTCTCTTTCCAATTTAGATATGCTTGGTATGACTAGGAAGATGAGTTTCCAGTTGACACAGATAATTTTGCCGATTTTGGTGCGATTCAAGGTCGCGAAATTTCAAGAGCTTTTGAGACTAATAGTTTTAATGATTAGCATCTCTTGGAATATCCGGGGACTTAGGTGTCCATCGAAACAACAAGCGTTGTTTCAACTTATTTCTTCCTCCCATTGTGATTTGATCTCCATTCAAGGGTCTAAAATTGAATCTCCCTCGCCTTCCCTCCTTCGATCAATAGGTGGATCCTTAATCTCTCGTTGGATTTCTCTTGATGCCATAGGCACTAGAGGAGGTATCCTCTTCGGTTTTAAAGAATCTAGCTTCTCTCTTATTTCTATTCGTCGATTAACTTTCTTTCTTCTGGTTCGTTTTCAGTGGTTTCAATTCAATTATGAACTCACTGTGGTTTCTGTTTACGGGCCGTCCATAGCGGATCGTCGAGATGCCTTTTGGAACAAACTTAACTCCTTCCATTAAGATATCAATGGTTACTAGCTTTTCTGTGGAGACTTTAATGTCACCAGATTCTCTTCCAAGAGACCGATTTCCTCCTCTTTACATTCAGATTCCGCCCGCTTTAATGACTGCATTCGTTCCCTCCATCTGACTGATATGCCCCTTAATGGTAGATCTTTCACCTGGTCAAATATGAGATCCCCTTCGATCATGGCTAAGCTCGATCACTTTTTGGTTTCTCTCGATTGGATCAATTTTTTCCACAACTCTTTCGCGTCGGCCTTGCCCAACCCTTCGTCAGATCACGTCCCTATCTCTTTGTCGTCTAACTATAATTTCTCCGGGTCGTACAAATTCCGCTTCGAAAAGTTTTGGTTGCAAGATCAAACCTTCGTCAATCTCATCACAGAATGTCTCTCTTCGATTACGGGCTCTTCCGGTTTAGGGTGTATTCTGATTAAGCTTCATGCCATTAAATACGGTAGCAAAATATTGCATAAAGCTAGAATGGCCAATAATAATTTCCTTAAAAAGGTGTTTCTGTCGACCATCGATCCCATTGATCGCTTGGAGGAGATGGGACCTATCTATGATTCCCTTCGTGCTGAGCGGGTCTTGTGTAAGAGAAGCTACGTGGATTTTCTCCATAACGACCACATTAAATGGGGTCAGCGAGCCAAGTATCGCTGGCTTAAGGAGGGAGATGGTTACACCTCCTTCTTCCACAATTTCGCGTCGTACCAACAGCGAT